>OY992530.1:8481265-8853765 GCA_963921185.1 Dasysyrphus tricinctus
GCTGGGTGGAAACACCTTCGGTCAATATTTTAGTTTTTCTTTGGGGAAACATACTTTTTTTTTGATGTCAAAGCGTTACCTTGTTGGTAATATTTAATATTAATAAAATGAGAAAAGTTGCGGAAAACACATATTGGGAAAAAAGTTGCAAGTTTTTTCGTGTTGAAAATAATCAAAATTTACAAAAACATAGAAATATCACCCTTTGATTATGTTGCCGAAAAATTGCATTACTAAAATTTTTACCGAAGGTGCTTCTACTCAATCAACACCAATCTTTTAAGACATCTACAGTTATTTTTCCAACACACTTTTAAAGTCTAGAGGCGTTTCCGCAACTTTTTTCGCGTTAAAAACTTCCAAAAACGTGGAATAACCACATTTTGACATACAAAAAAGTATGTTTCCGAAAAATGGCAACATTGAAATTATAACCGAAGATGCGTCTATTCAACAACTTTTTTCAAAATATCAATTTTTTTCCATACACGCGTTTGGCATCTTGAGACGTTTCCGCAACTTTTTTCATATTTAGAATATACAAAAATTATCAAAAAAGTGGCACCTGTTAACATAAAAAAACGTATGTTCCCGAAAAGTGGGAATACTGAAATTTTATCTGAAGGTGCGTCTACTCAAAAAATTTCTTTTAAGATATAAATCGTTAGGATGGTTATGGAAATTTTCGAAGTAATTTATGAGTTTAAAAATAAATTAGAAATATACAAAACACAAAAAGTGCAGTGCAGACAACATGAGCTGCGAGCAACGGATGCGAATAAATTTGTTCAAGTGATTCCAAGCAAAAATACTAACAAAATCGTGTTTTCATTTTCGACAAAGTAAATAAACGATCCTATCTCCAATTTTAAAAATAAAGCACGAACTAAAATTAGTCAAAGTTTTAAATTTTGCATTTTTGTAACGTTTCGTGACTTTAAGAATATCAACATAGAACAATAAAAAGAAGATCTTTCTGCAGTTGAATGATTCAGGATTTATGGTATGCTTTTTGTTGATGATCAGGTAGCTTTCATACAAGACAATATTAGCAATCTCTTCGATAATCATGTTCCGCTAATAACAAAATTTATAATTTCGAGAGATTGCACACGATCATGGTTTACAAATAGTATTAAAAATCTAATGCTACAACGTGATAAGGCATACAAGCGGTGGAAAAGATTTCGTTTAGATATACTTTATATAATGCTTATCGTGTACTTAGAAACAGAGTTACTTGTGAAATACATGAGGCAGAAACACGTTTTTATGCTTCGCGGCTTGATCCATCCCACGCTAAGCAAAAATTATGGAAAAACTTAAGGGAAATTGGAGTGGGCAAACAAATAAAACGACAAAATAATGATTTTGACTGTAATGAGTTGAATAAGCTTTTTGTCTCAGTTTCTTCCTTAACTAATGTTGATGATGCATCGAACTATCCTTCCAGTCATGACTCTCTAACCGTTAATCCTGATAACTCGTCTTCTTTACCAAGCTTCTGCTTTACAGCTGTAGATGATACTGATGTTTTAGAAAGTATTTTATCAATTAAATTAAATTCTCCAGATTTTGATGCAATAAGTCCAAGGTTTGTTAAAATCATACTTCCTTATATTTTGAAATATATAACACACTTAATCAACACTTTTTTTATGACAGGAGTTTTTCCTACATCTTGGAAACGGGCCAAAATGATAATCAAAAAGAAAAATCAAACCGAATTTAGACAAATTGCCATTTGGTCCTTTCTCTCAAAGGTTCTTGAAAGATTGATGAGTAATCAGATACGTAGATTTCTTAACAATAATAATTTGCATTGCGATAATCAATCTGGTTTTCGTCCAAAATATAGTTGTACTACTGCATTGATTAACGTTACAGAAGACATCAGACAAGCGGTGGATAATGACAAAGTAACTTTTCTTATCTTGCTTGATTTCTCTAAAGCGTTTGATACCGTAAACCACAATATTCTCTGTAGTAAGCTTCGAAATCTATTTAATTTTTCTATTTCATCAACTAAGCTGATAGCCTCTTATTTACATCGGAGATTACAGGCAGTAGTTAATAATAATCTAGTATCAGACTTTCTTTCACTAGATTAAGGTGTTCCACAAGGTTCAATACTTGGGCCATTATTCTTTTCAATGTACATAAATGACCTACCAAAATGTCTTTTAAGTTCCTCGGTTGATAGTATGTATGCTGATGATGTGCAGGTTCGGAAGAGTTTTCCTTTGGGCCTTGTAGAAAATGCAGCATGTGAAATGAATGAGGATATTGACACAATTTTGTGCTGGTCTCGTGTGAATGGTCTTTGTTTAAATCCATCCAAGTCAAAATGTTGGGTTATCTCCAGGAATATGATTGATACATCATACTTCCCAAAAGTATATCTAAATAATAGCAGTATCGAATTTGTTGAGTCCACAAAAAATCTCGGCATAATTTTCAATAGAACTCTTTCTTGGAATAACCACATCAGACTGACAGTAGGTAGGGTTTATGGAGGTCTTCGCTTGCTTTGGGCAACACAAAAAGTTACGCCTTTAAAAACAAGACTTATTTTGGCTAAAACGTTACTGATTCCGATTATGTTGTTTGGTTGTGAAATTTTAAGCAACTGTGACTACCAACATAAGCTGAAACTGAAGGTGGCTTACAACAGTATCGCTCGATATGTATTTGGAATCAAAGGTATGAACACATATCCTATTTTTTCAAATCAATTTGTGGTGTTGGTATTGGTGGTCTTTTTAGGCTGAAAACATTGATTTTACTTCAAAATGTGCTTCAAATACGCCAACCAACGTACCTATATAATAGGTTCTGTTTTACACGTTCAATAAGAACTTTGGATCTCATACCAGTTCGCCATAATTATAAGGTTTCTGAATGGCAATTATTTATCTATGCGACTCGACTGTGGAATTCCCTTCCCCGAATCATAAGGCTAATAAGTTGCAGAACACTATTCAAAGTTAGGCTCAAACTATTCTTGGAAGAACTAAGATGATGATGATTGGCTGTTGCTTTGAATTTTTTTGTATTTCTTTCTTCAATAATATTTAATCCCTATTCATTTTATTTAACTAATTGAATTTGAAATGATATGATGTTAAAATGTTAAAATATAAAATTGTAATTCATGAATAAGTTTTCCTTTTGAAATTGTAAAAATTGTTGTAACACTTCACATTAAATAATATTTATGTTAGAATTTTCATTGATGCTTGCACTACTAAAAAAGATATTGTATCTTACGGTGTAAGTTATTAAATAAAATTTGATTCGATTTGACTTGATTTGATTTTGTATTTTCTACATGACCAACGATATACTTTCTGCGAACTACCAAACATTATTCGCGATCCACAATATCGGGACGCATTCCACAAACTGCGAATGAAAAACCTAAAATTTTTTTTTTACACTCATGTGAAAGAAATGTCAAAACTCGCTATCCGCACCTCATAATGAAAGGCACTTAAGGAATGAATAATTCCAGCCATAAAAAAAGGTCCTCGCTAAAAAACACATACATATTTTAGATCTCATTACTTTTTATGAGAACTTGGCTCTATTTTTAACATCTATGTTTTTGTTGTGATCCTCCTTACCCAAGTTTCGTTGTATATTGGGGAAGAATCCTCGACACCGCCATGCTTACCTCCAGCTTGTGATTAAACAGTGCATCGAAACTGTCTAAAAAAATAATTCAACTTGTTGATAGCTTTAAATGCATGAAACACATGGGAGAGTAACGAAATCCCGATTTACAAAATCCCGAATCACGAAATCCCGAAAAAGTTAAGAATAAAAATCCCGCGGACAGAAATTTTTAGAAATATTTGCCGGGATTTTCAGTACTTTTTTAAACAATACTATTGGAAGAATATAGTAGGTGATTTCCAATTGAGTATTTTTTTGGAATTAAATTTATTTTTGTGAGAGAAGAATTTTACGCGGGAGATTTGATTACTTTTCGATTGAAATTGGATTTTTATTCTGGCGGCCAGAGGTGGGTCTGGATTCTGGACAGAGCTGGGAATTTTTTTTTTTCAAAAAATTATAAAAAAATATAAACATTTTCAACTTTTTTTTTTGTAAGATTTCGAAAAAAAAACACTTTTTTTCTAAGCTTTTTTTATAAAAAAATATAAACTTTTTCGACTTTTTTTGGAAAAATTTAAAAGAAGCAAGAATTTTTTGAAGAAAATTTCTATAAAAAAATATGAACTTTTTTTGGAAAAATTTAGAAAAAGCAAGATTTTTTTGAAGAAAATTTCAATGGAAAATTGAACTTTTCTCAACTTTTTTTTTGTTTTTCAATTTTTCTTCGAAATATGAATGAAAATATTTCTTTTTTTGGAAAATTTCAATGAAAAATTAAACTTTTCTCAGTTTTTTTTTTGTTTTTTAATTTTTCTTCGAAAGATGAATGATAGGTACTGTTCCTCAAGAAAACTTGACATTGGCGCCTGCCAGACGACTTTAAATACCCGAAGCGGAGCAACGGAGTTGCGTGAGCGGGACAGGGGACCCAAAAAGGAGGGTTAAAATCCTGAGAACCCGCGAAGCGGGCCACGCAAGGTACTCCTGCTCAAGAAAACTTGACATTGGCAATGAAACTAGCTATTAGCGTCATATTTACGGCAAAACAAAGCGTCCTAGCGACTTATAAATCCAGATTCTTTAAATGCAAAAGAAACTTTTCATACCCCAAATCCTATAGTGAGCCCAGACAGGGGGGTTGCAGGGGGGCAGCATTTCCCCCATACACTGTTTATTCGCCACCCAAGGTTCTTTTGCTCAAGAAAACTTGAAATTGGCGCTCAATTATACGATGAATGACCATAAATCTTTAAACGCGATTTGCGGCTAAACTAAACGTCCTAGAGGCATCAAAGTTTACATCTTTAAACTTGATTTGCGGCTAAACTATCCTTCCAAGCGACTTTAAATAAAGAAACTTTGCATATACCCAACCTCGCACCCATCCCAATTCCTATAGTGAGCCCAGACAGGGGGGTTGCAGGGGGGCAGCATGCCCCCCCATACATATTTCACTGTTTATTCGCATATTCGCCACCCAAGGTACTTTTGCTCAAGAAAACTTGAAATTGGCGCTCAATTATACGATAAATAAACTTAAATCTTTAAACGCCATTTGCGGCTAAACTAAGCGTCCTAGAGGCATCAAAGTTTACATCCTTAAACTTGATTTCCGGCTAAACTAAGCGTCCTAGCGACTTATTAAATGCATATTCGTGATCTAGGAAGTGCCAGTTCTAAGAAATTAAAAAAAAAATTGGTAAAAAAAGTATTTTTCAAAACTTTCTTAAAAAATATTTACAGTTTTTGGACCAAATTTGCTCAACTATTTTTTCTTCAAAGTTTCTTTATATCCAGATTCTTTGAATGCAAAAGGAACCCCAAATCCACTTTCTCTTTGTGTGGTTCTTTCTTTGGAAATGAAATTTCCAAAAATATCTCTTTACAAATTTTCGGTCGTCCTGAAAAGGACGGATTTGTCCATTATGGACGAAAAAAAAATAAAAGTGGTTGCTCAAGCAATGTTGAGAGAGTGAGCAATTCGTTTTAAAAAGTCGACATGGCCGATCAGACCCCGGGTTGCCAGAATTGCTTGAATGGCCTCATTCTTCTTGATAATTTTGCTTTTGGGTGGAGCATTACCCATTCTTATGCCTATTACGGTAGACTTGGCAATTACTGACTCTTTGCCAAGGTCAGCAATAATTTTGTACACCCCAGCATGACGTTTGCCTACAACAACCTTAAATGTGAAAAAAATGAAACAATAAGAAAATTATAGATTTTTTTGATTTTAAAATTAAATTACCTTTAAGCGTCTATGCCATGCCTCTACGCTGTTTTGTGTCCTAGGGAAATCCCTTTCAGCAGCAGAGGCACCGATGGTCCAGAATGATGGTGGATATCGTGGCGGTGTCGTTGTTGTTCCCACATAGTTTTTACGAAACCATTGGTACAGTGGTTTTGCCTCCACACTTACCAAGGAGTCGTACGCTTCCTTGAAGTAATCGCCAATATCTTCAGCTGGTGCGAATGTGAGGGCCTTCAGCATCCTGACTTCCATAGCAAAATTCTCATCACAGCCATATTTTGTTGCTAATCCGAGGCTTTGAACCCTCCTCCAAATAATCTGCCCGAAATGAAAGAGGCATCCGTGGGTCTTTGACTGCGGAAAAAAGGCTGACGATGATGCAATAATATTTTTTTCAAAGTCCGACACAATGTCTTCTGGCAGCAGAGATATCTGGTTTTCGCGGGCGATTGACAACAAATCTTGCCAAAAGATATCATATGCCTCCCTGGTTCTGCTGCTCATCAAACAATAGATGAGAGGGACCACCGTGCCTTCAATTTTGCCGTGAACTGAGAATAGCTGCCCCATAATGGAGGGAACCACGGCAAACGTCCCATCCACTAGCCAGCACTTCGCTTCCGACAGCATTTGGATGCTGGTCCTGGTTCCCATCAATATATTTTTGCCGGACCCGGAGGAGTGGACACTTTCCTTAAGAACAAAAAGTTCACCGTCCACTTTTTTTATACCTTCGGGTATATTGATGGCCTCCAATGTAGTCGGCTCCTTTAGTAAGCTTTCTCGCACACGGTGAATTTTCATTTTTTGTGCGGACTTCGATGGCAAATGGGGTCGGGCAATTTCGGGTGTCAAAACCATGCTTTCTCTTGCTATGACGCTCGGAGGGAATGGACCTCTAGCAAGTGTTTTCACCAAGAAATTGGTTTTGGCGACTTCTTTCTCGTAAGCAAGGGGAGCATGGCTGTGATTATTATTGATGCTGACGATGGCATAATTCAGATCGGTCTGAAATGTTTGCATCCTTGCTTTGCAAAGAAGTGCTTTTCTTTCACAGCAACACCAATAAGCCTTATTTTCCATTTTCTTTTCTAGGTGGAAAATATACCCGTCTTTTGATAATTTAACTCCACCTTTGTTTGTTCTTATAACCTAATTTTGTTAGTAATAGAAAAATTTTGTAAGAAGAGGAAAAGAAAGCAGTGTTAAAGAAATAAGACGCGAGAAAATTTAAATCAAGGCTTTTTTTACATTGACAAAAAAAAAGAAAACCAAAAGAGAATGTAAGATAATAACAAAATTAAAAAAAAAATAGTTAAAAAACAAATTGCACCAAATAAAATTGATTGAAAAAAACAAAACACCAAATGTTTACCACTTTCAAAGGGGAAGGGCAGGTTAGTAGCTAAATAAAAAAATCTTATTTAAACACGAATTGCACAAAATAACAATATAAAACTAAAAAATTATAAAAAATATAAACATTGTAAACAATTAAACTTTTCTCAGCTTTTTTTTCACTACCAAAATATAAACTTTTTCGATTTTTTTTGGAAAAATTGAACTTTTCTCAACTTATTGCTTATTTCGAAAATTTCAATCAAAAATTAAATAAAAAAAAACACAACATATTTACTACCTTTAAAAAAGAAGGGCAGGACAGCAACAAAAAAAAAATTTATTTAAAAAAAAACTGCACCACAAATATTTAAACAAACACAAAACAAGAACGAGTTTAAATCACTTTATTATAATATAACTTTAAAACTTACCTCAGCATAGTTAGCCATTTTATATTTAGCAATTGAACTTGACTTTTTCACTTTTTTCACTTTTTTCACTTTTTTTACTTTTTTACTTTTTTACTTTTTCACTTTTTCACTTATGACACTTTTTTTTCACTTTTTATCACTTTTTATCACTTTTAATTTAAATCGCTTTTTATAATTAAGCTTGGACTCAACATCATGAGAATCAACGAGCACGAACCATACAAAATTGGCTTTTTAACGCTTTTTTTGGTCAAAATATGAGAAAAATATTTACTTAATTCATTTTTAACTATTTGAAAATCAGCTTCATGTTTTTTTTTTTATGAAGTCTTGAAAGTATCTTGATTCAAAAAATTAGAAAAACAAAAAATTCTCTAAATAATATTGTTTTCACCTGTAAGCTTGTGAAACGCATTAAAAAAAATTAAAATATTATTTTTTAACCAGTAATTTGAATATTTGAAAAATAATCTGCGGCTGAGCTAAGCGGCTTAAAAAATGCATATTTATCTTTAAAATATATTTGTCGCAAAAGCAATTATTTTTTTAAAATTTTTAAAAAATGTTGTTTTCTTTATGAAATTTTCCAAAAAAAAAATTATTCTCTGTCCCAATTCCAGACCCACCTCCAGAACCCTTGTCCCAGACCCGCCTCCGTCACACCCACCACCGACAGACCCAGCCCCGTCATACCTACCATCGTCGTCGGAGGCGACATCAACGTCGTCGTCGTCCAGATCCAGACTATAGCCGTCCGTCCAGATCCAGACTATAGCCGTCCGTCCACATCCAAACCATAGTCGTCCATCCACATACAGACTATAATCGTATGTCTGTCCATCCAGACAGACCACCAACGAACTAAAATTGAAAAAACCAAGTTTTTATCTCTTTACCTGTATTTGGCGCAAGTATTTTTTTTTTTGTAAACAAATATTTACAAAAAAGGTTGTTGTTTTTTTAATGAAATTTTCAAAAAAAAATTATCCTTGTCCCAGTTCCAGACCCACCTCCAAACCCTCCTTCTGCATACCTACCATCGTCGTCCATCCAAATCCAGACCATAATCCTCGGTCCAGATTCAGACAGACCACCAACACCGTCGCCTTAAAATTGAAAAAAACTAGTTTTCATCTCTTTACCTCGAGGACTAGCCTCTACCGAGTTCTAATAAGAACTGAAATTTAATTCGGAATCACATTTCCTTATATACTACTTGCTGTCGACTTATAGGTATGCTTCGTTCTCGTTGATTCTCATTCAATCAAGGCACTAATTCCTATGGAAAGATACAATTGTATGCTCCGTCGCAAAGTAGTAGAAAAGTCGGGATTTCGTGATTCGGGATTTTGTGATTCGGGATTTTGTGAATCGGGATTTTGTGAATCGGGATTTTGTGATTCTGGATTTTGTGATGCGGGATTTCGTACCCAACCCGAAACACATTGCTTACAATGTATAGCTGATACGAATGTACATAAATAATTGTTCAATTAATCTATTTAATGTTTTTAATTTGCAATTCACTCTAATTAAGGTGGGCTTTAACTGGGCTATATATGTACATAGGAGTTATCATTTTACATACCAATAGTCTGTTCTCTCATTTAATTGCTCGAATTAAAGATCTGAAATTGAATATAAATGAAGATACAATTGGTTAACAGACCTTTAACCCTTTACTCATTTTCATAAACCTATATTTATACTATGCATTACTACAGTTGTTACTGCAGGTATGGAATTTATATCAGAAGTAAAAGGTAAACAAACTGTTGGTTGCTTTTCTAAAACTATAAAGAAAATTTTGAAGTAGTTTTGCAACTTTATTGAAATATTGTAAATGATAAACCTTTCGATTACCAATGCAATATTTCCTCATTTAAATGCTGGTTTGGCACTAGGCCATCCTGATCGTGGCCAATTTTTAATAATTGGTACCTCGTACCAGTGATCTTACTTAGACTCGTCATTTCATCAGTCGTTAGTGGGAACCTAGTCAACCGCAATTTTTTTTGTCACTGCAACTTATTCATCTTCAAATCTTGTTGGATATACCTAATTCGCATTCATGTCTCTAATTTTCTTAAGTTAAAGTTGGTATGTGGATTCTAGCACTACTTGAGTGTCCTTAAATTTTTCAGTTAAGTTAAATAATTTTGAAAAGTTTTCAATTTAATCCTAAAGTATTATTTGATCCTAATGTATTAAAATACTTTTCAAATTCAAGTGTGATTTTAACATTTGTTTGTTGGATACCTCGGTCGCCATTAAAATTTGATAACAATCTATATTTAAAGGCAAATTATACCTGCCAATTTTAATTTTTCCATCGGATGTGCAAACCTGCATTATATTTTTTACTTTTACCGTCATCGAAATTTTAACTAAAAAAAAAAAAACATTAGTATGGGTTGCGTCCGCATATACTAAACATGGTCAAGTTCATGTCGTGCTAAAGTGTCATTAATGTTTATTTTATTTATTGTTCATGTGATTTTTTTTATAGTTGTTGTTATTTTTAAAAATAAATTAATTGGTTTTGGACAGGTGACAAAAATATTTTGATGTGTCACAGCTGGATTTTGGATGGCACTTTTTTATTATATCTGTCATTGCTTAATCAAAGTTAATTATATTAATGGATTTTTAGCCAGTGGACTGCATTTTATTATATTTGAACTTTGGATTGAAGCCAAAAATCGTCTTTGGATGTTTCTATTGTTGTGTTTTATAAATACAAAATCAAAATGGCCAAAAATAAATAAATAACATCATTTAAAACAAAATAAAGAAAAGAACGTTAAGCTTATATACTTTTACTACCAAAATTTAAGTAAATTAACATAGCTTTATGAATTATAAATATTCTATACCCATTTTTACTTGCGATCTATATTTAGGTATTCTATCTATGAATGCGGCAAGTTAAGCATTCGTACAAGAAATAGAACTCCAGATCGTGATCAAAAATAAAACTGGGTTTCCCATTTCTGTCTGTCAATATTGAGCTTGAGTCTAAAAGACTTAATCGATTTTACTCAAATTATGTACATAGTGTTTTTGGTGATTCCCTGAAAAGTTTAAATTAACAAAAAATAACGGTACCTACACTTTTTTTAGAATATCCTTTTTTTTAAATGGCTCGACAGTTTTCAAACCAAAATACAATCGATTGAATCCTTTCAATAAGAATAAGAACTTCTTTTAGATAAAAACTAGTTTTGGAAAAATAATAAATGGTAGGTAGAGTATGGCTGGTTTAGCAGATATTGAGAAAATTCAAAATAAAAAAAAAAAGTTCTATGCGAGGTACTATAAATAATTGCAAAGTGTACAATTTTATAATTTTTGATAGTAGTTTTTAGATACAAAAAAAGTTTAATGAAAATCGTTAATGGTTTCTTAACATTTGTATGGAAGGTACCGTTATGTTTTCACTATAGTAATTTTTGCCCTTAAAATATTTTAGAAAATGTAAAAAAAACCCATAAATACTGTGTTTCATTAAAATAAACGTTTTTCTTTTTTTAATATTTTAAGAAAATATTTGATTTTCAATGAAAAAAATTGAAAATTTTTAAAAATAAAAAAAAAATGTTTTTTTTTTGTTTTAAATTTGCTTAAAACAACTATTTATATTTTTTAAAAGCATTTGTGTGGTGAAAATTATTGAAATCAGAAATACCTTTTTGACGAAAATCAAAAATAAAAATAAAAAATGGTTCTTTGGGAGGTATCATTAGGTACTCCTTTTTTTTGAAAAAATTGTTTCCTTTACAAGGATAGCCTTTAGTAAATGAAATTTATTGAATTTTTTTAAAGAAAAGTTGTGAAGCCATTTTTGGGAACAATTATATTTTTTTTGTTTAAAGCTAAAAAAATGTATGGCGGGTACCGTAATTTTTAGTTCTATCAGCGTAATGACAAACATGACCAAAATCTCGAGTTTTTCTTTCGAGTGAATAACTTGCCATACAGTAGGTTAGTATTTATCGCAGGTAAAAATGACAGTCACAAATATGTCACTAAGATCCTGTTTGTTTTATTTACCATGATCTTATCCGGGTCAGATCATGTGGATACAAAATGCGGCTACTGTGATCTAAATCTTTCTTTAAATATTTTTTTAAGAAATGTTTAAATTTGTTTTTGAAAACTTATACATACATATGTACATATTTTTAAAAATGACACCATAGATTTTTAAAAAACTTGACATTAAACGGTTTTCGATATACTTAAACATATTTTAAGAAAATATTTTTCTTTTATGCAAGATTAACGGCACCTACCATACAAATGTTAAAAATCTAATTTTTCTTGAAAACGGCTCCTGTGATGATGTTGAAAACCAATTTTTTTGATTAAAAAACAAATTTCTGAGAATGCGACATTGGAAAAAACAGGTTGATATTTTTTAATTTAGGTTTTATCTGTACATTAATGAATTCTTAAATTTAAAAAAAAAACCGCAAGCTTTTACTGATTTACGAATTAAATATTAAATAATTCTAATTCACAAGGGGCCCTATTCCGGTTCTATGATAAAATGAAATGATAAGTTTTTTATCACGAGAGTTTTCATAGACCTTTTTCATTTTATCATATCATTTTTCCCAAAATGTTGATTCTCGTTATACCAGTGAAAAAATCAGCTGATTTTGTGCTGAATATGTGCTGAATGAAAACTAAAATTATTTCACAGAAGTTTTTTCGATATTTACGATTGATTTGGTGGTTTGTTAAGATTATTTGCATTAAAATTGAATAAATTAAGTCAATTTATTAAATAATTATTTTGAAATCGGTTCATTTAAGAAGTTTTGAAATGTCGTATCTATGTTTTGTCCGCGTTTCTTACTACCTACTTTGAAAAAAAGAAGAGCCAGATACTGGTTGGTGAAAGTATATTAAGAAACACTATATTTTTGCATTAATTCTTCTTTCTTATTTAAGAAAACATAGAAATATTGCGAAGAAATTAATATGTGGGACAGCTTTAACACTAGTGCTCCCAATGAACAATCCATCTGCCAAATAAGACAAGAAGATCATGGTTTTTATTTGCTCGCTTTCAGTGAATGAGTCAATCAATAAAAACTTTTATATTGTGTGTTCATCCACAATAATTCAAAAATACTTACGTGTTGTGATCTAAATCCAAATTATTTACAACAAAGACAATCAATAAAGAAGTGCATTGTTTAAATTTAGTCCATGTTCTTGGGTTTTTCATCTTTTCAATTTATCATTAGGCTTTATCAGGCAAAATTTCTCGATGATAAATATCTTTTCATATGATAAAAGTTTGACAGACGTTTTCACGTTTACACAGAACCAGAATCGGAAATTGAGATTTATCACTGAAAAAACTTTTCATCACGTTTATCATCGAACCGGAATAGCCCCCAAGATCCCTATCCTTTTTTTAAATAAAACTTTTGCAAATAAAGGCATTTTATTATTATCTTTTTAAATAATTTTAAGTGTGAGTAAAAACTAACAATATTTTTGTTTTTTGTTTATTTTCAGGTGAGTGTTACAAAATGTTCATCCGTAAAGATTTAGTATTACAAAATTCTAAAAAATATTCCTAAAAATGTGAGTAAAATTTGTACAATATCAAATTTATTTATTAATTTATTATCACGAATACCCAAAATCCCGAATGGAGAAAATCACGAAATTATTTTTTCCATTCAATTCCATTTTATGTTTTTTTTTTTTAATAAAATATTAAATAAAAAAAAAAGTTTTTATGTCTAAATTGTTTTCGATGCAGAAGTTCCGAAGAAATTTCAATTTAGTTTTCCTTGGAATTTCATATTTTCATATTTTTGTGTCAGCAATTTTTCAAAGTTGTCTTAAAATACCATAGAAAAATGTTGGTATGTCAGGTAGGGTATTCCCTTTCGCTGAAGAACATTCTTTTAAGCTCGAGTGCTATGGAATTATTGATTTAAGAAAGGCGGCAATAGACACTGAAGGATTGTTTGCAAAGAATTGATACTTCTACTGTAGGGAGAAACATTGACCCACATTATGATTAAAGCAATGCTCAA
Organism: Dasysyrphus tricinctus; assembly: GCA_963921185.1. Taxonomy (NCBI): domain Eukaryota; kingdom Metazoa; phylum Arthropoda; class Insecta; order Diptera; family Syrphidae; genus Dasysyrphus; species Dasysyrphus tricinctus. The sequence continues at coordinate 8,494,975 of OY992530.1, forward strand.
AGCACACCAATGTTTCTTTTATATATTTATACACTTTACTTTAGATCATTAGGTTAAAATCAAGGCTTGAACCATTGTAATCACCTAGGAGCTTAGGAATCGTAAAAGTGTGCAAGGAAAAAACGAGTGAAATTGAAACGGAGAGTAGCAAGAAAATTAAACTTTTAAAACAAAATCAAGTGCAACTTACTGGCTTAGTATTTAGTATTGCACCCCCCCCCCACCCCCCTCTACCTAGCAATTACTTCCCCGCACAGTTATTGTGCATTACAACGAATTCTTCATCAATAAGCCAGCAAAAAGGAACGACGTTATCCATCAGAATATCGGAGATGTAAAGATTCGAAGTTAAACGAACAGATCCTCCCCCGTAAGCAACTGTTTTAACAAAACAGCATTGTACATTGAACAAATCGCTTACCAGTTCGTTTATATACTCTGCATGATGTGCAATCGCAGACACATTCTGGACTCATTCGTGAACAAAGCTTGCCTCTTTTGATCAACTTTCCAGCCCTTAAATTTGTGAGCAAAATGTAGTAAAGCTTGCCAATTTCAATTTGTCAATTTCGGTCCCGTGACAGTGCTTTTGGATGAAGGGCCAGTTTCGTTAATTCGTCTCCTTACTGTACATTTACTAACAATGTCTATATATCAGGGTAGTCGTACCTGTCTGAGCTGTTCTTAGACGAGAACGCCAGTGTCCAATGACGATTTTGGAAAGAATTCATTACGACAAATCTGTCATCTCTCTCAGCGCAACATCGCTGACGTCCTGTTCTTGACCTTTCCATACAAACTCTCCAGTTTTCCTGAATCTTCTGTAGATTTTTGATACACAAAATTGGCTAAGATGGAGCTGACAAGACACTGCACAGTGCACGTTGACTCATTTCCTGTTGCAATAGTGTGACAACTTAAACAGCTTCTTCGTATATGGCTGGCCACCATAACGTAACCAAACTTTACTATTGTATAGTTAAACTCGAAAAGTTCCAGTATCATCTCGGTATCGGTCTCGTATAATTCATTCTCGTCTCAGTCTCGGTCTCGTATAACAAGTTCTCTTCTCGGCATCAGTATCGGTATCCATTTCGTCTATATTCAGACTGGTCCCAGTCTCAAAAAAATTAATACAAAAATCATAAAAAAAAAATGCACATAATGGATAAAATTAAGCTTATTTTTGATGTTTAAACAATTTTTAGGGCTTCACAATGTCTGAGTAAAGTTCCATTTAGGATCTGTAATCCAGTCATATTGTATTTTTACCATGCAAATTGTGGGGTAGTTTTGATTTGTTACCTGCTTTATGTTTTCGGGGGTGCTGAATCAGAATCTGAGGTTTGCGAACAAATGTAAAAAATGATGGAAAATGCATTTTTTGGGGATTTTTATGGCTCGCAAACTATCAATTATTCGTGAATTACATCAGAGTAAAATTGAAAGTCTTAAAATATTTCCAACAAATCTATGTTTTAGGTTTTTTCTGCGATAACCCATTTAAACTCAAACGCTAGTTGAAAATTGACGTGTTTTTACTGTGTCCGAAAATCCACTAAGAAACACTGATTTACTACTTTGCGTGACAAAATTTGAATTTATGTCTTTAACATGAACCCATATATACTTTTCTGGTGGTCTTTGATGCGCTGAGTTCGAATCTGGCCTAGCTCTAGCACATCATTTTTATGAGATATTCAAATCTAAAAAAAAAAAAATGTTTTTAATGCAAAAAGGACCAAGTCTGAAAATATAATCCAAGTCCTTGGTTTCCGAGAAGTAAAACATGATAAAAATGGTTGTGTCAGTGGGCGGTTTTTACTTAATACTTAATTTACTAAAAGAACAAACTGAAAATTTTATCCAAATCGTTAGAATTGTACCGAACCGATACCGATACCGATTCCGATACCGATACCGATAACAAACGATCTCGACACTTTCTGCTATCGTGACCAACCCAAATTGAGTACGTCTACGTATAACAACGGTCCGCAAATATGGGTTCAAATTTTTGGGTTAGATATGCATCATCAAGTAACAAACACAAAGAAGCTCAAACACTTCTTGGGATCTAATCCTTCAGATACATGCGACCTCTTCATGGATTTTATTTATTTAATTGTTCACTTTTCTTTCACAGTCCACCGTGTCGCTTCCCAGAACTCCCAGCTAACGCATTTAAATCAGATTTGGGTTTTCTTTAATATAACATTATGATTTATTTAGGAAAATGGTACATGACAAGCATCATTGAACAAAGGCGGAAAATATAAATGCAAACATCAAGAAATGGAATTACTTCCCTCCGAAAAATTTCAAAGCTTTTAACAACATGCGGCTGATGTTCTTGCAAAGATTGTATATAAGCGTTCAAAAGACTTTCAGCTTCTTTTATTCTCATTTTGATTTTCACCTGCCACTGAACATTATACTGGGTCCCCAGGGAAATATACACAATTGAAAGAATGTTTACCAAACAAAAAAAAAAATCGAAGGACTCTAACTCACTAGAACGACCAACGATGACGATGAATGGTACTTGGATATATTTTTTCTGTTTTTTTTTGTTGGTTTCAGAGACATTTCAATAAAAAGAAAAACTTGGCGAATAATTCCGCATGACAAGCACAAAATACGGGAGGCCAATAGCATGAAAACATAAATCTTAGGATACAGTTTTGTCGATTGATTTATTTTGTGACGTTTCATTTAGGGGCTCTTATACTTACCAATAAGAAAAAAGCAGTGAAAAGATGTTTAAATGTTTGTTCTGAAAAGAAAGAATGAAACAGATTTATTGAGGATTTATTTATCATATTTTGAAAATCGAAGTTACTTCATTCAACATTAAAGGATACTTTTAGGCCATTTTGTTTTTTTTTCTATATTTTTTAAACAATTAAAGATAAAATTAAGTAAATAAAGAAATAAAAATAAAATACATAATCGACTAATGTATATAAGGTAATTTATTTCAACCTCAAAATACAATTGAGTCCTTTTTTAAAGATTATTATGCTTTATTTTAATCTCTTTACAAGAGGTTGTCCTGCATACAAACAGAACTTTATCAAGGCATATACACACGATACATATAACAATATGAGCACAACATTCCTTGAAAATTCCGGCAGGAAAATACCTTTTTATAGATAAAAGGTAAAGGAATTGATGCCCAAATATAGCTGTCAACTGAACTTTTTCATATAAAGAGACAATAATATTAAAAATAAATTCCTAGAATACAATAATAATGAGACGAGGATGGCATTCAATTGTTTTGGCTTTTACGAAGGCAAACTTAAATATGGGAAATGGGAATTATTATGAATTCATTTTTGTTTTTATTTCTCAAGAATTTTTTTGGAAAATAAAATGAAAAATATTTGTAAACTTCTATAGAAAAAAAATATGTACATATGCATTATATGAAATTCACTGGGTTGATTTTCTTATATGAAAAAAAATATTCCTGGGTTGAAATTCTTCTGGCAAATATTTATTATTGAAACTTTTCGTTTTATACTTTTTGAAAGTAATAATATTTGTCAACCAATAAAAAACATATGCTGCAGTTATATATGGAGTCGGTTTAATTGCTTTTTTTACAAGAGTGCTGGGGGAGTGGTAAATACATATAATGCTCTCATAAAAAGGTACTTTATGATGAAAAATAAACTCATATGGTTATAAATTTGGGAATACATTTTAATTGAGGGGAAATTTTTTGTTAATGTCTGATGTCAACACATTTTGGCGGCTGTTAAATAAATTAATTTATTGCCAGAACATTTGTAGAAGACAAGTAGCGATGAATTTTGATAATTTATTTTGGATTTAATTTGTAAATGTTTTTTCGGATTAACATACATACAATGAGCTAAGGCAATATGGTGGAGTATACCGTATACAGGATGATTCGCATACGATGGAAGCGTTTAGAAAATAAGAGCCTGTAGTAGATGTAACTACCTAAGGCAGGTGACCCAAAAAAGGCCCACCTTTTTGTTTTTTTGTTTAATAACTTGAACATCATTTGGAACATTTTTGTGAACTTAATAGAATATGGACATTAGTTAAATTTTGTGTCTGAAAACACAACAAAACTTTGGAACACCGAATCATATAGTTAGGCCTATATATATTTCTTTGAAACTACTCCGGATCTCTGGATAAAATAAAGTTAGTTTTAAGTTAATAGTAATAAAAAGCACAATTTTAAGTAAACTTTTGCAACTATTTATTCAGAAAAAAAAAATAAAAAAAAAGCCTTCTTGACTTTAAAACCTTAAAACTAAATAAAATAAAATGTTTGTTGTAACTTACAAATATAAGTTATCAATTTTATTAATCAAAAAACAAAATCTTCTTGACTAAAAAAAATCTTAAAACTTAACAAAATAGTTCATTTTAAATGGACAGTATTCGTAACTAGAAAAACCCTAAAATGTTATTTACTTTCACTAGCCACGTCATCAACGGTTAGTCCCACGCAGAGCTCAGGATACCATGCACCGCAAACCTGGCATATCCTCATGTCTTCCATTAGATCTTTCTAACAAGCGTGATAAGTTTCGGTTCCACTATTTTGTTTTGGTACGTTTTTGGATGATAATGGATTCGGTGAGGCTGTTGGGCTGAATCCCGTGCGTCGCTTGAGTCAGCGCCGTTCCTAGCCCTTAGAGCACCTGGGGCAAGCTTAGAAGCCGCCTTTTTTGATAAATAAACCCACTGCCCCACCCCTAGACACGGCCCTGGCTTGAGTTTTGTCATAGAAAAGATCTTTGGTTACTTCTTGACCTTTAAAACTCAAAACCTTTTTTCGTAGAGCTGTTCTGTTGACCTTCAGCTTTGGAGGGGGCAGAAACTTTTGAAATGTTGATCTTTCTGGTTGATGCTGTTTCTTTGACTCCATCTGCTCCACAGCTCGAAGCATTGGAAGCATTGCAGCTAGCCCATACCTTGTTTCTGGTTCTATTACGGCAGCATCACTTGAATTTTTTAATTAAAGTAGAAAGAAGCACGTTATCTGAATCCGAAGTGAAAGGGTTCTGTACATTTTTCTCCTGATCTCTATCTAAGACAGATGCACTTGTAGATGTATCAATATTTTCAGTGTTTTCTGGACATGGAAGTTCCGAAAGAACTGATGGAGCGAATGCTTCTTCCGGAATCCTACTTCTTATGAGTGGCATGCTAACTTGAGACAGCCTTACGATTCTTCTGCACAAATCTTCCTCTTGTGTAAACCTATAGCCTGTTCTGGTGGCTATCTCTTAATCCAACGACGGAAATTCTCTGGTCACAGTGGCGGGTGGCACGTTCGAAAAAAAAAATTGTCTCCGAAAATGCCTGAACGACGGTGGCTGCTGTTGCACCGAAAAAAATGTTTTTGATGATGTTGGCGATCGTGGAAAAAAATGCGTTACTTTGGTGCTGATGATCGACGAAAACTTGGCGCAGTTAAATTGCACGTTTTTGTGCCGTTAATTGTGGCGTGTAAAATCGGTTGCAGCTAAGTTTTAACGGCACTTGAAACCGGTGGCTAACGGTCCGTCTGTGGAGAATTGAAGACATTTTTTTACTTGCGATTATAAGTACTATAAGGCAAGTTTTGGATTCGTGCAAAAAAAAAAAATTGAGATAACAATCAAACATGATATTACGATGATAGAGAACACCAAAAAAGTGGGTGGCAGAATTCTGTCTGTCTGTCTGTTCGTCTACAGCCTAAACGGCTTGATCGATTTTCTTCAAACTTGGAACATAGTGGTTTTTGGTGATTCTGCCGACACGTTTTTTTCATTTTTTTTTTTTTAGAACCAAAAATAACGGTACCTGCCATACATTTTTTTTTGGCAAATTTACATAATCGTATTTTTCTCAAAAACGGCTCGACAACTTTTCTTAAAAAAAATTCAATAAATTTATTTTAGTAAAGGCTTTCTTTGGGTGGAAAACCATTTTTCAAAAATGGTTATTAATGGTACCTCCCAAGGAACCATTTTTTTAATTTTCGATTTTCTTCAAAATGGTATGACCGATTTCAATTATTTTTTTAAACAAAAGCTTCCAAGAAATGTTAATAGTTTTGTGTACCAACATTTTTGAAAAAATATTTTTTGGATTTTTAAAAAATATTTCAAATTTTTTCTTGGAAAATCAAATATTTCGAAAACGGCATCATAGATTTTTTTGAAAATCGATATTTAAGACTTTTTTAGTACTCTCTAACATATTTTTGGAAAAAATTTTACTTTTATGAAAAAATAACGGTACCTTCCATACAAAAGTGAAAAAACCGCAAAGGAAAATATTTTTTTGCGTGAAAACGACTGTTACGATTTTGATTAAACTTTTTTCATATACTAAAATTAGTACGATCTACCATCAAAAATTATAAAATTTTACACATAGCAACTATTAGTAGTACCTGTCATAGAACGTATTTTTTTATTTTGAGTTTTCTCGTTATCAGCCTAACGGATTTAAATCAATTTTTTTGTATACAAATTTCAGATAAGATTAAATAATATTGCATATCAAAATTTTCAAAAAAAAAGTTATTGAATTTTTAAAAAAAGTTTCAAATTTTTTTTTTGAAAATTCGATATCTCAAAAACGGGTTGACAATTTTTTTTCAAATTTTGTTTTTATATACACATAAATATATAGTTTAAATCTGCATACCAAAATTTGATCTTAAAAATGTTTTAACAATTTTATATATAAAAAATTAATTTAAAAAAAAAACCGCTCCAACGATTTTAAATTTTTTTTTTCCATACAATCATATTCCATCATGAATTAAGATGGCATACTTTTTTTTCACCTCAAACTGTCAAAAGAGTTGTTTTAGCTAATTTAAATTCATATACTTTCACTAGATTATAAGATATCTATTATCTTACTGTGTTAGTTATATAAAGAAATAAACTTAAACTTAAACTTAAGTGTCGTATTTCATGCTTCTCTACATTTTTCTCTCATAATTTCCATGTTTGTATATACAATTTTCTTAAACTCGCAGTGTCTTGAACATAAGAGCAAGTACGTGCGACCTCAAATTTTGAACATAGCCTCTTGTTGAAATGCTAAAAAAACTGCAAATTTGGACTTGCAATAAGGCTCCAAATTTGCAGTTTTTTTTGCATTTCGTGAGATACACGATGTGACATACTTCCTTCATATTAAAGTCAAATTTGGGAAATTTTTAAATTGAGGACTTCAAATTTTGAACATAACCTATCGTTGAAATGCAAAAAAAACTGCAAATTTGGGGCCTTATTGCAAGTTCCTAGCATGCTTGGTTCCTGAGATACACCATGTGACCTGCTAACTTCACTGTGAAGTTAGCAGGTCAGTATGAAATTTTTTTTCAAAAAAAGGTCTTCAAAATTCTAACCTATCCTTTCGTTGAAATGCAAAAAAAACTGCAAATTTGGAGCCTTGCTACAAGTTTCTAGCACGCTTGGTTCCTGAGATACACCATGTGACCTGCTTACTTCCCTGTGAAGTTAGCAGGTCAGTATGAAATTAAAAAAAAAGGACTTCAAAATTCTGACCTAGCCTATTCTTGAAATGCAAAATAACTGCAAATTTGGAGCCTAACTGCAAGTTCCTAGCATGCATGGTTCGTGAGATACACGATGTGACCTACTTGCTTCGTATTGAAGTCAAATTTGGAAAATTTTTAAATTGAGGACTTCAAATTTTGAACATAGCCTATCATTGAAATGCAAAAAAACTGCAAATTTGGAGCCTTATTGCAAGTTCCCAGCATGCTTGGTTCCTGAGATACACCATGTAACCTGCTAACTTCACTGTGAAGTTAGCAGGTCAGTATGAATTGTTTTTCAAAAAAAGGACTTCAAAGTTCTGACCTAGCCTATTCTTGAAATGCAAAAAAACTGCAAATTTGGAGCCTTACTACAAGTTCTTAGCACGCTTGGTTCCTGAGATACGCAATGTGACCTGCTAACTTCACTGTGAAATTAGCAGGTTACTAAATTACACCGTTATTTGGTGAACTGCAAAATCGGGAATAGAAATGCAAAAAAAAAAATGCAAAAAAACTGCAAGTTCCTGTCAAGGTCCCAATTGCGTGGGTGAAAGTTGCCCTGCTAACTTCACAGACGTCCCCAAATCCTATAGCGACCCAAGCAGTCAAATTTAAAAATTTGCGAATAAACAGTCAGGTATGTTTGGTGGGCATGCTGCTCCCCTGCAAGGTTTGGTGCCAGGTTTGGTATATGCAAATTTTCTTTTGCATTTAAAGAATGTGGATTTAAAGAAACAGAATTTATCATACCATTAAACTTCTTTTCATTACCCTCCTTATGCCAGGAAAAGATTTCGGATATAAAATATTATATAAGATGAAAACGAGGTAAAGTCAAATTGGTCTATTTTCGGTTTCGTTGACGAAATTAAACCAAATTGCAAATTTGGTCAGATTTCGTTTTTGAAAACGTAATTAGACCAAATATTTGAATTTTGGCTTTATTTCGTTTGGCGTTATTGGCAGTTAAAAAGTTAAAATTGGAAAAATTAAATTTATTGCCTCTCCAATTCTTAAAATAAAATTAATAAATAAATTGGGTGGCGCAACAGCTCATGGAGAACCAGGGCTTAGTGAATTACAACTCACAACCATTCCTGTGTGCGTGTTTGTCGGCAGGAATGGAGGGGACCTACAGTTTTCTGCCGAGTCCGAACGGCTAAATTAGAAGCACTTTTTCATGACAAGTATACTCTTGGAGGATTTGTCAGTTCCTCGCAAGAGGCAGAACCTCGAATAAAACATTTCTGTTTTTAGGTTTCTTAAAATATGAGTCCTTGAAAAAAATGTTATGAAGAAATGCACTTAGATTCCCTTTAAAGACACTTAAAATTTTTTGAGCGAGAAGTCATTCCAAAGTGATAAAAATTTATTTTTCAAAAACCAGCTGACCAGCTACAGCTACGCCATTTTATTTTAATAAGCATAAAATTCTTACTATCATAGACAAATTAAATGAATATTGGCAAAAAAACTAAACGCGTTAAGAAAACTTTAATCCTGTTACATTTATTTGGATCTGTGAAAGAGCTTATTTAAACAGTTTGGCAAGTAAATTGATATATTTTTTGATTCAAAGTCGTTTTTGCCTATCTAACTTTTCCAGCAGTTTCTCTTATCTACACCTATTTATACCAAAACAATTTAAAGCTATCAGTTACTTAAAAATTTTATTACAAAAATGTACATTTTCATCACCTATTCACCCACCCACACTCAAACCTCACTTCCGGTCATCTGTGACGGGTCAACTTCCGTTTCCCCTTTTATTTATCAATAATTTAAAATTTGCCCATAACCCATATATTGGCATTGGTTTGAAGCTGCCATCTATTAATTTATTTCTCTATATTTATGTATTTTCAAATAATGAACATACATATGTAAATGTACATTAATATATTTTGAAGTAAGCAACAAATTTTTTTTTTTCATTTTTATTTTTTCAACAAAAAATCTTTCTATTTTTAAAATCACTTAGTAGATAAAAACTACATTTCAATTAAAAATTTAATTGCTAGCAAAAATGAATAACTAAAGACATACAAATATGAAGCGAGCCTAACCGTGAAGAGAATAACAAAAGGAATATTTTCTTAAGTCTAGAGTCTAGACAATTATACTCTGAAATTATAGCGAATCGGTTCTTCTTTGAGCTTTTTAATTTGTTTACACACGCTGCGAATCTGAGTGATACGACTCGGTAAACTTAAAACAAAACTATGTAAATATTTTATTACAAAACTAAACATTTGTTTTTCTAGTAGTTATTTGTTTATTTTATGTATATGAAATAGAACACCACATTCGTTGTATATTTACGATGTGATAATAAAATTTACTTCAATTACAAGCTTATAAAAGAGAAAATAAAAGGAAGGTTTTATGATAAGTGAAGGCGCCTCTGGTAGAAGTGAAATAGGAGAAATATTATTAAAAATAGATTATAGATATAAATACAATATCAAAGTGTCATTGATCTTTATGTGTTTGTTAATATGTATAAAAATATGTGGGGATTTTATTTTGAAAGCCAAGAGGAAATACATTTTTCATTGGCAATACAATATGTAGGTATAGGTACTTCAAGAAAAGTGTAAAATTTAATATTCAGAAACCTCGAAGGAAACTGTTTTAACAAAGCTCTTAAATTGAAAAATCAAGAACTAGAGCTCCTCTTATGAATATTTTATGGGGTAAATAAAAGATATTATTTTGAATAACTTAAAAACACTTATTTTATTTATTTATTTACTTAAATGCATTTCGGAAGCAATGCTTCCATCGTCAGTAAGTTTTATATAAATAAATAAAATAAGTGTTTTTAAGTTATTCAAAATAATATCTTTTATTTATTTCATGAAAAAACACGTTGAAAATCTCCAATATCAAATCAATTTTATGGGGTCTTAAATTTGTCAATTGTCATTTGAAACAAAATTCCAGAATGGAGCACAAATAGTATCTGACAGTTCTTAAATGTTGTCATAAAATGGGAAACATTATAGAAATTAATATACTGTTGCCTTTCTGTCAAAACCTCGTAAATTTAAAACGTAAAACTTCTCAGGATACACAAAAAACCATTTCTAGAATCTTAAAGGCTTTTAAGGTTTTTTGTTTAATTATACTCGACATCATAGGCTTGTATGTATACTTGTATCTTTAATGGTTACTCTAACTAGCTTTCCTGTAATGATCCCAGAATTGGATATTATTCATATATAATCTATTTTAGGCAAGCAGGATCCTGGTGGTTAAATAAATGTGCTTCTAAGTTGGGTGTATGCCTTCTTCGTTCCAAGTCTATCAAGCTAAATATTGCCAAATGCCTTGGTATCCTTAAAATATATGAATCGCTGCCACCTAAACATAGGTAGAAGTGTTTTTCCCGAGGTACTACCACTTAAGAGGAACTAAGAAATCCATGAGTATACTTGTCATGAAAAAGTGCTTCTCGTCTAGCCGTTCGGACTCTGCAAAAAATTGTAGGTCCCCTCCATTCCAGTCAAAAATATGCACACAGGAATGGTTGAGAGTTGTAAGACACTAGGGCCTGGTTCTCCACAAGCTGTTGCGCCACCGAAGTTACTAATTTATTTTTATCGCTGAATTGCATTAAGCTGCGAAGCAACAACAAGCGAAATAAGGACAATGAACTTCAGATCTGCACGTGGAAAATTCTGTCTCTATAGATAGACCAAGTACATCCAAACATTAAGTGGAGGCCCTAGACTGCTTCAAGAAGTGCGATGAAATGGGCCTGACAAAAGAAAACTGAAAAACTGCGACATCTGCTACGGCAAATTTTACCGTCAACAAGGACAGCGTCTTTTTGGGTGTGGATTCGTCGTTAGATGCAGACTTAGGCAATATAAGCGAGCACTTCAGGACAATTTAACATTAGCCCCATATGCACACACGCATACACGGGATCCATGGACAATGCCCGAGCTATGACATTAAGATTGTCTTGGCGGGTGATTTTAATGCCAAATTAGGAAGAGAAGACCTCTTTGATAGCACAATCGGAAGATATAGCATACATAATACCACATCCGATAACAAACTCAGGCTCTCACATCTCCATATTAATAAGTGGAAATGGAGATATCCTGGTCAATCAACCATACCAACCAGATTGACCAGATCACGATAGATGCAAGGCATTTCTCCGGAACCAAGGATGCCCGAACGATCACGGTGACTTGGACCACTACCTCGTTATACCCAAGGTAATACTACGGATAACCAGACCAAAACCAAAACAGTGAAATAATGTGAGGAAATGCGACGTCGCATGGCTACAACCGCAAAAAATCACTTAAGCTCAGATTAAACGGTCAACGTAAACGCATTGACTCCATTGACTTCATCTAAAACATCGTCAATATACTGTCAACGTAGACAACGTAGACGCATGAAAAGTTGACGGATCACGTGAATGACGGCACTCGGTCAATGGTGTCAACGTATTGACATGGTGATACCTTGACAATTACATTACTTGAACACATCCAAACATATGCAATATGCACGTTGACGTGGAGTTGACAAGAGCAAAATTGAATCATTTTTTACATTGACGATCACGAAAAATACAATGTGGATAAATTAAAAAAAAAACTCTAAACATCTGAAATTTTTGAAGTTTTTTTTACTGCTGAGGAAAAAGGAGATTTTGAGCCAGTTGGGTGACATTAAGATCGAAATACACTTTTTCCGTCAAAAAATAGTACATTCTTTTCCGATCAAGTCTCTGACGCCTACTTTAATAGTCCTATGCCGCCAAATTTATAGGTATCGAGAACCAGTAAAAAATTGTCAGGAAGCCATCATAGATGCCGCCCCTGACATGCTAGGCCTCACACGACCACCACAGCAAAACCCCTGGTTCGACGATGAATATACCAGCCAAACAACAGGTATATTTATGTAAAACGGCACTGCATAGATGGACTATGAACTTGAGCTGCTCACGAGCTCTACGAGCAGAAGAGGAGAGAGGAACACCGGCTTCTCAGGATGAAAATAAAAGAGCATTAGAAGCGCGCGATCGAGAAAATCACGGGATTGAAGTTTTACTAAAAAGGTAAAAAGAACCTCCCATGGATACAAGGTTCTAAAAAACACAGTCGCTACTGGAGGATATATGGAAAATCATTTCTGCAAATTGTATATAGGCGATGACGAATCGAATTCCTCTAGCATGCAGATTGAACCATTCAACCTGGGCAACGCGATGACGCGACGTAGGCTAACTATTCCGTCCACCTGATCTCGAAGAGGTGAGGACAGCTAATCTAAACTTAAGTCAAATAAAGCTCCCGGAGCTGATGGCCTTACGGCCGAGCTGTTCAAATTGGCTGGGGATGAATTGGTTAGGAATATGCACCAACTCATCTTCAAAATATGGTCGGAGGAAAGCTTACGCAATGAATGAGGCCTCAGCATTGTTTGCTTGATCCTCAAGAATGACGATCCTATAGACTGCACCAACAACTCAGAAGTGGAATCGGCTAGGTTGATTTGTGATAGTCACTATCACAAATCACCAAAGCTGTAAGGTAGGTTAGGTTTGGTGGCGTGAGTTTATGATGCGGCTAACCGTATCACCTCACTCGAATCTCAATGGATCCCTTGTGCTGTGGGAAATATAGTGAAAATGTTATGTATGAGGTGCCTCGCTGAACCATCCTGATTTTTGAATGAAGTTAAGGATGTTTCTTAGGGGCATAGATGAGACGTCACACAATTTATCGAAGAAGTATTCTACGATTGCATTTTTCCTATGCTCTATCCAACAAAAATTGTCAGTAAAGGGAAGATAGGACGTTTGCCTCTCAGTCTGGTTGCATTGGCTTGCATACATCTGTCTCAAGTTAAAGCTCTCACAGGGTTTCCGTACTTTGAATTATAAATTGCCACAAATCGAAGAACAATGTGCATATGGTTACCATTGATATCATTTCAAGCATATTAAAAAAAAAAGATCTATTTATCTTTTTTTTACCACAGCACACCTTTTTAAATGAATTTGATCACGTAACGCTTTGTGAATGTTTCAAAACTTAGCGCAAATAACTTTTTTCTTCTTAAAGACTAAAATCATACAAATTTTAAGTGGATTTTATAGCTTTATTCAAATATACAAACAAATAATAAGGGGACAATCAAAACGGCAACACTTTTGGCTCTCATCTTTATAAATATTGTTCTCAAAAGCTTCAAAACGGAAAGTTCTTTCATAAAAACCACTGAAAAAGCTCTTTCGTACTGTTGCAACATGGCAAAGGCAACTCTGTTGGAATTTGAATTCTTTGTTTTATTTCACACAGCTGGCACAGTTCTGGCTAGGCTATGGCATTCTCAAAGGAAATGAGATGAGCCAACTTAACGCCGCGTAAGACCGCATCTATAGAGACGAGCTATATAGAGCAATGTCTTGTTTTGGCATTCTTTAAAAAACTCATTTGTTTGTGCAGGATGAATCTGGAAAATGTACGCTGATCCATGAAGGCCAGCAAATAACTCACCGATACAGTTGATGTCAAAAAAGGTTTAAGGCAAGGCGACGCGCTGTCATGTGACTTCTTCAACATCGTTCTTAAAACAATAATGCAAAACTTTCACGTCAGAGCTGGAGGCACAATCTTTTAAAAGGCCCTCCAATTAGTATGACACCGACATAGCCACAAAAGTAAAAAGCCAACTGTAGTAGCCTGGAGTCCGTCCAGCTACGTTCGCCTAATCCGACGACTGTCCTACGACTGACTGATACGTCCGCTTGGCTCGACAGATATGCGTAGACTGGCTGAGTCACGTCCGTTCAGTTTAAACGGATATCCTAAGACTGACTTAGACACGTCCGTTCTGTTTGACGGATTTTCTAAGACTAAATGATTGTATACTCTGTCAAGTCAAGTCTAGATATTAGATTAACAAATCTTTACTGACAGTGACAGGTTACCACATCAACGATTCAGGTGGCTGGATCACATAGATCGAATGGACAGCAGTGTGCGGCCCGGAAAGTCTTCAAACCCCACCCCGTGCGACGGCGGCGCAAAAGTGGAAGACATCGTGACAGGTGGGGCACGTAAGTGGAAGAGGACCTCAACCAACCCAGCTAAAGACGGAGCCGGCAGGAAGGAGCTTATTGGTTGAGGACCTTGTCAACCACGGACTGCAGCGCCACATTAAGTAAGTAATCCCTATAACTCGGGTAATTTTTATTCAAGTAAAACACTACTCACACGGGGACGTTTGAGAGATATTTCTAAGGCATATACTAACGCCTTTCCGTACCACGGTCGTTTTCACCTCCAGCCAGCTTAGCGTATGGGATATTTTGTAGGGATCACCCTTCTTTAAATCAATGTTGCTATGTTTGTAGTGTGTAGAATCCAACGAAATTCAGGAAAGGAATGGCTCAATATTAATCTAGCAAACATGCATGCGTTACTGCACCTAAAAAATAAATGCATTAGGCATAGTAATGAAATGATAATATGAGCATTGACCATGGTAGGAAAATAACTTAATTATAAATATTTAATAATTTATTTTAACTTCGCATCTGTTTGCTAGAATCAATATTCTTGTTATCACAAAAAACGAATCATTTCCGGCAGCCAAAAAATACCAGCTATTTTTCTAACTTTAGCAATTTCGTATATCTGATGGGTAAACTTCAGCTAAATTAAATGAGAAATTCTATATATGTACGTTGTATGTATATTTCCGTGGTTATATGCCACATGGTGCCAAAAGGTGACTGCCACACAAATAAAAAAAAAATATATCTGCAAAGTATTTCCGTAAACCTTTTAAGGTATAGGTACTGACGTGAGGGTATTTTTTGAGTGAGTAAAAGCACGTGTTGTGAGCAAAAGGAATGCCTCTACTTTAAGAATAAATTGCTTTTGCAAAACCTACAATTTTAAAGGTGTTCTCAGGATAGAAAATAAAACTCATTTCGCTGTTAGCAAATACAACACCTTTCCAAAATATTTTTTGTTTTTCTTTCAAACAACCATCACACTTCAGAATTTTACTTCAAATTCCTCTTCATAGTTAATTATACATAATTCACGTAAATTTATTATTTATATTTCAATCGATTTAAAAGCAAACCTTAAATTTTGTCTCATTACACTTAAGTCGTGTTGCTATTTGTGGTTCTCGTTTTAACACATTTGAATAATTTATTCATAATTTATCAAATTGTGAGTAAATATAATTCCTCAAATATTATTATTATTCATCGTAGGAAGCTTGCTTCCAAAATTTGATGTATCTCCTTACACAGCAATTTGAGGTTTTGTCTTGTATAGTACGTCTACCTTGCCTGCTTGGGCTTGCCTCCATACTTACCTACAGGCATATATAATACATATAACTTTAACTTTGGCTTGAGTTTGTTTCAGAAAATGTTTAATATAAAATTGGCAGTTAATTAATTGGCTTTCAGATATTAGATATGAATTGAGCAGCTTATTGTAATTGAGCTGATGGTTGTTTGAAGTTGTTTCTTTTCATGTTTAATAATTTCATGGTTCCGGTATACAGACCTACATATACGTCTGAAATCCATATCAATATAATTTGATTACAACATCAAAAACGACTTGATTTCCGACCTAAAATAAGTTTTTTGAACAAAATTTTTATTAAGGTTTATGTATGTATGTACCTATGTATACAGGGTGTCCCGGACCTGAGTAGAAGTATTTCACGGGGTGGCTCTTTGGGTTATTCTAAGAAAAAAATTGTATGGGGGGAAAGTTGTATCTCCCCTCCCTGAGGCAGGGAGGGGCAGTTTCTAAAACATTGACTTCAAATGCAAAAAAAACATTAAAAATCAACGAAAACACATTTAATAATGTGCTATAGTTTTTTTAAAAGCTAATACTCTATTCTTGCATTTGGTTTTTAAATCAAGTTATTTAAGCGAAGAGTTTTTGAGAAATTAAATTTCAAAGTCAAAATAAAAAAAAAAATGTGATATTTTTTATTTAAGTCAGTATTTTTAAAATTTTACGTAATTAAGTGCTTTTTTTGTGTTCAATATTCAATGCCCTCATTATTTTTTGGTCCATTACCAAAAACCAAATGTAAAAATCTTTCTTATTTTTTGAGAAATTAAGAAAAAACTAAAGGTACTTTTACCAAATAAGCCCGAAAAAAGGGTTAATTATGGATAATTCATGAATAAATTCATTTGTTCGGGCTTATTCGGGGAAAGTACCTTTTGTTTTTTCTTAATTTCTCAAAAACTAAGAAAGATTTTTACATTTACTTTTTGGTAATGGACTAAGAAATAATGAGGGCATTGAATATTGAACACAAAAACAGCCTTTAATTACGTAAAATTTTGAAAAATATCGACTTAAGAAAAAAAAAATCACAATTTTTTTTTAAATTTTGACTTTGAAATTTAATTTCTCAAAAACTATTCGCTTAAACAACTTGATTTAAAAACCAAATGCAAGAATGGAGTATTAGCTTTCAAAAAAATTATAGCAAATTATTAAATGTGTTTTCGTTGATTTTTAATGTTTTTTTTGCATTTGAAGTCAATGTTTTAGAAACTGCCCCTCCCTGCCTCAGGGAGGGGAGATACAACTTTCCCCCCATACAAAGAACCACCCCGTGAAATACTTCTACTCAGGTCCGGGACACCCTGTATACATAGGTACATATATACATAAACCTTAATAAAAATATTGTCCAAAAAACTTATTTTCTTATTTTATTTTAGGTCCGGGACACCCTGTATAATATGCGTATACAGGGTGCCTCAGCTATTTAAAATTAGTTAAGAGCTGAAAGACATAAATAAAAACACCGCTTCCTTTATAAACCAAGACTCCGGGCTGATTTTATTCTGCGTTCGTAAATTATTAAGGTATGACTATAAAGGCTCTCCCAAATCAATGCGGATGACTCATTGACGACGCCGTAACTTTACATCATTACCGCGAGTTTTTTTAAAAACGTGTTGTTATTGGAGGTGCGGATCCAGGATTTTATTCAGAGGGAGGAGCAATTTTTTTAGTTTGCACAAAGAGGTCTACAGAAAATTGGAGTGCACACCGCTTTACACACACACCTGATCACACAAAGCAATCTGGGTGGATGACTTCGATTTGAAGTATCTCGAACGGTGGGTACTTTGGAACTTAATGACATGAAGTTTGTGGCCTTAGCATAGTGTCCTTACGGCGTTTTTGAATTCCCTCTGGATTTTTGAACATCAGTATATTCCTATTACAACACATAACAATCGAGTTTAAATGAAAGTTTTAGCCTCTACTTTGGCTGGGACAAGATTTTTCGCCAATGGCCTAACCAGTAAATGACCGTTTCGAAGGAGACATCTGTGTCAAAAATGCATTTGCAGAATTTTCTCAAATGCCAACTGGAAAAAGTCTTCTGTTCGAAAAGGCAAACAAGTTTTACTGCATAAGCATTGTATTTAGATGGTGCAGTTTGCTTAAGTCAATATTCAAAATCGTCGTCTGTGGTGCAATTCTGTAGTAAAAAATTAAATCGACAAAAATATTGAGAAGCCAGAGAACATAGCCGTAAACGTTAAATGCGTTTGTAAGAAAATTGAATAACGTATGATTAAAAAGATTTTGTGCAAACAAAACGGTTGCATATTTGACAATAGCAGTATTCGTGTCAAAAAACGACGATTTTAAAAGGAATTAAAGTTGACGTGACGTTTTCAAAAATGGCCAAAAACAACTATCCTTATAGGTGAAGAAGTTCCATCCAAATTCTCCTCGGCAATGACTGCTGTATTCGTTTCCTGGTTTCTCTCCAATCTTCTTTATCGGACTCGTACTCTTCGCCAGTTTAATAATACGGAACACGGGTGTTCCTAAAACGCATCCACGATAGTGACAAAATCCTCGTGAATACTAATACTACCATCAGAAACGTATCTTATGGCTTAAACAGATGTGCACTGTACAGCAGGTCTGCACGCTTCACTGCGTACAATATGTGTATACTCTTAAGGTGCGCCAGCGTATACATTTGAGAGTAAAAAGACGGCGAGGGCGAGCAGCTCTGTAGTAGCTCTTGTGTAAAACTCGCAAGTGGAAGTGTACACAGTCGTGAAATCAGTTCACCAGAGGAAGACAGATATCCGAGATTCACTCTCGAGAATTTTGTAGTGAAAGTACTCTCTCAAATGGAAACACGCACTTAAATATTTTTTGGTAGAAAAAGTACTCTCTCAAATGGAAACACGCATTTAAATATTTTTTGGTATTTCTCAATCAAATGTATAGATAATTATTTTCACTGCAATTAAATATTTTAGTGATCCCAGCATTTGAAGTAAAGTAAAAATGTTTAGAAACTATTCAAATCGACTTATTTTGAAGATTTTGTTAGGTTCGGGTTATTACTTTATAAAAACATAATTTTTCAAAATTGTGAAATTTTTCATTCAAATTTTCATTTTGAAAAGTGAAAATCAAATCGATTTGGGACTCAATCTGCTCTCTAGTCTGAAATAATTTGACTATTCTCAAAAAACGTTAGGTTAGGTTAAATGGGGTGGTGATACAAGAAGGTCGCATCACCTCACTCGGATCTCAATGGATCCATTGTGCTCCCCTGGGTGTAGGCAAGGTAGGTATAAGGAGGGGGAAGGAGATTGATTATTGGAAGTTTAGGTATGGGGGCCTACTTGAACCATCCTGAGTTCTGAGTGAATTTAAGGACGTTTCTTAGTGGCAAAAACGAGACGTCGCCCAATTCGTCGAAAAAGTATTCTCCGAGGGCTGCCTTTCTAATTCTGGCTAGGCTGCGGCATTCACAGAGGAAGTGAACTGAGCCCTCCTCCGCCTCTTCATCCTGACACCCTCTACATAAGTCAAATGAGCCGATGCCCATCCTACTTAAGTGGGTTCCCATTGTGTTGTGACCCGTTAGGACTCCAACCAATAGGGAGAGTTGAGGCCTGCTTAGCTTGTGTAAATACTCAGTTTTTTTCCTTGAAATATCCGGCCATAAGTTCCTCAAAATACGACAGATGTCAATTGTTGACCATCTGTCGCTGGCAACTTTGAGAAAACTCTGGCAAATTCTTCTTTTTTCTTGCTCTAGTGGCATAAAAAACGTTATACCTACAGCAATATAGCCTGACATAACTTTGAAGATCGGATATATTGTATAAGCATACAACGAAAACACATTTTTTGATTACATATTATTAAACTCATATTTTATGGTTCGTCCGTTCTTGCCAACGGGGGAGGAAGCAGTTGCACTCATTCCCCCCTGTATCCGTGCCTGTGTTATTCTTGTTTTCGTCTTCGTCAACGTTTGATTCGCATTGAATTGGGAGATCCTTAATAGTCGGAAGCTGGTCGGCAGCAGATGTCATAAACTAATAAAGTTGAAATCAGAATTGAGCCATAATTCACTCTTTCTTCTTTTAAGAAGATACAACTCTTTCCCTTATTTTTCGTTCCTACCTAAACATATTTCAGTTTAACTTCCTTGAGGTGCACTCGGAAAACTCTTCACTTCCGAAAGCAAAAGTTAATGAAAATCAGGAAACCAAAATTTTGGGTGCGCCATGTGCATTTTTTTGTATTCGCTCCTTTTCGCTCGGCTGCCATGAACCATACTATAGTTCTACCTTTAAACGCAACTTCGCTTAAAACGCGACTATTGTCGTGATTCTAAGTTAGAACTACATTTGTCGATAGCTGACGGATGAAAATGAGCAAGTACATGAAAACTATATGGCACACCCATAATTGCGTTTTGCCGCTTTTCGTCTAATTTAGTTAACTTTTCCTCTTGGAAGAGAAGAGCCATGCCGAGCTCACCCTACGGAAGTAAAACTGATATTTAGTGAAGTAAAGTAACAGCAAAAAAGAGAGAGATGATTCATTTTACTTGAGTGGAATATAGCTCACTTCTCATTTTGACTGTTGGAAAAGCTTTCGTTGGTTTTTAACATTAGCTTCCGACTGCTTGCGACTATTAAAGTTCTACCTTTACATTTTTTTGTAATAGTTCTGAGACTCCGATTTTGGGAGAGGTTTTCCATTTATAAATAACTTCGAAATATGAACATATCTAATCTGTCATGTACCTAGAGTTTAAACCTGAGTATCAAAATTTTTGAATTTTCTGACGAACTTCTTGGCCAAACTCACATTAAAGTTCAGATATCGATTAAATCTCGATATGATAAAATATTGTGAATCTAGCCTTATCGAATCGAAATCAAAATAAAAACTGTTATGTCTCACAAATCTGAATTTTAACTGAGTTCCAATAAGCATATTTTTTGTCCAAAACATTTGCGCATTAAGTTTTTTTCTATAAAAAATTGCTTTTAATTAAAAAATAACATTAAAATGGCTTTAATTAGCACTAAACAAACTAAAGAAGTACTTAATCTCGAAGTACGTGCATAAGTGCATTCCCTCTACATTTTAAAACAAAAAAATAAATTAGAAACAAAGTCTGAGAGCATGGGTTGGTAGAAAGGAATATTCACATACTGTTCATATATGCATGTATGTACATTAGGGTGGTCGTTAAAAAAGGGTCATCGCGGATGGGCCTAAATCGGCTCTAAATGAAGAACAAAAAATTTCCTATTTTTTTTCAGATTTTTATTTTCACCCCCTATAGTCGCTGTAGGGGTTAATTATATTTCCCCTTTTTCTTGCATACTGGAAAATTCACGTAAGATCTGCCAAAAAAACTCAGAGCATGTAGGTGGGAACTAGACAAGAAAAAAATATCTCCCCCCGCTTGGACGGGAGGAGCAATTTAATAAAATATTTGCATAAAATAGACAAACATTTATTAAAAAACAACGGCAATACTAACAGTAATGTTTTGTAGCTTTTTGAAAATGTTTCAAACTTAACATTTTGAAGAAAAATTGTTATTTTTGTTTTAATTACGTATTCAAAGAATTTTATTTTATAATCATCTATTTAAATGGATTTCTGGCTTTCCAAAAAGCTACAAAACATTACTGCAAGTGTTGCCGTTATGTTTTAATTTTTTTTCTATTTCATGCAAATATTTTATTAAATTGCCCCTCCCGACCAAACAGGGGGAGATATTACCCCCCTCCAGTAGGATGTTGTTCTTGTATACTTTTCACCTACATGCTCTGAATTTTTCGGCAGATTTTACACGAATTTAAAAAAAACCTAGGGATGAAAATAAAAATCTGAAAAAAATACTGATTTTTTTTTTCTTTATTTAGAGCTGATTTAGGCCCACACAAATATTGAAACTTAAAAAAAACCTATTATAACGACCACCCTAATGTACATACAAAAATTTATATACATATGTACCTAATACATCTGTAAGAAAAATAATTTAGCAAACGTTTTTAACAATTTATTTTCGTTTTCTTCTTTGTCTCGTTATGTTTAACTTAATAAATGCTTTCTGAAGTTTTGGCATGTTTAGTTATTCTTTTTTATTTTTCATAAACATTTTTTTTTTGTGGTAAATTTTTTTTAACGTTTAATGAAAAGCTGGTCCAATTACACAGCATTTAACGAAATGAATAAAACGGTCGTTCAATTTACACAATTTGTAAACTTACGACGTTCCATGAATACCCTTAATAATATTTTCAAGAAGTAATTTGTAAAACTTGTTTCCATGCCGGCAATCAGTTCCAAAATATATCAATTTAAAAAATTGTTAAATTTCAAAAATGCAGGACTCGTGGGAACATTTATATTCGTACCATGCACTAAACAGTACGGGTTTTTTTTAGACTATAAAATGCAAGCATTTTTTTTATTACAAGTATCAAATTAATTTGTTTTTATATCTAATCTGCCATCAGAAATGATTATATCAAATAATCAACAAATCTTATTAATTTACTGCCAGGCAAGGACAAACAAAAAATGGGCAAGTGTTGTTGGGAAGAATTTGAAAAAAAAAAAATTATACGCAAATGGAATATACTCAAAAGTTAAGTGCGATTCAGCAGATAAGGCGGGATGCGCATTTAAAAAATTGTATTTATTGCATTCGCTTTTAATTATTTTATTTATTGACGCAGAAATGTTTTATTTTGAATTATTCAATTAATTTCTTAAAGATATCGTCATCAGATCGTTTTAAATTATTACCGGAACTCAGAAAGCAATAAGGAGTGGCGATAGAGATAATTTGTTTCAAAACAATAATTTTCTAAAATCCCTGAGACGTATAATATCTTTTCTTCCTGGGAACATATCCAAGAATATTCTCGTTAAACACACCCTGTAAATACTATTGGGTTGGAATAATAGAAGAAGTATAAACGTAGATATTTTGTCTTTCTCCTGTTACCATAATTTTTTGCATTACTTGGCAAAAGCGCTCTCTCTTTGTCGTCATCGTTTCTTTTCATTCTTTATTTTTTTTTTTTTCTTGAAAGAGAATTGGGTCTGGAGGATAAAAGATAATGAAACCGGAAGAAGGTGGGCTGTTTTGGTTGAAGTTATTTTCATATTCATTTGGGAACATGATATAGAATGGAAGCCAAACACCACCCCAAATAAGAAAAACAACAACAAAACATACATAATAGAAGCTACCGAAGCTCAATTGAAGTATAGTTGTTTTTGTTGTTGTTGTTTAGTGTAGTATAAGGTAAAGTGTCGCCTTTAGTGTTTTCTAAGTGCTTTATGTTCACAGTAATGAGATTTTTTTGTTCACTCTTGAACGCGTTGAATTGTCAAAGTAAGTTAAGTTTTTGTGTTATCTCGGAACTTATGTATGTATTTGGCAATGTATAGACATTATGAAGGGTGTTTTCATTTTTTTATGATTTGTAATGACTATAAGCTGTGAGAATTTGCCTTGTTTAATGTAATTAAGAGCTAAGATTAGTGGACATAATCTTAAATAACTTAATTCAAGTTCTGTCAAATTAAGAAAAAAAAAATATTGGTATCAACAGTAGGTGCCTAATGCGGATTACTGAAACCACCCACCTTTAGGTTATTTTTAAACACCTATCTTGGTTGAAACATTTGCGAAATAATTCCCATGGGGTAATTAACTTTAGAATTCCTTCAAAGTTTTGGTTGGGAGTTATTTTTAGAACCTGGCTTCAGTTATAAAAAAAAATTACATTTAAAAACATTTTCTGGGAAAATAAATAGAAAAGCTTCGTTCTCTGTTGTTCAACATTTTATACACAATTTTGGAGTTAATTCATTTGAAGGGGAGGTATTGTATAATAATGCACCCATGGTAAGGGCTTCAATAATTTATCGCACCATTATTTATGAAGACTTGAATGAAACATCTACATCTTGAGTGTGTTAACGTTAAGTTTATCGCCTAGGGCTAAAGCTATTTTACCGGAAACAACCTCATCATTAATTTTTAGTGGTGCTATGCTTTCTATTATGTTCATTTTAATTGAAAGTCGATAGCAGATGCTCTGTTTCTACACATCGTGCATCAGAAGTTATTGATATATTATTGATCATTAATATTGCATTGAGTCATAAAAAAACTTTAAGGAGTTTGATGAACAGGTTATAAACTTGGTGTAGTACATTCATGTTGTCTCAGCTCTTACTACAGCTCCCCAGGGGAAACAGTTTTAGGAAACCTCTCACAGTCCAGGAAGAATGTACAAACCAAAAAGCCAATATGCAGAATAAATCCAACAGACAGGACAGGTTTTTAAATGCAATTATCTAGAATACAAAACTATTCAGATAAGGATACTTTTTTTTTTTAAGAGCGATAATTTCGAAGATATATGTACACATGTTTTCTTGTAAAAATCCATATAAAATTTAAATTTATCTCGCGAGAAATAGATACTGACTGTTGTTGATTTCTCATTAAAGCTGGTAGCAGTTTCTTTAAACTTCCCAAATATGTTTGCAAGAAAAGCTAATTTTGTAATCCATTATACTAATCTATCATGCAATTATATCGAAAAGGTTCGCAGATAACTTTTGGAAAAGTTTGAACTCAAAGCGAAGTCGAAATAACCTGGATAGAGCATTTTCTCTGGAAGTCATCGCATTTCAGTGTGAAGTAAATTATTTCTACCAAGTCTCGCAAATTTTGGGCTTTTTTTGGTATGAAGTTTTCTATATTCACAAAATTTATTTCCTACGCTTAAGATAACGGCTCATACCATGCGTATCAAAATTTGTTGTTTTAAATTATTTTAGCAATTAAAGTAAACAATAGCCATTTTTAATTACAAAATTGAGCGTAGACCTATAGACCGAGAGCTGAGAGCAAATTTTATGGTTGAAGTTATAACCAAAATTCACGAACACTGATGTTGGGGTCAAAGGGTCTTGATTTCAAATCCAGTCGTCTGGCAGGATTCTTTTGTAGCTAGGGCTGGAGAAGGAGGGTTGAAAAAGGTGATTTTATGAATTTTTGCGGGCAGGGGGTATAACCACTTTTACATATACATATAAGCTTAAAATATAGGGTTACAAATTTTGGGGTCCCAGACGTTTTAAGTGTCACCACAACCAGCCAGACGGCCCAAGCTCAAAAGAGGACTCGTCGCAACAGCAAAAAAAGTCTGTCCGACCATTGGTATCGTCTAGACTCTAGACGACAGTCTTAGCTTTCATTTGGTTCCCCATTTAAAGAATTTGCTTATATAATGGATACATTTACCGGAAAATGCAACCGGAAAAGTGGATTTTCTAACCATTGCGACCAGATACAGCTTGTCCGATCAGTAGTTTTGTATATGTTTGGAGTAAAGCTATCGGTTGCCATCCAATTTTTGCGTGGCCGCGATGAGATAGGTATTCTTACGGTCGGCTCCCGGACTATTCTGTCTTTCTGTCTGTACCTCCACCTACAACCGGCTCTCTGAAACTACACCGGAAGAAATAACCCCGAATTTCTTTAGGAAAATGCCCATACATTTTGGAAATTGCCGCGGAATTTGAGAAGGAAATTGAGCCAGAAAGTTGGAAATTCCCGCAGATCGCCTTGAAAAAAAGTCCAGAAAGTGAAATGGAAATATGACCGAAAAATATTCGCACTAATTTCCCAAAAATATAATAGAAATTACGCCGGAAATAGAAAAATGCCTCCCGGTACGATTTCCATGAACCAAAATAGAAATTGAGCCGGAAATGAAAAAAATTTCTGGCTTTATTTCCCAGAACTAAAATGGAAACTACCCCGGAAATGGAAAAAATATTTCCGGATTTATTTCAAATACTTATAGGTAATGGAAATTTTACCAGAAAAAATACAAAGAAAAGCTTTTAACTTGTTCTTAATTTATTTGTATATAAGGGTACAATAAATAAAATGCACTCGCGATTTGAAATGATAAAGACTTTTCGTTCGTTTTAAAAGTTTGTAGAGCACAACAGCGTATGTGGGGGGAGGGGAGAGGGCGTGGTGGCGCGGTGCTGGGCGGTGACGGTTCAGCGCGGGTGGGCGTGGCGTCTGGCGTCATCGGTTGACGAGACGACGCGACTGACGTCGACCCGCACTGCGCCGCCACCACCCCGCAAAATTTTGTTATTATGGAAAAAGGCCTGAATTTTGTCCTTTTTTGAAATGGAAAAAAGTCCTAAAATTTGTTAAGGCCTTTATTCCTTTTTTACTTAGGAAAAAATGGCAGACGTTTTTCCGGATTTTTTTTCTTTTTTTTGGAAATATGTCCGGAAAAATTTTCTGGAGTTTTTTTCTTCTGGGAAAAATTACAAAAATTATAGGAAAAAATCCCGGAGATTCATCAAATTCTGCCAGAAGTTTCCATGTTTTTTTCCTTGGAAAAAACAGCACAATTTTTATGGAGATTTTTCTGGGATTTCTTCCAAAACAAAATCCGGGGTAATTTATGAGAGCCCCTACAGCCTACCCAGCTATACTCAACCTGCGACCCACGAGCCGCATGCGGCCCATCAAAATTTCATAAGTGGCCCACCTGTCATACTTACATAAATATGCGATATCATAGAAAAACTCAATACCATCTATACAAATTGATAGTCGTTTGAAAAAAGCGCCTAAATTGATTTGGAAATAACGCCTAAAAAAAATTGAGCATTTTGGAAAATATTTCCTTATTTTGATTTTTGTATGTAGTGAAACAATGCCCAAAATAATAAATAAATTATATGTATGTATGTACATATAATCCTGGGAAATAGAGCCCAAAATAGGAAAAAATTCCAAACAGACAATGTTTGTCAGTGAAAGTGAAAGACATCAAATTTGAAGTACAAAGTCACTATGTCTTTTCGTTTTTCTGAATGACTGACTGCGACCAAGAAAATATTTTGCTAACATTTGAAAGTTGATTAAACTCAAATTGAAATTGATTTTGAGAAGTTTGACGATGTTTGCATTGCACTGAAAAACAATTTTTTTTATTACGTTTCAGTATTCACATTTCACTTCACTGGAGTAGTGCGAGCGAGATGTGAATACTGAAAAGTAAACAAAAATCCAGTTTTCAGCTCAATATAAACATTGCCTTTGACCGGTTTTTCTATCAAAAGTGGAGACTAAAATTTAAAATAAATAAAACTGATATGATTGACCACAACATAAAGTTTCTTCCATCTACTACAGAAAGTTAACGCTCGAGTGAACAATGGAAATCAATCGTTTTTGGAAGGCTCTTGAATAGCTGTTTTCAACTACTGACACTTTCAATATTGACAATTGAGATTTGTGTACTGTGGCGAATACTTACTTTTTATATCGGCCACAGACAATGAATTGAATTATTTTTAGTTTTCATTAATTTTGGAAATAATGATGTCTCATTTGAGAAATCAAACAGAAAATACAACGACCGGTCATATGACTCCAATAATCGTGTTAAGTGGCTTTAAGCTTAAGCGATTACTTGGAGGAGAAAAAGTACTCCATCAAGTATTTGATGTCCTCAAAAAATCAACAGAACGTATGCTATTCAGCACATTCAGACGCAGATTTTTAACCTTTCAAATACGAGTGACCCGAATATATTTCACACTTAATGTCATGAAATATTTTATTTTTTTTTGACAAATAAGGAAAATGAGTGGATTTCTTACACACGACTTGTTTCATTTACATTTAAAAACCTAAGAGTCCTTTCCGAAAGACCCTTCCCCTAAATTGTGTGTTTATTTGTTCCACTTTATCCTTATACAATAGCAAAGTTCATTCAAGTCGATTTGGTTTTTATTCCTTAATTTATGAAAATCTATTTAATCATACTAAAGAGCAAACAAATTCTATAAATTTTCCACCCCTATTAAATGAAAAATCGATTCAAAGTTCAAAATAAAAAAAAATCTTCATCATCCTTCGTCCATCAGCACAAAATTAAAAAAAAAGAAAAACAAAAACTTTTCAATGAGGGGAGCAGCAGCAGCGGATTCATTAATCTTCATTTTGATTTATTCTGATGATTTTTTTTGTTTTTGTATTTCTTTTTTGTTTTTTTTTTTTTTTTTTGTTCTTGTTGATGTCAATCTTAATTTGATTTTTCGAAAGTAAAAACAAATTTTCTTTCTCGATTATGACTTTTCCATGGAAAATGAAATGTTACGGTAATATTGCTTCTCCACAAGGACCATCGATTATATACAGCTCTCTCTATCTCTCTCTCTCTATCTAACTGTGGACTTTGCATACTTTTATTAAAAAAGCCAAAATTAATTTGTTTGCACAAATAATATTTTGTATCGAAAGTGGGTTTTACTTTTTTATATTATTTTTGAAATGATTTTTTCGTTAAGAAATATTGTTAATGAATCATCTTAAAATAATAACGTCAATTCGGATGGCTGATCAATGAGGACACTCATACCCTTGACCCTATAGAGGTTATAAAGGGGGCCCCTTGGATGGAAGAAAAAATGCCTTTAATTAAGGAATTTTGAAGGTCACTACTGGTGTTGCTATTGCTGAGTAAGCTATATTGTCATATCGTATCCTCGTTTATCAATCAAGGTTCTTGAAGCAGCCCTTGAAAGGATATTCTTAAGAAACCTTCCTTTCAAAATCAGTTTGACGGTGGTGATGAGGTCGAAATTGGGAATCTCAAACCATAATATTGATAAATTTGTTCATCAATCAATTTGGCAGTTTCAGTTGACAACCAACCATTTTTATCTGTGTACAAGACTCGATGAGATGATAAAGATGAGTTATAAAAGTTTTGACTAGCAATTCTTTTCTATCACTGTGTAGTGTAGGCTTAAATCATATTTTTATTTGCATATACTTAGTCAATGGAGGAACTTTTCGCATAAAGTTCGAAAATATAGGCCCCTCGTGTCGACCAACAGTCTTCTTCTGTAGTTTAAAGTTAGTCGTTTTTTTTTTTCATTCGATTTTCATGTCTAAGCAAAAAAAAAGTCTTAAAAATTTAAATTTTTATTATCAACAAAAAAGAAATTTATGCCAACGGAAACAATATAACTTGTCCAGCCGGGCGGCGTTAACGACTTTACGGACAGGCGAAACATGAACTGATATCAAAGACAAACATGAAACACAGAAATTAATATGCCCGAAGGATGCTAGAAAAAAAAGGAAACATTTCTTATCTCTCTTATTGTGTTATTTTGCCGTAGTCCTAGTCTCATCTGTCTGCAAATGAAGTACCTACATTCTCTGGTGTGCGTGCGTAAGAAAGGAAAAGAACGTGTCAAAACTTATTCTGTTGTTGAAAGCTGAAATTCTGGAAATGGTATTTTAGGGATAGGTATCCAATTTACTTAAAAAAAAGAAGAAGCAAAATTTGTGTCGTCTTTCTTTTATTTATGTTCTGTATTTTTTTTTTTTTTATTTAGAATTCAATCCTGTTTTGGTTTAAATGCGTATTATTTTGATTTTCCACTCGACAAAGAAGTGCCTGTGAATGTAAATGTGATTAATTAATGGGGCGGAACAAAGTAGATATTAGAAGTTGGAGGCGTTTTATAGAAAAAAAATATACATATTTGCATCTGTGGTAAGTGTTTGCTTTAAGATGTCGGGTATGGTAGGGATTATTTCGTCGAATGTTTTTCGAGCCCTTAAGGCACTAAAGAGGCCACTTAAGAAAATAGTTTTACTGATGGCCATTGGAAACATTCTCTCATTAGTTTAACCAGAGGTGATCTGTTAACGATGGATCTTCACAACTCATACGATTTAATCCACTTGTGTAATTTGCGAAGTATTCCGGGAACTTTAATACGTATTTTCTAAAAGAACAAAAGCGGTTACTGTTAGATTTACTACGGTCATAGAACTATAGTGAAGTTCACTGACATAGACATTCAAACAGACTACATTACACCGCACATTGATTTCAACCCAGTTGCCATAACAGATATCTCAACCAGGGAACCATGAAACCGGGTCATAAATGAAAACCATGTTTCGGTCTTAACGGACGGCTCCAAGACCTAAGAGGGGGTTGGGTCAGGTATCTACTCAGATAACCCACCTATTAGTAGATCTATAAAGCTTCCAGATTTTTGCAGCGTATTCCAGGCGGAAGTACTTGCAGTTTGTGAAGCCGTAAAACATCTCTCCTCACGCGAAGTAATAAACAAAAATATTGACATCTTTGTAGACAGCCAGGCGGCAATCAAAGCCATTTCCTCAATCACTATAAAGTCAAAGCTGATAAAACGTTGCCGGTATATGTTAACTTTACTAGGTGCAAGGAACACAGTCACCCTTAGATGGGTACCAGTACCAGGACATTGTGATATATATGGGAATGAAATGGCGGATGAGCTGGACAAAAACGGATCGTCTCTTGATCCGAGCCAAACCGACTTCTCGGTGCTTATGCCACCGGATAAAATGCACTACTGGATCGCACGTACTTGCTCTTATGTTCAAGTTGCGTGGGACTTAAGAACTTTAAAAAATATTCAAGTTATTAAAGAAAAAGTATAAAAAGCATTTAAATCGTTCTTTTAATTGTAAAAAATAGTCTGATAAATAACTTAGAGCTCAAAAAAAAGTATGCCATCAGATTACTTGAAAGAATATGAATATATGCAAAAAAAAAATTAAAATCGTTGGACCCGTTTTCTTAAAATTAATTTTTTATACATATATAAAATTTTTGTCACATTTTTCAAAAAAAAATTTGGTAAGCCAATTTTGAGTATACATTAATATACATTAAAAACTGAAATTTCAAAACAATTCATCAACCCGTTTTTGAAATATTGAATTTTCGAAAAATAATTTTGAATCTTTTTTTAAAAATCCAAAATTATTTTTTTCCAAAATTTTTGTATATAGTATTATTTATATTTTAACAAAGCTTTTGGCTTTTGTACAAAAAAATTATTGAAATCGGATAAGCGGTTAGTGAGAAAACCGAAAATAAAAAAAAAACCGTTATATGGTAGGTAACGTTAAGTACACCATGTCTACAATAATACACTGATTTTTTCTTATCAAAATCGTTGGAGCCGTTTTCGAGATAAATAAGCTTTTCCTTAACGGTTGTATGGCAAGTACCGTTATTTTTTGAGCTAAAAAAAAATTTTCAATTTCCCCTCTGGAGAGTTACAAAAAACCCTTAAGTTCAAAATTTGAAGAAAATCGCTTCAGTGGTTTAGGCTGTAGGTTGAGATACGGACAGACAGACAGACAGACAGACAGACAGACAGAATTTTGCCACCCACTTTTTTCGTGTATTCTATCATCGTAATGTCATGTTTGATTGTTATCTCGAAATTTTTTTTTTGCACGAATCCAAAACTTGCCCTATAGTACCTACATATATCGCAGGTAAAAAGTAGAATACACCAGAGTTTCTTAGAGGCTGCAAATGTCAGATGGTCATCCATCGACACTTGTCGGATTTCTAGGAGTCTATGGCCAAATATTTCAAAGGGGAGCGCAATGGATCCACTGAGATCCGAGTGAGATGGTGCGGCTTGCCGTATTATCACCCCTTCCAACCTAACCTAACCTAGATTTAGGAAAATTTCTGACTCTCAACAACTCTCTTTAAAACAATAAATCACACAACCAACCGGGTTGTTTCTAGATATACATAGGTATACATATGTGTTAAGGTCTGGTAGCATTAAAAACTTTGGCGGATTTATGTGCATGAGTCATCAGGAGCACAGTAGCCGTTTGGTCATTTGTGATCAAAATTGGTCATTAATATGGTCATTTTTGTATCCATTTGGTTCTTTTTTTAAGAATTGAAAAAAGCAAAGCTGTGGTCAAAAATATGTGTTTTTCATGCAGGTGAAAGTGTAGTTTGACAAAGGTTTTTGGTACCCTGAATTCGAATCTAAGCTCGTAAATGCTCCATCACATCCAGTTTTCGAGATATTCCAATTCAAAAATGCTGAAAAAATTAATTTTCGCTAGATTTGAGGTTATTTTTCACATCGAAATATCAAACCTACGGAAAAGTATAGCTTGAATTCTATGACTCAAAAAGGGGTCAATTTTGTAGACCAGTGATAGTTCGTTATTTGTGTCAGTTTTTTTAATGTAACTAAATAATATAGTGTGTTTTTAAATGTTTTTGCTATTTATAAATTATCAATAATAATATTTGTGTATAAAAATGTGATAATGCATCATATTATGGGTTTAACAAAACGATTTCAGACATAAATTATTTTGGCCATTTTAAGCTACGATTGGTCATTTCTATTTTCAATTTTGGACACGAATTTTATTTTGAAGTGGTAAACCGTGAGCAAGAGACTCTTGGTAACTCAGATTGAAAAATATCACATTAAATGCCAACAGCCGGCTATTTTTTCTTGCAATTTACTACAGAATAGATTTTCTTCATTTCTTGATGGAATACCTATGTTCAGGGGTGTCCCCGTAATGCAAATCCAAGTTGGCGTGGCGAGACGGGGCCACCATCTTGGAAAGCACATTTTATCAAATATCTCGTGAACCTTGAATTGATATTTTTCTTTAATTAATTAATAAATATTTATTTTTTTATTTTTATTCACTTAATTTTCACTGAAAAAATATTTTCTCAGGGCTGCTTTTCTTGTTCTGGCTTAGCTAGATAACTCAGATGTGCTGATGCCCATTTTGCTCGAGTGGGCTCGTATTGAGTTGTGACCCATACTGCCGTGTTAAGAAGAAAAAACGTAACTGACTTTTTGGCTGTTTTGAATTAGGGCCAGGTTTGACAACTTTGATATGTTTTTTTATTTTATTCTTAAAAAATTAAAGCCCTTACTTGCTTTTGTAATGGCTTAAAACGCTTAAGAAAAACGACGTTCGTTCAAAGAACCATGCTTTTTTTTAGGAAAAATTGACGTTTTAACACTCAATTTAAGAAAAAAAGTGACTACCGTACAAGTATGTGTACCTACATCTGATAAATAATCAAGACAAACAAAAAATGATTTACTAACTAGTTACGACAGAAAAACACTCACCAACAAAACAAAAAAATATAGAGATAAAAACAGAAAAACGTGTTTATCTCGAAATGTCAAAAATACACTTACGTTTTTTCTTTTTAACACGGCAGCATAGGTAATAGGCTGGGTATTGATTATGTTATATAGAAAATGAGACGTTCATGGGATTTTGTTGTAAAAATCATCAAAGGGGAAGATGAGAAAACCGCAGAGGGCTATTAAATTAGAGGGTGCTTTTTTTAGAGGGGGGGGGGGGGGGGGGGTGCAAAAGCATCCTTTTTGGTTTTTACATATATGTAACTCAAAAACGAGTCAAAATTTCGAATAATTCTGAAAACATTTTTTGTAGAAAATTTACCATCGAAATAGATTTTAAAAAAAAAACATTAAAAAAATTTTCAGCTAAATTAAAAAAAAATCTTTGCAAAAAAATATTAAAAATTGCATTTTTATTTTTTTTTTTTTACTTATTTGCTTATAACTTTTTTACCAGCAGACATATTGTATGAGCAATGCTCCATAAAAAAGAAAGATAATTAAGTTTCCTTTAAAATGAATAATTCAAGAAACGGCTTGGATAAAAATCGACCGATAAATAGGCGTTCAAACTAGGCTGATTTTAAGTATTTAAGGCTTAATAAATAGCATTTTTGGCTTTTTTGATGGGCTTACTAGATTATACGCTCAAACTGGGTGTATAAGTGAGTCATGACCAGTTGAGTCCAAAATAAAAGTCAAATTAAAAAATTTTCACAGTTTTAGGGTTGCTATTTATTTTTTTTTTTTCAAAATTTAGAATAATTGCCAAAATCAACACACTTGCTCTTACAAAGCCGGGCTTTAAACACATGTTAGCTTAAACCTTCATCGAACATGAAAAAAAAAATGCCAAATAATTTTTACGGTTGAAAGTCCTTGCCAGACGAGGTCATCATTTTCAAAGTAAGTATTATAACAAATTCATCAGCCATTACATTACCGTAATAATGTCATAGTAACTCGGGACCCATCGAACGGTGATTGAATTTGTTTCGCCAAGCAATCTCAATTCACTGCGACTACGATAAATAACTTTTTACTTGATAACAGTTGACGAAATGGCTCTGATTGCGCCACCTGGCTGTCTATAAAGATATCAATGTTTTTATTTTTTGAAATGTATTTTTTGGCCACGCAAACTGCAAGCACTTCCGCACTAGTTGCATTATTTAAATCTGACATCAGGCTTAGAATTCTGATTATTGGTAGTTGGAAAAAACCCGTTACTTCAAAATCCAAGTTTTGGTCTAAGTTTATTTTTTAATTCACAAGACCTATTTTTTTCGAAAAGCAAACAAGCAAATAATAATTTTTTTCTGCGTGATAATAATATTTAATATCCTTTAATAAAAAGTTTAAACTCAAATAGTTCAGGCTTTAGGTACATATTTATATAAAATTTTAAAAAATCGTAATATTTACAATAACTTTGAGAGTCAAATTTATATAACAATAGCATATCAATGACCATATTGCTGAATTGTGTTGAAATTCAGGTTTTTAATTTGAGTTAATATATTCCAAAAAGATATTAATAATATTTGTTTTAATTAAAAAATTATTAATCGAAACAAAAATTAAACAGCGTTATTAAATTGTTTTTGAAAAAAAAAATTAAAAAAAAACACGAATGTATCACACAAATAACTTCTACTTATAAGTTCAAGGTTAAAAAGTGGCTTAATTTTGATGATGTATATTGATGGTTTCTTTATATAGTTAATGCAATGAAATTACTATGAAGATATTATTAAACAGAAAGAGAATAATATTAATTGAATTTTAATAGCTACAATATTACTTCTTAAGCCCTAAACGAGAAATACGAGATTCAAGAAAATATAAGTAATCATTCTTGCAAAGCAAAACACAAATTTTCGTTATTATGAAACACGATCAATCCAAAAGTTATGATTTACGAAACACTAATTCATCAGGATTGCCAGAGGGGATTTGAAAGAATTGAAACAATTATTTGAGAGGAGCATTATGCGCTCTTTAGCTAGTAAAAAATGAAATATGGAGTCATTACAAAAACAATGTTTCTTGTTACTTAAAAATGGATGAAGAAAATTCTGAACTTTGGTTTAAAATTTTAAATTGACAAAGTTGGTACACTATTTGATGCATCGGAAGATGTGTTAAAAAAAATTGAAACTTTTTTTAAAAATTAAAAAAAAAAACTATTAAATCTTATCTGAAATTTGTATACTTATAAATTTTTTTTTTCCGTTTAGCCGATAATGAGAAAATTCAAAATAAAAAAAATGTTCTATGGCAGGTACTATTAATAGTTGCGAAGTGCAAAATTGTATATTTTTTTGTAGTAGATCATATTAATTTTAGTATACGTATGTATATAGTACACGGCCATTCCAAAGTAACGGAGAGGACAATCGGACGCTTGTAGTAAGGTTTTTCTTGTTAAGAAATTAATATTTTTTTTATGAAACTCAGTTGTTTTTAAGAACT
This sequence comes from Dasysyrphus tricinctus, assembly GCA_963921185.1. Lineage (NCBI taxonomy): Eukaryota > Metazoa > Arthropoda > Insecta > Diptera > Syrphidae > Dasysyrphus > Dasysyrphus tricinctus. The sequence continues at coordinate 8,530,456 of OY992530.1, forward strand.
CATCACAAAGTACACGACACAGAAGTTTCACCAAAAAATTATGAAATTTAGTAAGTTTATTAAAAAAAAATAGACGGTAACGGAGAAGACACGTACGATTTAGAGATTTCCGACCATTGCCTTGAAGTTTAAAATTCTGCGCCGTCCATTAAGATATGAAGTTGATTTTTTGTGCACACTTTCATAATACCAACATTTATCAAAAACCATCCTTGGTTTAATGCCAAGTCTCATTTTACTAACAGAAAAAAATATGAAAGATGGTAACGAAGAAGACAGCTAATGGTAACGGAGAAGACACTTACGATTAAAGATTCCTTTTTTGTTCAGTTATATTGAAATTCGTATTTTTAAATTATTCTCATCAATGATAAAAGTGATTCAGGCAATTGAAAAAATGTGTGTAAAATTTCATTGAAATCGGTTAACGTTAACACGTGCTAGCGAGCACTTGAAATTTTTCATTCAAAACACATGTGGTTTTCACAGTTTTTCTCAAAATATCAGCAAAATTGTAAAAGTTGATGGAAATCTTTAAACTTGGCACATAAATTAACTAATGTTAGGAGTATCAAAAAAAATATTTTCAATAGTTTTGCATAATATTAACCCCATCAAAAAATTAAATTTAAAATCGTTGTTTTTGTGCATTTGTTGCTATTTTAAATGGAGTAACTGTTGTTTACAAAAATAAAAAAAATATATTTGTATACTCCTTATGGTATTAAGCATATTTGCCAAGTTTAAAGTTTTTCCATCAACGTTTACACTTTTACGGGCCCTTTGAGTAAAAGACTTTCAAAACACCATGTTTTTTATATGAAAAACTTCACGTGTAAACTTGACGTGTAAACGTCAACCAGTTTCAATGAAATTTGACACATATTTTTTTTTAGTTACCTTGATCCATTTTAAGCAAGGGGATCAAAGAAATTCAGACTTTAAAAAAAAAGTGCCTGTGAGTCGTTGAAATTAGGATGAGAAAGTGCAATTTTGTTTTCTCCGTTACCCTGTTTTAGACAGTAAGACATGATTTTAAAATCTATAAAAAACCCACCGTAATTCTTTTTCAAGTCTTGCTTTGTATGCGGAATAATTTTACAAACACTAATACAGTTCACCATTTATACCAACTTTTGTCATTTTTCGGTAACGGAGAAGACATGAAATGTTCAGTCATTTTGAGGCATAATACTATTTTTACAGCACTCCTATCAGAATATAGTTCCGAATTTAAGTAGTGTATTGAAAACACTTATAAAAACCTAACTGCACATCGCCATTTGCATCACAATTTATAGAGAACTGATAGCGGCAAAAATGCCGAAAAATGCCCAGATATATATACGAAGGATAAAGTATGAGCTTTTTTGATCACTTGCCTATTTTACAACAACAAGTTAAATTTTGTAGTTACAATTTTTTCGTTAACTGTAATATTATATTGTAAATATTGGCATATTTAAATATATTTTTTTCCTTAGTTTGAAATTGAGTTGCTTGGTTTCGAAATTTTTGGAATGGCCGTACATAAAATTATAGTTTTTGGAAGCCTCTGTATAAAAAAATTATTGAAATGAGTCATACTGTTTGAAGAAAATAGAAAATTAAAAAAATGGTTCTTTGGGAGGTACCTACCATTAAAAACCATTTTTTGAAAAATAGTTTTCCACCCAAAGTAAGCGTTTACTAAAAGTAATTTATGAATTTTTCTTAAGAAAAGTTGTCAAGTCGTTTTTGAAAAAAATCGATTATATAAAATTTCTAAGAATAATTGTATGGCAGGTATCTACCATTATTATTGGTTCTAAAAAAAAATGAAAAAACGTGTGGGCATAATCACCAAACACCACTATGTACCAAGTTTGAAGAAAATCGATCGAGCCTTTTAGGCTGTAGACGAACAAACAGACAGAATTGTGCCACCCACATTTTTGGTGTTCCCTTTTATCGTTATGTCATGTTTGATTGTTATCTCAAAAATTATTTTGCACGAATCCAAATCTTGCCTTATAGTACCTAATCGCAAGTAAAACAGAAAACGTTAAATGAGGCTTTAAAGGGCTGTAATAGTGTATTGGTCATTTCCGAAGCACCAATTTTTCGCATGAACAAAACTTATGACAAATAAAGAAGTTTAAGTGTATTGGATTTCACCCGGGTACAACAGTTGGGACTAAGTCTGTTTTCCAAGGGTCTTTAAAGGAGCTCAGTTCTGCTAGCCCCCGAAACGTACGCCACTGTGACTGTCTGGTTATATGACAAAGTTTAGGTTTTCTTGTGAACCAGTGTTCTATTTTTACTTGCGATGTTCAATGGGCAAGTTTTGTATTCCTGCAAAAAAAAAATCGAGATAACAATCAAACATGACATTACGTTGCGTAGACTGTAGAGAATGCGAAAAAAGTGGATAGCAAACTTCTGCCTGCCTTTGTATCTCGATCTTCAGTCTAAACCAATGATGCGATCTTCTTCAAATTTTGAATGTAAAGCTTTTGGTGCTTGCCTAGAGGGGAAATTTAAATTTCGTTAGGTCCAAAAATAATGGTAATGGCAAGTACAACTAAGTAAAACCTTATCTATCTCAAAAACAGCTGCAACGATTTTGATAAAAAGAAATCAGTGTATTATTGTAGATATATCTAGTGTACATTTTGGCAAAAAAAAATTGCCAAAAGTAGTTATTAATGGTACCTTCCTGGCGTACAATTTTTCTTGCCAGTTTCACAAAATTTTATTTTTATCAAAAACGGTAACACAACTTTTCTTAAAAAATGTATGTCTTTTAGTGCCTTTGGATATGAAACCAACGACGGTAACACTAAAAATGCCATATTATACCAAAAATTCATTCTTTAATTGTTATTTAAAAAAATAAAAAAAAAAAAATAAAAAAAAATAAAAAAGTATTTTTTCAAAATTAGGTACCCGCACAGTACACATATTTAAGGTAATATCATTAGAGTTTTGATTTTTGTTTCTTCTGCGCATATATCAAAATTTGTGTCAAATTTCAGTATTTGTTGTTGTTTTTACGTGTATTTAAGTCATCACCGTCCCAGCCATTTTTATTTCTGACAATTTAAATTTTAAGTTGTTGTTGTTTTTACGTGTGTTTTCTTCCTCTTGACCCCCGTAAAATTGTTAGCGGCACTCATATCAAAGGGGACTTTTTACAGTTTCTTTTCTTACCATGGGGATGCTTTGTAGAAAAATTCAGCTTTCCACCATTAATTCCGTAATTTCGCTGATTTTAAGGCTAATAAGACTATGTTTTTATTAAAACAGGAATTCAAATGGCATTCTATTTTTTCACCTCAAACACCTATTATCGCGTTTCTTCTTTTAAACATTTTTCTCTCATATTTTTCATGTCTTGATACGCAATTTTTGAATTCCTCCAGCCTCTTTTTTTCGTCCTGGAATGAGGAAAACAAAACTCAATTTTCTATCATGGGTTGTTTCTCGATTATTGGAATCTACAGAATTTCTTGCGAGTTTTTTTGTAAATACAACTCAACTCAAGATGTCGCTTCACTATATCCGCACCACTTTTAAATTCCAAACGAATTTTTGAATTTCTTTTCTGCTTGATAGAAAAAAATGAATATGCTAGTGAACTGAAAAATTATTTCTAATCACTCACAGATTAGGACTTCCAGTACCTACTTGGCAAAATATTGAAATTGAGTTTCATGGATACCAGAAGATTTTAAAACAACGTGGATTTCAAATGCACCCATCACTGCCAATTTTGTGCAGTTATTTGCCCGTAGCAAGAAAATGGTTAAAAAATTAACAAGAATTAAAATTCTTAAAAGTTTACCTCTGCCTCTCATATATATCTTATGTCCGTTTTACGTTTCCTTTCAGATCAACACTCACAATAGGTATACCATCGAACAGAAAAACCAATCAAAAAACAGCATTCAGATTTAAGGTAAGAATATTGAGTTTATCATTTCAAAAGTAAGTATTCGATGGAATTTGTTAAGGGTTTATTTAATCGACAAAAAATGCATGCGTTCGGATAGTATCCTGCTCCCGTTCATTGTTCTGAAGAATAAAGCTGGCAAAATTGCTTCGTAAGCTTTCTATTTTCATGGGGTGAATTCGGTTTAAGGGAATACAAAACAGCATTTATTCAACCGATACCTAAAAAGGACAAATAATCTATGTATTGATCGATTGCGCTATGCTCCTGTATCGGACAGAGTGATTTGATAGTCCATATCTCACCAAAAAGTAGAAATAATCTAAGCTCACCGTTTTGGAGAAACTACTGCACAATGTATATTCAGATAGGATTTATGGTGGCAGTGCAATTTAAATGTACGTGTGTTTTTAGAAGGGGGAAATTCTCAAAATGAATAATATCTTTCAGTGTGTCCTTAAGTCTTAGGTTTGTATGTTATCTCTTCCTCACATTAATTAATGTCGTTTTGTCGAAACCATTCGTTAGCCTTAGCTGACGAAAGTACTCTTATATTAGTTGTTCTTATTAAGTCTTTCAGTCGCATATTCCTGTCCTAGGGTTGAGTAACTGCCTACAGCTTCAGGGTTGAAATAAGTTCATTTTAAATATCCGAATGCGACACTGTGAGTAGAAAGGTATCTAACCTACATTTCCAAGTTTACTCGTTCAAAGACATTTTTTTCCTTTTATCTAGCCTTAAAAAACTGCCTTTTTTCTCTTGAAGAAAACGCGTTTCAAAATTTCTTTTATTATCTAAATTTAAAGTTTAAGCACGCTTCGAAAATAAAAACACCCTTTTTATGCCCAGAGAATATAAGATGAAAAATAAGATGAATACAAAAAAAAGTACATCCCAGTCGATTATATTCTGGAAGAGTAAAAACTAATGAAAACTTTCAAGTTACTTACAGAAGCAAAAAACAAAACCAAAAAAAAAAAAACAACACTTGTCAATGTAAATTTACCATCGCTTTTATCATAAAAACGTGCTCCGAATGCAAATCATTGCTCCAACAAATCATTAACACCGGCCGCGGGCCAACCTCACGCTAAGTATGAAAAAAAACTTTAGTTAATTACATTCAAAAGTGTGTGACATTCGCTTCCGCGGCAACGTAAATTCGTCTAAAGTAGCTATTCAATCGGATAATTGTCATCCGGTGGAATGGCGGCACATATATGGGACTGCTCTGACAAAAACAACAACGGTAAATCGCATATAGTTTATAGCTCCACGGCCAATAAAACCTACAATGGGCCACATGTCAAGCCATGGGCTGTCGCGTTGCACCGTATAGCGCAGAATAAACGATAAAAAAAAGATACAAATTAAGATCAATTTTCATTTGGCATTTTTATTACGATACTTTTTTTTTATTAGCTTCCCTTTCTGTGGATTCACCTTGCATAACTTTTTTACTGATGGCAAAGGGAAGCAGGCTAAAGATATGGGGGCTAGAGTGTATTCACTGTAAAAACGTTTTATAAACGAAATGTTTTTTTTTTTTCTAAACAAAAACATTGAAATTTATTTTGTACTCACTCAAATAGATATATGTATATGTGTGTCTATATGTAGATACCTAACCTACCTAAAAAACTATCAACAACAACTGACAGCGCGGCGCACTTTTTCATTTTAAAAACCAATTGATCCGTCCGGAGGTGATTTGTAAAAAATTTGCTTTCCAGCTCTTTGGTCAATTAAACATTCTATCATCGCATGTGGAATTTATTGTAGAGAATGGAATTAATAAATGCGTCGATGACTCACAGTGGGATAGCCAATCGAACATTGCTGGAATAAATTTGAAAAGAAATTTATTCAAATATGAGTTTATAATTTAAACAATGAAACATTACAATATGCATGATCATTATGCATATGTACTGTACATACAGCTAAAGAAGCAAAAGTAATTTTTAGTTAAAAAATGGTTTTTAGTTAAAAAATGATTTTTTTAAGGTTTCTTTGGAGTCAAAGTTCATTATTTGGCCTTCAGGAATGGCTCCTAATATTAAAAAGAAAAACTATGAGACGCAGAGTTTGTAAAAGAATTCAATCTTTTTTGAATGCAATATTTTAAAATCATCCCTTGAATTCAATTAAAAGATTGCATTCTTTTGCATTCTTTTTGTTTTGTTTCCAAAACCCTCCATAATGTAAGGTTCCTCTACCTACATGCCACGGCACCAATATGATTTCCCCAGTTACATGAAAACGTTGTGCTTGGTATTCCATAAGCCCCACTTTGCTGAATTCGGACAGCCAAGGATCCAAGCAAGATGCAGTCACTGTTTCTATAAGATCAATTTCTTTGCCAACAGAATTCATTCTTTTAATTGAAATCATTAAAGATTGGGAGTATATACTATTAAGGAAGTCGTGTATATAATAATAACATTTCAAAAAAATTTCCAACCCGTTCCTGAGATATAGAAATTTAAAAAAAAATTACTTTTTTTTTTGAAATTCAAAACAAATTTGTTTGAAAATAGGATAAATTAAAACAAAAAAAAATAGTACCATCATGAAACTTGGTAAAAACGTTCATGTACCATGAGAATACAAAATCAATCAAATTGGTGTTTTTTGAGGGGAAGAGGGGGAAGTTATGATGCATCGAACAGAAAAATTAACCTTGGTGTTTTTGTGGATTCGAGTAAAGGATGGTATTTGTTTTTCGGAAACAATTTTTATTTTTGGAAAAAGTATATGAATGTATGTACATATATTATTTCCTCCATCCATAAAAACATGCTTCTACCATATAGATATTTTTATAGACTCTTTTGTTTCTTCATTCTGGTAGTTCCTAACATATTTTTACAAAATCTCATGGGGGGTACCATTTTTGTCACAGGTTTTATGGTAATAATTCTACTCCTTCCCCTACTGCCCAAAAAACATCCTTTAACCACAGGCTCTTCTAATTAATGATTTTCATCACAAATTAACCAATCATGCCAAGTTTCATCGACGGACCATTATTCAACTGGTTTTCGGTAATATTTAACTTTAATACTGAAAATATAGTCATCCTTACATTAAAATGACATTTACTTTTTTAACGGAGGCCCTTTGACTTGATTTTGGTGTCATTAGATTCAGCATTCAAAACTATGTACCTTAAAAACATGTGTCATATGCCTACTTTGCACCAAGGAAAATTTTTCTGTTCGATGCACCACAACTCCCCCCCCCCCCCCCCTCCCCCACAAAAAAATACCCTTCATGTGAAATATTTTTACAGGCCCTTTTGATTTTTCATTCTCATGGTACATGAAACGTTTTCACCAAGTTTCATGATGGTACTAATCAAAGGGCACGGTAGTGCCCAGCCAAGTTCGCGGCACTACACCCTTTTTACAGGAACAAACTCAGGCGATTTTCAACCCCCCTCTAACTTCAGTACCAATAGAGTCAGAAACTTCAAATTCGGAGTATTTGCTGAACTAATCAAACACAGGTGGCTCACCAAATTTCAACTCTTTAGCATTAGTAGTTCCCAAGATATAGGACTTCAAAAATCGCAAAAACCGTAACTGACTGACTCACTGACTCACTGACTCACTGACTGACTGACTTACTGACTCACTGACTCACTGACTGACTGACTCACTGACAGATCATCAAAATTATGGAGCACTTCCCGACATCGTAGAAACTTGAAATTTCGCAAAACGGTAGGCCTTGTAGTACATACAAAGGAAAAAATCGAAAATCTGCAATTTTCTATTCAGGGGGCGTGGCATCCACCCACTTTTTTAAAAACTCTTATAAATTATATGGAGCACTTTCGATTGTTGTAGAACAATGAAAATTGGTAAGTTGGTAGGGTTTGAGGTACTTAGAAAGAAAAAAATGAAAATTTGGAATTTTCCATACAGGGGGCGTGGCATCCACCCACATTCTTAAAAATTCTTATAAATTATATGGAGCATTTCCGATTGTTGTAGAACGATGAAAATTGGTAGGTCGGTAGGGCTTAAAGTACTTGGAAAGAAAAAAATTGAAAAATTGGAATTTTGCATTCAGGAGGCGTGGTATCCACCCACATTCTTAAAAATTCTTATAAATCATATGGAGTACTTTCGATTGTTGTAGAACGATGAAAATTGGTAGGTCGGTACGCCTTGAAGTACTTAGAATAAAGAAATCGAAAAATTGGAATTTTCAGTTCAGGGGGCGTGGCATCCACCCACATTCTCAAAAATTCTTATAAATTATATGAAGCACTTCCGATTGTTGTAGAACGATGAAAATTGGTAGGTTGGTATGCCTTGAAGTATTTAGAAGAAAACACAATCGAAAAATTGGAAGTTTCAGTTCAGGGGGCGTGGCATCGACCCACGTTCTTAAAAATTCTTATAAACTATATAAAGCACTTCCGATTGTTGTAAAACGATGAAAATTGGTAGGTCGGTAGGGCTAAAGTACTAAGAAAGTAAAAATTGAAAAATTGGAATTTTGCATTCAGGGGGCGTGGCATCCACCCACATTCTTAAAAATTGTTATAAATTATATGGAGCACTATCGATTGTTGTAGAACGATGAAAATTGGTAGGTCGGTAGGACTTGAAGTATTTAAAGGAAAAAAATCAAAAATTTGGAATTGTCCATTCAGGGGGGGGGGGGGTGCCATCCACCCACTTTATCAGAATTGCTATTACTTTCACCTGGCAAAATAAATCTTTGCAAAAAGGAGTGAAATCACAACAAAAACATAAATGTTAAAAAAGGAGCCAAGTTCTTATGTGTACAAGAAACCTGTGCGTAAAAAGTCAGCCAAAAAAAGTAATGAGATCTAAAATATATGCCAAGTTTTAAGTTCATGAAGTTTAATATCAAATATCTTAAGAAGAGTAATATCGAAACAATTCCAAATCATGACATGAAATTTGGTAGTTAATGATTACTGATTAAAATTTGGTGGATTTACTTGGCAAGTTTTCTGTTAAATACTTACTTAATCACAAATTTAAAATGTATGAAAACTTGACCAGTGAACCCACCAAATTTTAATCAGTAATCATTAACTACCAAATTTCTGTCATGATTTGGAATTGTTTCGATATTACTCTTCTTAAGATATTTGATATTAAACTTCATGAACTTAAAACTTGGCATATATTTTAGATCTCATTACTTTTTTTGGCTGACTTTTTACGCACAGGTTTCTTGTACACATAAGAACTTGGCTCCTTTTTTAACATTTATGTTTTTGTTGTGATTTAATTTTATTCGAAGGACTTTTCGTGCCTACTATTTCACCTGTACTAATATGATTTAACCGCATTTGAAATTTTTGTATATAAAAAATTAATTTAAATACGTTCATCAGATAAAAAAACGTTCTATGAGAGGTAGTTCCTAAGTGTAAATTTTTATAATAAAGTTTTTATAAAGTTTTATAAAAATCAGAAAGAGTCTTTTTTAGGAAAAACTTAATTTTTTTAACGCTTTTTTAACATTTGTATAGAAGGTATACCGTTATTTTACATAAAAGTAATTTTTTTTCAATATTCTAGACAGTACGATACCACGTTTAAAAAAAATTGACCATGGTAGGTAGGTGTCGAAACATGTATTTGATTTTTTCAAAAAGAAATAAATTTGAATTTTTTTTAAACCAAAAAATATTTTCTAAAAAAATTTGTAAAAAAAAAAACAAATTATAAAAAAAAAAATATAAACGAATTATTGAAATCAGAAAAAAACATTTTGAAAAAAATCAAAAATAAAAATAACGGTTTTTAGGAGATGCCTATACCATTAATAAACCATTTCGGGAAAAATGTTTTCCTATTCAAAGGCAGCCTTTACTAAAAGAAATTTATTGAATTTTTTTAAGAAAATTTGTGCAGCCGTTTTTGAGAAAAATAAGAATTTGTAAAATTTCTCAAAAAAATTATATGGCAGGTACCGGTATTTTCGGTTCCAAAACAAATTTAAAAAAACAAAAATTGTGGGGGAGTCACCACAGAATACAATGTACCAAGTTTAAAAAAAAATCGACCCAGCCGTTTAAGCTGGAGCCGAACAGATAGACAGACAAACAGAACAATTTCACATTTTTCGTCTTCCAATGGATGAAAAATCAGAACATAATATTTTGTTAATTTTTTTTTCGAATGCATAGATTTCCATATGGAGGGTATAGTTTCAAAACTCTTCTTTTCTGCCTCTGAAAATTTTGAATAAAACGAAAAAAAAACAATTCAAAGCTGCAAACATTAAATTAATGATTAGTTTAATCGCTAAAATATAATTTTAAGATGATCCTTATTTAAATCTTATGGCATTGAGTGAACCCAAATATTATAAAAAAAAAATCAATTTAATTTGGATAAGAAGAGTTTTGAAAATTACAATCGGAATTGTTTTGATTTGTATGGTAATATAGATGTTAGAAGACTTAGATTCTGTGCCAATTACACCATTGGCTGACCTCCTTCACAGTCCATACTTAAATGAACTCCAGAAAAACAGAAACTCCCTTTTATTGTCTTCATATATGACATTCTCACAGAAATATAATTCAAAGATCCCCGATCTCATGAACAACGATAATAAAAGTAGAAGTAGTTTTCATCTCTAAAATAGATGACTTTTGATAGGGAATGAAAATAAGGAAAAAAAATTAAATTATTTATCTATTAAAAAGCTTAAAGCTCAATATTATAAAATGTTCCGCCTTGGAAAAATGAGCTTTTAAAACGACCACTTTCTTTTTTTAGTCCAGTCATATTGTGTTATTACCATGCAAATTGTGGGATAGTTTTGATTTGTTCCCTGATTTATGTTTTCGGGGGTGGTGAATCCAAATCTGAGGCTTGCGAGTAAAATTTCGTGATCCGACATAAAAAAAAAAAATACAAAATACAAAAATGCATTTTTTGGGAGTTTTTTTTAGATATGGTTCGAAAGCTATCAATTATAAACAATTTCCAACTAATCTATGTTCAAGGTTTTTTTTTCTGCGACATGCCATTTCCACACTCAAGCACTACTTGAAAATTGACGTATTTTTACTGTTTCCGGAAATTCGCTAGAAAACACTAATTTATTAGGGTTGGGATCGAAATTCTGGGAGGACCAAAATTATTTTTTCAAAATTCTGCTTCCAAAATTCTTCAAAATTATGCTTTCGAGATTCTGCATTCAAAATTCTGCTTTACAAAATTCTGTTTTTAAAAATTCAGATTTTCAGAATACTGTTTTAAAAAATTCTGCCAATAATAAAAAGACGGTTTGAAAAATGTTAAAAAGCGCACGAATCAATTTTCACATACTTGTCTCATCATTAAATAGGAACAACTTCTTGTATTAGGTTTTAAGTCCGCTTTTTATCTAAGACAATAATATTTATTATGAGGTGAATATATTTTTTTAAGTGTAAACCAACCATACAAAAAACTGGCCTTACAAAACTTTTGCTTTTACTATTACAGCTTCATTAACCCGTTAAAGTATAAAATAAAGTAAAGTTTAAGTTGTGCGTGGATGGTTAGTTGTTTTATGTTGAAAGAATAGGTAAATGTTAAAATTAGGGCATATGGGCATGTGAATATCACATAAAAGACAAATTGCTTACGGAGAGTAGGGCAAAAATTGTATAGTGATTTGCCTACAGTTGTTATACAGCAGTCAGGTCAACATTCCCATGAACTGCACTTTGTAGAAAAATATGTGCAACCATCAAAAAACATACAGAAATGACGAGCAAAAACATAGTCTGTTCCAGATTGCAGGATAGAGTAGCACTGAATTAACTAACAATAAAGTTGAAAAATTATTTTTTTTCCGTTTTTGAGAAAGAATAGAATAAGCAGAATTTGTTGTCCCCCAGGGGAGTCATTTGGGTCCGTTGTTGTTTATTATCTTTATAAATGAAATTTAATTGTTGTTAAAAAATGCGTATTATTCAATGCATGCCGATGATTTGAAGATATTCCTTTTCTTACGTGTTAAAAACTTTCAATATTGTTATTTACTTCAAAAAATTTGAATGAAGTAGTTGAATAGTGTAAACGCAGCAATATTTGTTTAAATGTTAGTAAATGTCACTCTTTCCCTGTTTATCGAAGGAGAAATCCTCTTGTACCTGACCTGAATATAAAATATGAAACTATGTTTCAGATGTTGAAAATATAGTCAAAGATCTTGAAGTGATGTTTGATAATTAACTGACTTTTTCGTTTCATATAGACAACATTGTCGCAAAAGCGAATTCAATACTTGGATTTCTCAAAGGTTATTGCAAGGAATTTTCAAATCCATATGCTATTAAATCTGTGTACGTGTCTCTGGTGCGCCCGTTACTTGAGTATTGTTCTATTATTTGGTGTCCTGTTATTGTAACTTATCAAATGCGATTGGAACGCATTCAAAAGTCTTTCACTAGATTCGTTGTTAAACAACTTAATTGGAATTGGAACTTAGCTGAAATGCCCGTTTACTCGACTAGGAGCGCATTAATTGGTTTGGATTCATTGGAAACTAGACGAAATTAATGTTAGTTGTATTGTGTTTGTTCACGATGTTTTTTCGTACCGTGTCCTTACCTTTTGGAAAAATTTCAAATTTATGCTCCAGAAAGAGTAATTCGTCAGCGAAATTTTGTGTATGCTCCTCGACATGTATTTAAATATGGGCAAAATGAACCCATTTCAAAATGTATTCATCTTTATAATTTGAAATGCTCAGATTTAGATTTGTATGGTGATAGAACAAAATTTAAAGTTAAATTGATTGATATTTGTATTAAATTAAAAGTAAATAATTAAATTATTATAATGCACGTAAATTAAATTATACCTACTTTGTAAATATTATATTTATATAGAAACTAGATTTAATAACTTTTTTGTAATCTGTTAGAGTTTATGTGGTCGGTAGATAGATGAAATAAATAAATAAATTTTACTGCTCATGAGACAGAATTCTTAAAAAAAAAAACAGAATTTTGAAAAGCAGAATTTTGAAACCAGAATTTTGACCCGCCTCCCAATTTATTACTTTGTGTGACAAACTTTGAATTTTTATCATTGACATGAACCAAAATACACTTTTCTGATGGTTTTTGATGCGGTGAGTTCGAATCTGGCCTTTGTATTGCTCCATAGCACGCCACATTTGTAAAAATATTCGAGTCTTCAAATTTAAAAAAATACGTTTTTGATACAAATTTGGGGTAGCTCGTATATTATTTGTCGAGGTAATTTTTTTCAAATTAACGTAGTCATTCCGAAGTATTAGCAATTTACTTCGAAATTCTTTTTGAATCTTCCAAATACCTTCATTGATCTTTGAGAAAGTCATAAAGTCATTGATTAGTTGTTAGCATTCGTTTTAAACTATACACAATTTGAGAATAAGCTCAATTTATAAATTTCAAATAAGGATTTAGTAGAGAGAAATAGAAATGTATATTAGGCGTGCTTTGTTGACTTCCTTAATATGAACATTAAGAAATACTTCACATTAAGGCAAATTTTCCAATGTAAATTCCAACAAGAACAAGTTAACTTCACATTTGAACTCCAGTAACTCTATGACTGAATGTGGAACGTATCTTAATGTTCACATTAAGGAGGTCAACAAAACACGCCTAATTGTTGCAGAAAAAAAAACTTGAAACTAAATTAATTTGCCTTTGTATTATGTACTTTCTATTTACTCCGATAGAATTTTGAAATACAAAAGTTTTCGAGTTATAAACTAAAAACAAAAAAAAGCATTTTTGTTATACTTTTTGACAAATGTTTGCATGCTGCGTGACGAAATTTTTCTCACAAACCTCAGCTTCGGATTCAGCACCCTAGAAAAAAAAAAATGGAACAAAACTAAAACTAGCCCATAATTTGCTCGCTAATAGGGCCCAATGAGCACAATATGACTGGATTATTAGCATATTTTCGATAAAGGTAGTTTAAGACGAAGTCTACTAAATCACCAAATGAATGACTTAAGAAGAATTTTGAAGTAAAATGTTAATATGTATTGAAGGTACTTCAAAATGACCATAAACATTAATTTGCAAAAAAAATCTATCTCGAGAAATAATATAACCCTGAATTTGCATAAAAATCGTATTTTTTTTAAATTTTAGATCCGAATATCTGAAAACCGTAACTTGCTAGACTTAATCCAAGGTCAGATTCACACTCACCTTATCAAAGACCACCAGAAAGTATATCTTGGTTCATGTTTAAGACAATAATTCAAATTTTGCCACGAAAAGTTGCAAATCGGTGTTTTTGAGTGGATTTTTGAAAATATGTAGTAAAAATATGTCAATTTTCAACTAGTGCTTAAGTGCAAATGGGTTGTCGCAGAAAAAAACCTTAAACAGAAATTAGATTAGTTAATTTCATGCTTCGCAATAATCATTTTCAATGGTAAAACTTTCACATTAGGCGCCTTCTTGTATCTCTTCGGCATAGGGTGTCCATCCTATATCTAATATATATAAGGATAACTTCTTCTCTTTTTTTGGTTCCGATTTTGTTTATACTCTTTTTTTCTTCAAGGATCTTTTTTGTCCTCTTTTGTCTATGAAGTTCAGTTTCATTTTATCTCGATAGCTTTCAGTTTAATTTTTTTTTCATATAAATATCAAAGCGATTGCTTGAAATAATATCAAAAACTGTTGAGTATCTTGCACTTTAGACGAGCTTGGCTTGAAGAAATATCGTTTTTTTTTTCTTGGATGAAACTTAAAAATAAAAATAAATGGTTAAAAATCGTAAATAGTTAATTTATAACGATTTTTCAAAGTTCCATATACCTGTATTAAGAAATTTATGGAACTGTCTACAGTTTTCTGGCAACCACTGTACTGAAAGGATGTTTACCCCGATTGGTGGTCAATGGGCAAGAAATATTACCTAAAATTTGTATTTTAATTTTGTTTTTATTTTTATAAAATAAAAAATATATGTATTTTTTTAATTTAAACGGTAGTAAGAAAAAAATATAAAAAGAAAAATGAAAATGATTAGGACGAGCGAGAAGATTTCAATTTCAATCATTTTATATTTTTTATTATTTGAAAATACATTTTATTGCAGAACTTATATTTATATCGGTATTATTACCTTACAGTTTTTTCATTTTTATAAAAAGTTTTATTTCAATTTTTAGTAATTATAATTTAGGTATGTTTTATATTTTTTTTTTCAATTTTTCCTGTGTTCTCTTCTTTTTTCTCTATTATCTGCTTAAAAGTTCTCTTTTTGAAGGTTTTGAGAGGAAAATGTTCTCTTTTTGTAAAGGTCCCAGAACCCAGATGGACACCGTTCTTCAGCATATGACGCACAATTTGTGTACAAAATGAAATATTTTCATTTTTGTAGGAATATTTAAAATTTTTAAAATAGTTTATACGCAAAATGTTCTAATTCTCGATTTTTTTCCAAGTTGGGTACCTACAAAGAACAATTTCTTAAAACTTTGAACTAAAATTTTTCAGGTGATTTTTTTGAATTAAAAATTTTGGGTGTGAGTGATAGCAAAAAAAAAAAGTATAGGCGTCGAAAACTTGATTAAAGGCTATTCAAAAAATCAAAGTATTGCAGTCCACAACTGGGGCCTTTGCGAGAAACAGTGCATCGAAAAAAAAATATGGATGCAACTTCGAGGATAATCGTGTTAGCCAAAATTGGTTTTCACTCCTCTCAAGATAAGATCCTGAGATCACATATCACGGAACCTGAGACCATTTGAGCGTATAGTTCGCTCTACCGGACCTTTTAAAAATGTCAAAATTCAAAGTGAAAAACGGTTTTTTTAAACAGTCTGGCAGGGCGAATTAAACACTCAAATGATCTTAGATTCCGTGATATGGGATCCGCGGAGCTTATCTAGGGAGGTGTGAAAACCAATTTTGGCTAACACGATTAGGTATCCCCGAAATTGCATCCATATTTTTGTTTCGATGCACTGTTTCTCGCAAAGGCTCCAGTTGTGGTCTGCAAGACTTTGATTTTTTGAATAGCCTTTAATGAAGCTTTCGACGCATATACTTCTTTTTTTGCTATCACTCACACCCAAAATCTGCTGTCACTGTGGGCTCTTAGACTATTAGATTCATAGCTTGAGTTCTAAAATTCAAATTTTTAAGGTTTTGGTGTCAATATCGAGTTAAAATAGCAGTCTTCATTTTTATGTATACAAATTATTGATAGGTGTGAATAATCTGGAAGTGTAGAGACGTAGTCTCGTATATCCATTTTCTTTATTTAAAATTTTGAAAAAAAAATTAATCGTTGAACTTCTTTTGAAACCTCCTAAAGTTCCATTTTGACATATAATCATTTTGATTTCACTGAGCAGATATTCAAGATTTTCAGTATTTGTCACTAAGACCTTAAAAAACAAGATTAAAATCCAAAGTTAAGGCTGTTCTGCCCTACTGTCTATACAGAAGCAATCGAACGTCAATAAGTTCTGGCCGGTGGGTGTATATCAATAGACCCGCAGTGTCCCGTGCCGACTGCTACTACTCCAACCGACATGATGACCAATTGAAATTTATTTTCAGAAAGGAAACAAATATTTTTATGAAATCCATTTATCTTGGCTTATTTTGCTTATGGAGAAAAAAAATTGAAAACAAATTAGTATTCTAATATTCGGATGCCTCTTGAATGGACAAAGTTCTGGATGTGGTTTTGCTTATTGCTTTGGTTTCAAAAAAAAAAAACAAAAAAAACTTTATCAAGTAGTAACATCTCCTAAATGAAACTACACGAATGTTTTTTGATTCTTTTTTTTTTCGGAATTAATACATTTGGAAACAATAAATTTAGTGCTGATGAGTGCTGTTGTGCGATGATGTTGTCGGATTTGACTTCACGTCGTGAAAATTAATGCTTAGCTATACTGGAATGTTTTTATGACATTTTAATTACTTAGGAGGCATCGAATTTTGTTGTTTCATTCATAAGTTTGGCTTGGCCATGTGGGGAAAATTATATATTTTTTTCTTAATAATCATGTATAGGTACTCATAGTTTAGCATTAGGAATGTTTTTTTTTTTAATGGATTGTTTCATAGGGGAGCAAATTCGTTGGAACCCATGGTAATATTTTTGATTTAGAGTGAGATTTTTTATAGAATGAAAATTTAATGTTTCTACTAGGATAGGATAGCTAGATATTTTTGGATTCTATTGCGTTGTGACAGAGGGTATTGTTTTGTATACAAACAAAAATTGAAATTTTTAATTTAATTTGACGACGAGTTTTTTTATGGCACCTTATGCAATATAATTTTGTTATAAATGGAAAGTAAATTAATGATTGAGAATTTTTAATTAGTTATTACCAAGAATAAATTGATGACAGCTTTAAAAATAAAGCAATCTTGGCGATGATAACATGTGTCATATTCTATAATTAGAATTTCAAGAGACATTAATACATCATTTATAGGTATGTAAGTAAGTCGTGTGCGTTGAGCTTAGGAAAAAATGCGAACGTGCATGGGTTTTGGGTTGTTGGTTATTCAAATAAAATTATTCAGCCTTATTATGAGTTGCGCCCGGAAAATATTTCACCCGAAAAATTTTTGTTCCCCCGGAATTTCTCAAGCTATTATGAGTTTCGCCCGAACTCCTCTTGGCTTAAAATATACAAAAAAACTTACGCAAAGGGCACCAGCATCACCTGTTTATCTTTTGTTCACCTTCAAGAAATAAGTGATAATTTAAGATCTTAACTACGATACGTTTCCCCTGAAATGAGTACACACGAAAAAGGGGAATTTTCACTTTTCAGGTGAAACTCACAATAGGCGAAAAGTGGAATGTCAATTTTTCTGGTTGGAATGTTTTTCACGTGAATCTCATAATAAGGCTGATTTTGTTTTCTTTGTGAAGACATGAAAGGTTTCCTGTTTGAGAGTGAGACCTTTAAACCACTTAACCCAAAATAACAATCTTGACGCAAACTCATTGCAGTTTTGATCACTTTTTACTTGCGATATAGGTACAAGTTTTGGATTCGTGCAGAAAAAAATTTCGAGATAACAATCAAACATGACATTACGATGATAGAGAACACGAAAAAAGTGGGTGGCAAAATTCTGTCTGTCTGTCTGTCTGTCTGTCCGTACCTCAACCTACAGCCTAAGGCACTGAAGCGATTTTCTTCAAATTTTGAACTTAAGGTTTTTTTTGTAACCCTCCAGAGGGGAAAATGAAATTTTTTTTAGCTCAAAAAATAACGGTACTTGCCATACAACTGTTAAGGAAAACCTTATTTATCTCAAGAACGGCTCCAACGATTTTGATACAAAAAATCAGTGTATTATTGTAGATGGTGTACTTTCTGGTAAGAAACAAAATCACCAAAAATATTTACTAATGGTACCTGCCATATAACGGTTTTTTTGATTTTCTCACTAACCGCTAACCCGATTTCAATGATTTTTTTTACACAAAAGCTTTGTTAAGATATAAATAATACTGCATACCAAAATTTTTGAAAAAATAAATTTTGAATTTTTAAAAAAAGATTCAAAATTTTTTTTCAAAATTCAATATTTCAAAACAGGTAGATGAATTATTTTGAAATTTCAGTTTTTAATGTATATTAATATATACTCAAAATTGGCATACCAAATTTTTTTTTGAAAAATGTTACAAAAATTTTATATATAAAAAATTCATTTTTAAGAAAACGGCTCCAACGATTTTTAATTTTTTTTTGCATATATTCATATTTTTTCAAGTAATCAAATGGCATACTTTTTTTTAAGCTCTAAGTTATTTATCAGACTGTTTATACAATTCAAAGAACGATTTAAATGCTTTTTAAACTTTTTCTATAATTACTTGAATATTTTTTAAAGTTCTTAAGCCTCACACAACTTGAACATAAGAGCAAGTACGTGCGATCCAGTCGTGCATTTTATTTTCATTTCAATTCAACGAAGAAAACATTCTAATACTTCAGTACAACGAAATGTTTTGTCTTTTCCAATAATTGTATGAAAAAAATGGAGCTGAGAACTTGGCAATAATAACACATGTTTCTAGGCATACTTTTGGACTCTGAAGTGTGAACACAAATCCGTCATCCAATTCCTGCCATCAGCTTGGCGTTTTTAAATATTCCCGTTTGATTCTCAGCGTGCCCCCTAAAAACAAGAGTATACGTGTCATGAATAAGTGCTTCCCATTTAGCCGTTCGGACTCGGCAAAGAATTGTAGGTCCCCTACATTCCTGCCAACAAAACGCACCCAGGAATGGTTGAGAGTTGTAATGTAAGTCACTAGGCCCTGATGGTTCTCCCCGAATTGTTGCGCCGACCAATTTATTTATTTATATGTACATTAGGGTGGTCGTTATAATGTTTTTTTTTTTTTTAGTTCTTGTATTTGGATGGGCTTAAATCGGCTCTAAATGAAGAAAACAAACAATCGCAACACTTACAGTAATGTTTTGTAACTTTTTGGAAAGCTAGAAGTCCACTACTATAGTTTATTTATTTTATTTTATTTATCCAAATAAAGTTCCTTGAATAAACAACTTCAGCAAAAACTGTTTTCAAACTAAAATTTTTGAAAACACAAAAAAATTATTCTTTCTTCGAAATGTAAAGTTTGAAACAATTTTTTGCAAAAACTTAAAGAGAAAGTTGCAAAATATCCAAAAAAACACTCAGGTCAACAAGTGATGTTTGGAAACTTCGTGACTCTCTATCTTCTTAGGGATTCACTACAGAGAGATGGACCTATGACAACAATTTTTTAAAATTGCGAGCTTAATATGTCTTGTATGCACATACATATTTACCTTCCTATTAATAGGCATTGGAATAAATCGATGTTAAAACTTTATGTAAAATCTTACATCTGTTCGACACGTGTAACGGTAAATAGACAGACGGGGACGGCTAATTGTTCAACACCTCAATGGCTATTATTGATATGACTTAAGACTTTACGCAAATGACTTGACTTTTTATGTCGTTGGCTCTTAGACTATTAAGAAAGTGATCAAAAATTACTTCGATCGAATTAAATGCTGTCGAGAGCATTGGATGAAATAATTTTGAATATGTATTTCAAAACAAGAGGCCTAGGTTTTAAAAATTGTACCTATATGAATGAAAAATGTATAAAAACATAAAATTCGATATTTAAATTTGATAAAAAAACTCCTTTATTAGTTTGAGGTTAGAAAAAAAATGAATTCTTGACGAAATATTAGTACGAACAAAAAAATAAAAACCGTCGGAGCAAAAAGTTATGAAATTTAAGTAGCTATTTATTAATTTGCATAGTAAATTGAATTTAAATTACAAAAAACTCAACCCGTTTTTGAGATATCCAATTTAAAATACAAACCTTAAAAAATTTGTTCTTCTAGCATTTTTTACTATCAGGGGGGGATCTATCTCCACCCATTTAGGCGGGTGGGTCAATTTCATTTAAATGAAAGGAAAAATATATTTAAAAATTACGGTTGTGCCTACACACTTAGAATATAGCACGTTTTTTAAAAGATAAAAGTCTCTTCTATCATCTTCTTTTTCAATCAAGTAATTTCTAGGAATTTTTTTTGAAAAAACTAATTTCATACTAAACATTTTGGAAAAAAAAGTTTGTACTATATTTATTCAAAACTGCGAGCTTAGGCTCCATTGCGCCACTTATAAAGTCATCTGGCAAGCGGCAATGCCAATAGATCTCTTGTGCAATTTGAGTATTTATTCATAAACCTCAAAGAATATGTCCAGAAATAAAAATTTAGGGCCTTATTGCGAGAGTCTATTCGAAAAAAGTCTATTCGACTTTTTTCTATTCTATTAAACTCTAAACTGGTATTGCCTTACACAGTAGAATATTGAAATAGAATCGACTTTCAAAAACAAAAAAATAATAAAGCTCTCAGCTGGAATTTCAATTGAAATGTCAAATCTGCGTTAATATCCTTCGAATTTTTGAAAATAAGTTTGGTTCAACGAATCTTTGACAATTTTGTTTGCGATAAGCAGGTTGCACTAATAGTTTGGACTAGAAGACTAAATATTATCTCATCGCAGCCACACAAAAAGAGGATGTCAATCGATATTTTTAGTCTTAACGTTTACAAGACTACTGGTCGGAAGCTTTATCTGCTGGCAATGGTTAGAAAATGCACTTTTCGGGTTGCATTTTCGGCTAAGTGTAGGTACCTATAAAAGCAACTTCTATAAATGTGGTATTATATGAAAGCTAAGACTGTTCTATATCTACACGATACTAATGGTCGGACAGACTCTTTTTGGCTGTTGCGACAGTTCCGACCATTTTTATAGAAAAAATTGTCTCTTTTTAACATTGCTATTATTTTTATTAGGGAAAATCACATCAAATAGTTAAGAAAGAAGAATTTACCATTTTTTTTGTCCATTTTTATCAAGGTATTAAGATAATCCCTAATTTTGCCAAAAATGCAATCTGAAAAGTGCATTTTCTAACCATTGCAACCAGGTAAAGCTTGTCCGACCAGTAGTTTTGTAAATGTTTGGGCTAAAGCTATCGGTTGGTATCCTCTTTTTGCGTGGCTAAATTTTCTTTGGTTTGAGCTATTGGATTGTGCCGCCAACCACCATGCTCGTCAAAAAGTTAAAGGGTAGAGTTTACTGCATTTTGAGACTTTATTCCACTATTACTTACTTATCTTTATCCATTTTTTTCTTAAACTACGTATTATCAGAAGAAAGTCGATCAGGAATTATTGATAGAAATAAAAATTCTATCAAGTAGAAAAAAATCTATTCAAATAGAGATTCGCAATACCAACAGTAGACTTTAAGTCTATTCGACTTTAATTCTATTCTGAATAGACTCTCGCAATAAGCCCCTTTATAAAAAGGAGGCTTGGTACTTGGCAAACCCAAAACCATCTAGTTTTCAGTATTCGATTACAGTGGCGGATTTAAGTAAGATGTCACCTTATGATGTGCCGCCCCTTTTTTATATGTAAAAGTATTGTCAAAATCTAAAAATCAGTAAAACATCTAAACAGTAAAATATTATTTAAAATGTAACTTTATTTTTGGTTTGCTAAATGCACATTAAGTTGGTAATTTGATAATTTACTTATTATATTTTCTTGTAATAGGTATCACAACAAAAACATAATGTTAAAAAAGGAGCCAAGTTCTTATATGTACAAGAAACCTGTGCGTAAAAAGTCAACCAAAAAAAGTAATGAGATCTAAAATATATGCCAAGTTTTAAGTTAATGAAGCTTAATATCAAATATCTGAATTAGAGTAATATCGAAACAACTCCTAATTATGACAGAAATTTGGTATTTAATGATGTCTGATTAAAATTTGGTGGGTTCACTGGTCAAGTTTTCATACATTTTAAATTAAGATTAGGTAAGTAATTAAAAGAAAACTTGCCAAGTAAATCCACCAAATTTTAATCAGACATCATTAAATACCAAATTTCTGTCATAATTAGGAGTTGTTTCGATATTACTCTAATTCAGATATTTGATATTAAGCTTCATTAACTTAAAACTTGGCATATATTTTAGATCTCATTACTTTTTTTGGTTGACTTTTTACGCACAGGTTTCTTGTACATATAAGAACTTGGCTCCTTTTTTAACATTTATGTTTTTGTTGTGATTTCACTACTTTTTGCAAAGATTTTATTTTGCTAGGTGAAAATCAAGCTCTACCGCTCTACAAAGTTTAATAATTCTACGACAACCGAAAGTGCTCTATATAAATAATAGCAATTCTGAGAAAGTGGGTGGATGCCATGCCCCCTGAATGAAAAATCTCTATTTTTATTTTTAACTTTGTTTGTTCTTTAAGTCATAGCGTTCTACTAATTTTCATCGTTCTACAACAATCGGATGTGCTCTATATAATTTATAAGATTTTTAAGACTGTGGGTGGATGCCACGCCCCTGAACGGAAAATTTAAATTTTTCAATTTTTTTCTCTTTAAGTACTTCAAGCCCTACCGACCTACCAATTTTGATCGTTCTACAACACTCGGAAGTGCTTCATATAATTTATAAGAATTTTTAAGAATGTGGGCTTATGCCACGCCCCCTGAATGGAAAATTTCAATTTTTCAATTTTTTCTTGCTTAGTACTTTAAGCCCTACCGACCTACCAATTTTCATTGTTCTACAACAATCGGAAGTGCTCTATATAATTAAAGAGAATTTTTAAGAATGTGGGTGGATGCCACGCCCTCTGAATGCAAAATTCCAAATTTTCAATTTTTTTTCTTTCTAAGTACTCCAAGCCCAACCAACCTACCAATTTTAATCGTTCTACAACACTCGGAAGTGCTCCATATAATATATAAGAATTTTTAAGAGTGTGGGTGGATGCCACGCCCCCTGAATGGAAAATTCCAATGTTTCAATTTTTCTTCTTTCTAAGTACTTCAAGCCCTACCGACCTACCAAGTTTCATCGTTCTACAACAATCGGAAGTGCTCCATATAATTTATAAGAATTTTTAAGAATGTGGGTGGATGCCACGCCCCCTGAATAGAAAATTGCTGATTTTCGATTTTTTCCTTTGTATGCACCACAAGGCCTACCGTTGTGCGAAATTTCAAGTTTGTACGATTTCGGGAAGTGCTCCATAATTTTGATGATCTGTCAGTGAGTCAGTGAGTCGGTGAGTCAGTGAGTCAGTGAGTCAGTGAGTCAGTGAGTCAGTGAGTCAGTGAGTCAGTGAGTCAGTCAGTCAGTTACTGTTTTTGCGATTTTTGAAGTCCTATATCTCGGGAATTACTAATGCTAAAGAGTTGAAATCTGGTGAGCCACCTGTGTTTGATCAGCTCAGCAAATACTACGAATTTCAAGTTTCTGACTTTATTGGTACTAAAGTTAGAGGGGGGATGAAAATCGCCTGAGTTTGTTCCTGTAAAAAGGGTGTAGTGCCTCGAACTTGGCTGGGCACTACCGTGCCCTTTGATATAGAATAAATACATAATTTTTTTTACTTAAGAAATTAATTTCTTTTTTCTCGCTTTGTTTCGCAGAAAAATGTCGACTATTTCACCTTAATCAATTTCTTTCACTAATTGAGCCTCGATGGACAATGCTGACGTCATAAGGAAAAATGGCGTATCTCCATTTTAGTAGTTTTGAGATAAATGCATTTTAATGATTTTGCTTTTCTCGCCTTCAACTTAAATAATTTTTAAGATTTTTAAGAAAGATTTCTTATAAAAAAAATAATGTTATTATGCTATGCGCATAAGTTTATAGTAATTTTATTGATGATTTAGAAAAATGAATTTGCGACTTTTAAGCTTAGTAAAGGCACATAAGCAACTTGCTTTGAACCTGCAATGAAATTTGCGTTCGTGATTTTTAGCCATTTTCAGTTGAAAATATAGTGTTCAAACTGTACACAATAATAATAAACTATTTAACGTTTCAAATTATGGTACTAACTCAATTTTTGAATTTTTTTTTCTTAGGACGGCAGAATAATGCGAGGGCATTAAGTCTATATCCTGAATCCATACTTGCATATACGTAAATAGCTTTTAACCGTTTTTAAGGTGGATAGGGATCTTTCTCCCGCACAATTTTTAGCTGGAATTGTCTCCGCTTTCTGCAGTGAAGTTCAATGCGTCAATTATTGCAGACCTTTCTATAAAGCCACGTATCATACCGAGTAGACCAAAGAGTTAAAGATAGACTTTTGAGACTTAATTTTGTAAGCTGGACCAAGATCTCCCAACGATGCGATGTGTAGCTATGGTAAACAAATTATAAAGTTCTTGCTCTCACTGCCTCAATTCTTACATTATCTTACTGAAAGGGAAAATAACTCAAATTCAGAAAGTAAAGTTTTTCATAACTCAAAAGAGATATCTATTGTCATTTTACATATACCAATGGCAATTCCATTTACACTAAAAAGTAAATTAAGTAACTCAAAATAAAAGTGGAAAAACTTCTCATGTCCTGGCAGATCCCCGTGGAATTATTTATTTTCAACATAAATAAAAAACAAAACTTACCCATCAAGTAGGTAGGTACATAAGCAACCAAGTATATGAATACTTTAATCATTTGCATAGGTACCTAAAGCTCTTATTTATTCACCAAAACGTGGTTATTTACATCACAAACGAGAAAAAGTTATAAGTGGTTTCCTCTTTGGCATAAAATGGAAAAGTTTGAAAAAAAAATTCTAAAATAAAAGTTGACAAGACCATAATTAAACATTACTAAAATACGTATACTTTTATACTACACAACCTTAACAATGTTTACGATAACAATAATTTAAAACACAAAACATTTCAAGTCCTCGGGTGACTTAAGATTTCCCAAACTTAAGTTTTCTAGTTAAAGACATAATCGCTTCACACTCACAATCCTCACACTCTCGAAACATTTTAACAACGGTGATAAGGCTTCAGGCAAAATCCAATCAAAAGCAAAATACTAAGAATAATGTTGTCGAATCACTTGGGTCTAATTGGTAATATATTTTGCCAAGCTTAAAGCCTTATTACTAAATAAATAATTTCTCTCTGGCGTTATGTTGTCCGTATAGTTTATGTATATGTATGAATGATGTATAATGTACAAAATATACTACATAGAAAGTATCTGTGTGTAGTTTGCGTATGGATACATAAATGTGCTGCATGTTATATATGTGCTCTGCTACATATATCATGTTTAATCACACAAATACACCAGGAGAAACTCTGTATCATGATAGGTACCTATAAAACAACTAAAAAAGGATCAAAACAACAATCAATGAATTTTTGAGGACAAGTTTTGGTGCGTTTTTAGAAGAAATCAGACAGCGAGGTACAATTTTGTTTATTACCTTAAGCTTCAGAGTACACTTTACACACAAAAGTATTTTGACATAATATCAACACAAATGCAGACAAATATATCACTCATGTGGAAGAAGTATGAACATTTGAGAGGCTTTTAAGATTTACAACCTAAAGTAGGTAAGTACATGAAGAATTACTATACATGTTCCTTTTTGCTTCACAGACAGGAAAAAACATAGCTTAATTGAGATAGACTTTATCTACCCCTTCAAAAAAAGCCAACTTACAAACATGATTTCGAAATTTGTTCAAGGTTCGAAAAATATTCAGTCAATATATAAAAAAAGGACTTGCTATCGCTTACGAGTTTAGTTTATTAAAGCACAATAAAGTTATTATGACCATGCAGACCTACACTCAAAAAAAGTCTCGCGGTACATCTGTGTTAAGACTTGTCAACCAACATTTAATTCAAACTCAATTCACTTACTTATATTGATTAAAAAAATTTATTTGTTTTTTTGGTAAAAAGTATTTATATGGAAAACTGCACCGGGAGTAATCTGTACTCACACCGTTATTTTTTAAATATTTAAGTTTTTTCCTGAAGAAAACTGATGTGAGTGGACAGAAATTATAATATTTTTTGTGTTTTACGTTGAAGCTTTTTAAATACAAACGTTTTGCAAAAAATAAATTTAGAAGCTTTTATACAAGTTCAATTTAAAGCATTTCCGATTAAATATAATGTCTGAATTTGGCAATTTTTATATTATGGAACCTTTTATTTTAATCGGAAGTTCCCTGTACTCACACTTTTTTTTTACTTACCGGATGATTCTTCTTACCGTTAGTCCTCTGTTCCAACACCTTCTCGTTTATTATAATTATGTTTCCGCTAAGATACCTTCAAGCAAAGTAGGTGAGCAGATAACAAATTTAATATTTTTGGTGTTCACCGAGTTGCAGCTTTTAAGATTCTGATTTGCTGTGAAAAAATAACCTTAAGGCTTTTACGCTTTGTAGAATAGGTGACCTTGGTGACTAACGGACATGGAAAACGTTAGTCCCCTCTACAAACACTTGTTAGAAAAAAGATTTATTTATTGATACACATACATAGTTATATGTTTCTAGGCTTTTATGTTTACTTGCTAGTTAAACTTCATAGTGTTCAGTTGAGTGCAATAGTTGGGAAAACTTTACCTTTTGTTTATAATTCAATGTAGCTATTGTAAGTTCCATTTTGTTTTTTTTATGTATTGCATTTTTGTTGAAAATCATCTTATCGATACAAATATAGATAACTATTTTGTTTACACCTGATGATGTCCATAGACATGAACGAAACGTCGTGATTTCAAAAACGAAATTGTTTTTATTTATTGACCTGAAGCCCACAAATAAACCAACAAACTTAAGGCTTTTATATGTAGATATGTACATAATTATTAGTTTGAGTTTTTTTTAAGCTAACAATTCAAAACAACGAGCGTGTTGGATTAAATAATTCAATTCAATTCATTTCAATTCAATTCAATTCAATTCAATTCAATTCAATTCAATTCAATTCAATTCAATTCAATTCAATTCAATTCAATTCAATTCAATTCAATTCAATTCAATTCAACTCAATTCAATTCAATTCAATTCAATTCAATTCAATTCAATTCAATTCAATTCAATTCAATTCAACTGACATCGAAATCTTAAATTAACTAACTTTTATGTCACTTTCTTTTTTACCGGGAGTTCTCTGTAGGTACATTCTCCAGCACGTTTAAAATTTGCTAAAATTCTGCTAAAATAAAGCCGAAATAATTTTGAGCAAATCATTATATTGTTGGTATCCAACATCTTATATCTTAAATGCTAATTAGTTTCTTAAAATTTTATTCTGTATATATGTATGTATAATTTGTGGACCATTTTCAATTTAATATTTTATATTAAATTGCCCATTTCCAATTGAATACGATTGAAATAGGCAAAGAGATAAAAAAAGAGAAGATGAAATATTTTTGTATACATAAATGGAATCTTCATTCTTACCAAAAGTCCTCTGTACCCACACCATGTTTCCTTTAAAAGTACCAAAAGTTAGCGAAAGGAAATCATAATATTTTTGGTGTTGAAGCTTTTTATTGGTAAATGAGCTTCAAAAAGATTGATTTTGTATAATTTATGGATCTTTTTAATGTGAAATTTTTATTTTAAAATGCCAGCTTCCGGTAGAGTACGACTGAAAATGGCAAAAAGATAAAATAAAATGAAAAGGACAGAGTTTTTGATGCGTACAACCTTCATTCTAACCGGGAGTCCTCTGTACCACCAGCCTGTTTCTATTGTCAAAGCTTCCGTTTAAAGTTTTATTTAGTAAATTTATTGTAGCTACCCAAACATTAATTTTGTATCTTTAATGGATCATTTTAAATTTTAAATGAAATAATAAAACGTGTGTTTCCATTTAAAATGAGACTGAAATTGGTGGATAAGAGTTTGCTGAAAGTTTTTTTTTGCCTGAAATTGTAGATTCATTTTGGGATGTAAAATATGATTTACAATTGCTTTTTGGTCTGACCCCTTAATCCCTTTTCTCCTTGAGTGTACGTCAAAAAAAATGTCAAAGACAAATCTTGATGAAGAAGTTAAAAATTGCTGAAAAAAAACTCGAGCAAAAACGTAGGTAATATTGTACATTCTATAAAGTCGTATAGGTATCAGTGGTTTGTAGGAAGAGATATTGTGTGCAATATAATCCATAATAATTGGACTTCATCTAGAACACAAGGACTTTTTGCTGCTGAGGAATGGCAATACTCACAGACGATACACGTACATTTATTCGAATATTATCCTTGCTGAATTGTTTTTGTTGGTAAATTATAGCATGTGAATGTGAATGAATTCCAAAGCTAGATTATGGAGTAAAAGTAAAAAAGAGGCAGGCAGAGAAATAGAGATTTATCCAGAGAATTGAACAAAATAATGATTTTTTTTGTTGTTGTTGGTTTTGTATTCCTCTGCGAGAGTGATAGTATGGATATAGAAAAGAGGATGGATTTTAGATACTGAAAATCAAATTACCAAAAAGTATAAATGCAATAAAGCATACATAACATACCTACATTTAGTTTTATGGTTATGTTTGAAGAGGGTCTTTTAGAGTTGTTTGTTTGCGAATTCCTATATATGGACGTACATTTTTGTCCGGTAAATCCCATGAAAATTGTTTTATTTAATTTGTATAGAGCCATGATAAAATTATTTTGATTCTTCTTTGATGTTGATCAAATTGTTGAATTCAAATAAACAATGCTTTGAAATAATTGGAGCCATGAATGATTCTTTTTACAAAAAAACAGTAAATTAAATTTCTGAAATTTGTGTCAATCTTGTAACAAGTTTCGATTTGATTCGTTTAGACCTACATATGTATGTTCATTGATAATAGGCTTTCGTAATAGTTTTCAGGTAATTCAAAATCAATGTATGCGTTCATTTTAAGATTCAAGTAATTTTCATATCTGATTTGGTGACCTGTTTAATGCAAATGCGTGAACCACGATATTGTAGCTCTTAAAATTAGACTGAACTTAGCGGATGAAAATCTGAAAATCATTATTCTGTTAATGCACCAAATTATAGCTTTTTGAATGCTAGCACTCAAAAAGTGCACTGACAAACCTGGCATTTTACAGACCTAAGAATTTCTGTCCAAGGAAATTTTTTTGGACAGCATTTGTCAGGAAAGAGAAATATTTTATTCTCTGGTGGTGAGCACTCTCATCAGCCCAAAGCCCAAAACCCAATTTTTGAAGTATGGAATAGCAATTTGTGTCCAAATTGGTGACAACTTAGTAACATCGGCCGTTTTGTTAATCTTTCGAACAAAGCAAATATTACAATAAAAACTACGTAGGAACACAGATAATTAGAACCACATTTTTTATATTTTTATCAAAACAATGAACTTTAAAGAAAAAAAAAGGCGAAAAAAGGCATAACGGTTAAAAAAGGCAAAAAAGCTAAGTAAACTACCTATATATTTTTGGAATCAGGAAGAAATGAAACGTCGATACTTACGTCGATACGATAACGCACAAAATAAGGCAGAGTAAGCATAATCCTCACTTCTGATAAGACTCGCCACAAGTAAAAGCCACTATTGTATATAAGCATTGAATAATTACAAATAGAAGGGACACCCAGCAAAACGTCCACTAGGTGGACAATATTTTATATGTCGCTCTATCAAATACAACAACCATTTAATAAATTAGTTCCTTTTGGAGATTTTTTCCTTTTGGGAAATCTGTTCCTTTTAGGAAATTGACTTCTTTTGGGAAATTTCTTCTTCGGCAGAGTAAAAAAAAGACATTCCTATTGAGAATGAAAATGAACAACAGCGACAAACTGAGTAGCCGTTTAAGTTGTAATTGTAATAAATTAAATTGTAATATAATCAGTGTGCGGACTTCGTTCTTATCAGTTGTGTGAGCATGCTTTGCGTAAATATGCTTTTAAATAAAAGCACATGCCTATTCTTTCTTTTTCCTTCCTAAGAGTTTCTTATTAATACCATCTATTTTTCTTATCTGTGTGAGAATACATGTGATTCCAATAAGGCACCATATTTGCATTCTCTGAATGAGAACAAAAACAAAAACAAGCAAAATTAAAAACAACACTTGGAAAAACATTATGTCTACCGAAAGTGCTTTGACCTTGCCTGGCATGCCAGACAAGTTTTACTATCTGGTATTCCAAACCAAAGTGGTTGTTATTGTTGTTGTCTTCATTCTATGCCAGACTCAAATATCCCTCCGAATCTCCATGTTAAAAAAAAAAAATAATAAGACATTTTGCATCCACTAATGGGTTTGGAAATTCAATGATGAAAAGGAAATTTGAGCTTCTTATTTCCACCACCGAATTGATGGGGCGTATAGTCAACTGAGAAATGTTCGGTGTCCACTTCTATATGTAATTATTCAATGATATAAGCTTTATGATAATTCTCAATGGCAGAAACATTGTTTTCAAAAGTGGCAATGAAACTTCTACCACAACCTTTAATATTAAAAATAGTCTTCAGCAGGATGCGGTCAACTCGCCGATTCTTTTCAGCATTTACACCAGCGATCTGATGTGTAGTCAAACTCAGGCAATTGCGTATGCTGACGATCTATGTAATTGTGTACAGTGAATAGCTCAAGAAATCGAGATTATCAGAATTCTTTTTCAGGGTGACTTCGACCAGATTTAGCCATATTGCGATGACTGGAAGTTGAAAATCAACCTTCAGAAATCAGAAACTATCATGTTTAAGACTCCGTTACATGAAGCCACAGGAGATACGAGCAAGAACTGGTGCAAGCTGATGAACGTAGGGCAAAATTGACATCCACTGGCGAGTAAAAGTGTATAAGTACCTACCTTGGTATCTGGATGGATCAGTATTCGACAGACATAGAAACGCTGCTCAGGACAGGGGAGCTTTTGCCCTGACGAAACGGTTTTTTTTTATTGCAGCCGGCTTGATAGCAGGGTTCAGGTTGTTGATAGGCTGCTCCTTAATAATCAACACGTCCTCGCACAAGACAGAGCTGAGCACCTTCGATTCAGCTATGTCGACTGCAAATGGAGGAATTCAGTGGAATCTGCAATCATTCCTCAAACATCTGGACTTCGTGGACAAGTACTTACTCTCGGATAGAGGATCATGGATATCCATCAAATGATAGTAAAAGTGGAGAGAGAAGCTGAAACCTTTGGGCTTAATTTGAATACGGCAAAAACAAAATGATCAGGCTTGGAACTTCCTCTTCTACCCAAGTAGATATTTCTGGACATTCATCAGTAGAGATGATAAAGAGCCTTGAGAGTACTGTCCCTACTGATGGTGGGACCGAACTAGATATAATGAGTCGAATCGGGAGAGCAAAAGCTGTGTTCGGAATGCTGTCCAAAATATGGAGAAACCACACTATAAGCCTAAAGACCAAGCTACGACTGTTTCGCTCCAATATTGAATCTTTCCTTCTTTATGGGAGCAGCACTTGGGAAAGAAACACCTGCTGTTACATGAAATCTGCAATCTAATAAAGAAGTTTAAGTGAGCTCTACTCCATATATTGCGTTTCGCTCTACTAAACCAGAAGAATATTATTTTTAATTTTCTTTAAAATCGTAATGAAATCTGCAATCGTTCGTGAATAGATGTCTGCGAAATATCTCAAGATTGTCTGGCCTTACCGTTTCTCCATTCTCCAATAATGAATTTCATGCGAGGACAGGTCAGGAAACCATCGACTCTATAATACGAAAACTTAAGTGACAGTGGATTGGACATACTCTTCGAAAAGGTCACAAGTGCATTGCGAATCAAGCGATGCTATGGAACCCCTCACACAGCAAGGTAAATGAGGGGGCATACTCCCACTGGTAAAGAACGGTCAAGGAGGAATCAGCTCAACTGGGGGAAGAAAAGAAACCAGACTCCAAGAGAATACCTGTCAAGAATAAGTGCATTACATCTAGCCGTTCGGACGCGGCAAACAATTGTAGGTCCCCTCCATTCCTGCCAACAACAAACACAGGAAAAGTTGAAAGTTGTAAGTTACTAGGCCCTGGTTCTCCACGAGCTGTTGCGCCACCAAATTTATTTCATTTATTTATTTATATATCCAAAATATTAAATTTTTGGTGAGTAATGTTTAAAGAATATATACCAATACGTGAGGAATGTCAAGTTAGCAATGCAATAATTGCCGCTAAAAAAAGGAGTTTGCCGTTTGTTAATCGTTAATTGTAACTTTAAAGTAACACACTACCTAATGAATGGATTCGTTGAGCCAATTCCCCACCCACCTACTCTCAAACAAACTAATAAACCAAGGTTCTATTAGGTCATTCTTTGAATTTAATCATCATCTGATGCGTCTCATCGCCTTTTAATAACACTAATTACTAATTCATCACTGTCTTAAAGTAAATTAAAATATTTTAAACCATTATTGATTTAATTAGATGCAACAAACAAAACTATTAAGTGTTCAAAAGGTGTTTCTTATAATGATTTTAAGAAAACAAAGAACAAACGGACGGAGCCCCATTTTTAATAGCAAACCGTCCATAAATAGATTCTATCTTATTTAAGACAATTTATATGCACTTGGTAATTGGCTATTTAGCAACCCTTCTTTTCCAAATTGAAAATATGAGTCAACTCTATACGAACACTTAATTTTGTCGAGAGAAACTCTGAGTTATTTGAGACAACCTACATCACTTAAGTATATAATTTTACTGCCCTCGTATAGACTTAAGTACGAGTATAATATTTGCAAAAACAAATTGAATAGACTAAAATAATGTAATCGGATCACGTTTCAAATATTCATTCTCTCAGTACGAGTGTGCAATATTATAAATGCCAGCCGAGGTGTCACATACTGTGCCCGTTTTTCCATAAATATACTATATTTATATGAATTATTATAGTAGGTACTGGGTGAATCTATAAACGGCATAATATTACATCATGTTAAAAAAGAAAATGATTTTTCCTGATGATGATGGCGGAACACCAAACACCCTATCAAAAGAAGAGCGTTGAAAATGAAGCCCTGGAACTGTCATATAGGGAGAGAACCCCAGCCCCAGTAGACTTATTTGCCGACATGAAGATTATCGCACGCTTAAATCCCCCTCATCAGACACAAATTACATCACGATGTGGTTTTTAATTGTTGTGTGCTCAAGAGTCTCGGCACTCGGTCCAACATCATAGCTTTGGCATTTAATAACTTTATGGGCCTTCCTCATTCATCCCTCCCCCCATAATCCTCTACAAATTCCAAGGAGTGGATGTCAAGCTTAATTCTTATGACCAAACACTATACTAAAGGCACCAGCTCCATCACTATATATCACGGTCGGGGATGAAAGTCGTCTTATGGAAATCTACGTTCACATACCTAACCTACCGACCGCCGACCCACCCACCTACAGAAGAATCTGGGAAAACAAATTGATGAGGAGAGTAAGGAAATATTTTAGTATTTCCATTTTGTGTTTACAAACGCACGCCACCCGCTCTAATTAAAGTCAACAGACGGGCTAAAGTGAATAAATGCACGAAATTAAAATAAATTGAAGAGTATGACATTGTTGTCTTCTCCAGGGCATAACTGTAGTAGAGGATTATGGGGAGATACACAATGTACTTTTATGTATGTAAGTTGTTTATCTTACGACATAAAATTAACGAAACATATAGACTTGAGGATTTGTAAATTTCCACGTTAGAACCAGGGGTGGATTTGTAAACCGATAGAATTCGTATATTCGAACAGCCCTTTTTAATAAAAATTACTATCCGCTAAAAAAAAACACTTGTTTGCTGGCACACACAAGTCTCTAACGAA
Source organism: Dasysyrphus tricinctus (assembly GCA_963921185.1). NCBI lineage: Eukaryota > Metazoa > Arthropoda > Insecta > Diptera > Syrphidae > Dasysyrphus > Dasysyrphus tricinctus. Next base: position 8,564,668 of record OY992530.1, read on the forward strand.
CCTATCAGAATCATGGTGCGTGACAGGCAAAAGAATTCAGCAAAGAGAATCAACGGTGCCACCAACAGTCTTAAAGAACAAGACCAAGAGGAGTGTTCTCTTTAAGGCACTTTTTGTATCATCAAGGCGGCAATGGAAGAATTTCTCCGATGAAAACAACGGTGGCTTCTACGGTTACAATCAGGCTGAACAACTTATTGAACACCTTAAACGGGCTACTACGATATTTTCGGAGCTCAGGCCTTTAAGGAGCGGGGCGGTTAATCCCGCTCCCCGCCCTTTGAGTTATTTTAAGGGTCTGGTCGTGATTTCCCGGCCAAGTGAAGCTATTTAGTTGTGTAGCAACAACGAGCCTCGGATACGGATGGATTTTCTGTTGACGAACCTAGCAAACTTCAGATCTGCACGGGGAATACTGTGTAGAAAGACACAGTATTCCCCGTGCATCCGAACATTTAGCGGATGCCCAAGACTGCTAGAAAGCAGATATCACCCCCATTGAAGAAGTGTGAATAGGCCGGTAAAAGGAAACCGAAGGACTGCGACATCTTTACTACGATGACTGTTACTGACAATACGGGTAGCGTCTTTTTTGAATGTGGATTCGTCGTTAGAGGTAGACTTAGGCAACAACTCTTGAGTTTCAACTATGTGAACAATACGCAGTTCCCACATCTCGATATCCACACGAGGACTTGGCAATATCCTGGTCAATCAATAGCCAACCAGATTTACTACATTGTGATCAAGGCAATGAACACCTCCAGTATAAAGGATGTCCGAACGTTCCATTTACGCTGACTCAAACTACTACCTCGTTGTAGCCAAGGTAATGCTCTGAATATCCAGACCAAAGCCGAAGCAGGGAAATAATGGGAGAAAATTCAATCTTGGACGGCTACAGTCGCAGGAAATTTCCAGGTCCTTAACCGATTAAGTCTCTCACACCCTCTTGAATAGTCTTATGCCACCAACTAAGAGCACAGTGAAAAAATTGCCAGGGAGCCATCAGGGATGTCACCTCTGACATGCTTCACCTTGCACAACCACCAAGGCGAAGCCCCTTGTACGATGAAGAATGCTGGCAAGTACATGCAGCCAAAGCAGCACTGCATAGAAGGACCAGAGTTGCTCGCGAGAAGAGAAGAGATAATATCGGCTTCTCAGAAGTAAAAAAGCAGGAGCTAGAACCCCCTAAGGTTACAAGGCTCGAACCGAAGTCAGAAGGACGATAAGCATCTATAGAGATGAGCTATAGAGCAACGAGTGACATAATGGTTAGTGCGTTGGACTGTCATGCCGAATGTCTGGGTTCGTCTCCTAGCCGCTACCACCTTAAATCAAAGCTTGTTTTTTCCGAGGTAATGACTCATGCCTTGGCTCTGGACCTTTGGCTCCTCATATGAGGGAAATTTGATTAAAAAATGCCATTTAATTGGTCAGAAAAGGTCAACTGGTCCCAGAAATTGGTCAGCCCTAGATAGCATTTAATCAAAGCTTAAACTTTCCCAAGGGTGCTCAAGGTCACGCGCGATTTTTGGCTCCTCATTTAAGGGAAATTTGCCAAAAATGTATACCATCCGAAAAATTTCTAGATCGTGATAAAAGGTCAACTATTTTCTGTAATTGGTCAGCCATAGATTTTTTTTCTATGAATTTTTGAAGTTCGTTTCAAGGTCTCAAAAAAAAACTATTGGCACCTCATTTGGGTCATTTAAAAAAAAATATGCAATTTGAAAGACCTCTTCACGTTTGTAAAAGGTCAGCTATTTTCAGTAATTGGTCAGCTATAGATTTTTTTTATAAATATTTAATGAATTTAAAAAAAAATTTATGGGAAATTTGCAAAAATTTTATACCATCAGAAAGGCCTTGACTACTATATTAAAGATCAGCTAGTTTTAGTAATTGTTCAACCAAAGTGTTTTTTTAATGAATTTTTAAATTATTGTTCAAAGTCACGCGCGATTTTTGGCACCTCATTTATGGGAAATTTACAAAAATTTCAAAAAATCATTTTCCTCTCATAATTGTTATGTCTTTATACACAATTTCTTAAACCCTCAAAGTGCGTGCGAAGTCGTGCATTTTTTTTTTTTCATTTTGATATTGAGCATCATATTTATTATGGGTTTCCATGAAGCATATTATTGAAAATGTTCAAATTTAATAATTTTTTTTTATTTAAACCTTTGACAAACATTAAATTTTGATAATGGCGTATTTTCGAGAATTTTTTCAATTTTTAAAAAAAGGACAAAGGGAGCTTTCATTGAATGGTGACGATATTATACGCTCAACGAACTCTGAAGTACTGAAAACCTAATTCAGACGTAATATTTCAAGCAATGTAAAAGCAAAATTATTAGGAATCAAAGAAAATCCAACCAGGTAGGTATATACCTACCATTCAACCATGAATTCATGCCTATATTGTACTTTGTATACCAACAATAGGTATACGGCGTATTGTTGTACTAAGGAGAAATCAGATCTACCTATCCATCCAAAAAGAAAATTAATTCTATGAAGCATATTTGGATAGCATCCAATTATTATGATGATATTCAAAGCAACCAGCACTAGTTATAGGTGCCCATCCTATACCTACTGTTTGGAATTGTAAATGCTCTTTGATATACGAAATAATGATTATACTGATGATTAAAAAATAAATAGACTTTTAAGACATACTACGTAGAAAGCACCCCAGTTGTATTAGTATAATGAACACAAAATTCAATTCATTAAAGAGGTAAGGTCTTATGAAATAAAAACATGAATTGAGAAGATAATACTAGAACAAGAACTGAGCCTAAAATGAAAGAAAAATGAAAAACAGTTCAAGCTAAAAGCAAATAAAAATTATAAAAGGAGTCGGGCAAGCTCTATAAAATTTTAAGGGCTAGTTATAAAGGGTTTTCTAATAGGGACGGGTTGATGTTGTTGTTCTTTAGCAGCGTCTGTCGAATATTTTGTTTATTATTCGGTCGTTGATGCCAAATTACCATGACAAGTTGCACGATTGATCAACACTTGCAAATGATAAAAATACTAAATTAAAGTGGCTGCTCCTGATGGTCCTTTCCAGACAACTATTTAACGCTTTATGTGGCCAAATTAAAGTCGACCGGCGCGCGGCGGCAGACTATGGTCCCTTTTTTTTTCAAATCTTGGCCACAAAAATCGCTTCCAAAGCCAATTAATGATAAATGTTAATGTGCTTGCTTACACGTAAAGAACGAAAGTATTCAGATGTGAAGAAAATTATTCTGCAGATTTTGTATTCCTCTTTGTATTTTTCGTCATTTTACAATCGAAGACACGATGCGAATGGTTGGGATTGGATAGGAGAAGTAACACAAAAGGGAACGTCAATTTTCTACACCGAATATTTTCAAATATTTGAAAATATTTCATCCCCCTTCTCTTCTGCAAGTTTCCCCGCTCACCATCACAAATCACAGAAAATGCTTGATTTTCTTCACGTGTGATCCAGGGAAAATTACATTTTTAAGTTTCTGCCTATTTTTGTCTTTTTCAACCGGAGATTCACAATTTAGGTCAGCACATGCCTCAAAATTTCATATATAGCATTGTTCATTGCCAGCAACTTAGTAATGTTTATATTAAAAATTTCTTAAAATACGAACATGGGTGTATTCTTTCATAAAAAGGTAATCCCAGAATACAAAACATACATCTTATCTCGTGTCACGGTGTTTGTCACCAAACTCCTCCGAAACGGCTGGACCGATTTTTATGAAATTTTGATTGTATATTTGGAAGGTATGAGAATAGGGGGTAGAGTATTTTTCACCCTCCCACCCCCAAAAACAGCCGAGTAATATGCATTGTTTCAAATTTAACACTATAGTTTGTAAAAAAAATAAAATAATTTATTAATATGTGAAATGACAAACTAAAAATTAAATAAAATTAAGTCATAAGAATTTTAATATAGATCTACGAGCTTTCAGCAACGTTGTTCTGCAGTATAAATTATCAAAAAAATTTAAATTGAAATATGCTCGGGCTTTGATTAAACATTGTAAACCTAAGAAGTCAGGTTATCTTTGGTATCGGTCTGGAAGTGAAGTTTGGTCAAATTCGGTCTTGCGGTTTGCTAAAAAGGTGCAGAAAGCCGCACTCTGGGAACCTGTTTTCTATAAAACAAAAAATTAAGTGATTTTGGAAACAAATCAATCAATTATGAAATTTGGTTCTCAGAAAATAAAATAAAAAAATAATAAAGTCAAATTTGTTTTGTTATTTTGTTTTGAAAAATTTTGTCTACCCGAGCAGAGCTGAGACGGGTCAGCTAGTATACATATATAAAATAAAAAAAAAAAACTATTGTTTGAAAGGGAAAAAAGAGGCTGGCTGGTACGCAAGAAGCCCGATGTTATTTTCTTAAAAAATCGCCAATCCAAGATTTCCGCAAATGTTTTCAGGTGTTTAATTTGCAATCAAGTGAACACCAAAGATTGGTTTGCCTTAGCGATATTAGAGTAAAAAACATTGTTTAATAGGTGCGTAGAATAAAACTAACCCGAATATCTCAAGATATTCGAGCCGAAGAACTTTGTTCAACAATTTTCAGCTATTTTTTTTTAATACAAAAAAAAAACTGTGATTCGAACTCATGTTGTACTTTCACCAATTCCTTATTATGCAAATATGCGTAGAGAGTTAAAATTAAATAAAATTAAAACCTACCCGAAATTAATAGCATCATTTTTTCTTGAGATATTCGAGACTTATGAAAATTAACAACGTTTTTTTGAAATTACTATACTAAAATAAACCGCTCATTGAAATTCTTTTTCTGCACGTATTGAAATAACTATCTATATTTCATAGATGTATCCGAAGTCGATATCTTTATTTGTTCTTGAAATATGGTGAACGAAAAAAAGTTGAGGAAAGTACTAACGTACGAACGTACGATCGTAAGCGTACGTACAAACACAAACATCTCTCAAGAAATGATTGATTCCATCAAATTCTAGGAAGTTCGAATTGTGAAGATTATGTCAAAATGAACGATTTGATAAATGACTAATTACCTACAATTACCTCCAATGGGAAGTTTAAAATGGGCTGTAACAACAAATTCCACAAATCATAACTTGTACTTAATTTCGTTTGTATTTATCAAGAAATGGCGTGGGAAATGGTTTTTATCGCCAAAATTTAAAAAACATAATGTACCACTGTGTGACAGTTCAGTGAACAATCAGCACCTGTAATTGTAGGGTTGGCTACGAAATCTCGCAAATCAAAATCTCGCATTCAAAATCCCGCATAACGAAATCTCGCAATTACAAAATCTCGCTTTTCATAATTCCGCAATTACAAAATCCCGCTTTTCATAACCTCGCAATAACGAAATCTCGCAAACTAAAATCTCGCATATCAAAATCTCGCAAAATTGCATTGCATTGCAACAAATACATTTTTTTTAATCAAAATCTCGCAAATTAAAATCTCGCGCGAGATTTAAATTTGCGAGATTTTGATTAAAAAAATGTATTTGTTGCAATGCAATTCAATTTTGCGAGATATCCTACCTACTGCAAAATATATAATCCAGTGTCTGGGTACTTTTAGGACACACTGTTATCTATTAATTTGAGCTTTTGATTTTTCAATATTATTGTTTTCAAAAGAACAAGAAGGAGAGAGACCATAGAGATGGTATATCCCAGTTGTAAAGTGTCATGTGCAAATCGCATTACTCGTATTTGGCCTTGAACTAGAAAATACTTTTAGTTCCATTATAAACGCGTAAAAGACGACCAAAATGATTATAGAGGTTATTAACAGTAAGGATGTACAAATTTTTTTTAATGACGGGTATAGTTATTGGTTGGAAAGATAAATTATCCAAAGTGCTCTTAGGTAGGTATATTCCCAAAAAAAAAAAAAGAAAAAGAAATTCTAAAAGCCTTGAAGTTGCGAGATTTTGATTTGCGAGATTTTAAATTGCGAGATTTTGGTTGAAATTTGCGAGATTTTTAGGTTCAAGATGTAAATGCGAGATTTTAAAAAGCGAGATTTTGTGATTGCGAGATTATGAAAAACAAGATTTTTAATTTGCGAGATTTCGTTATTCGAGATTTTTAAAAAAATGCGAGATTTCGTTATTCGAGATTTTGGTTTGCGGGATATCGTAGCGCTCCCGTAATTGTACGTCAATGTCAATCGTCAATGGAATAACAGGATCTACAAAAAACATCGCCGCTGTTCATGGGCACTTTTGCCAGATTTTCTAGGTCGATTGAAGCCCAAATTTAAAAGTATTGGAACTGAAAATAATTCCATTCACAAATTATGCACAAAAATGGTTTAAAAAAAATAATCGTTCTCCAGGCTTTGTTGGCTTAAAAATGAGAAAATAAGAACATTACACCCTTCGAGAGTATTACGAAGTGCAAATTACTGCTTTTTTGCATATGTACATTAGGGTGTGGTACTTATATTTTTTTTTTTTTTTTTTGTAATTCCAAGCTGGATAGGCAATAGGCATAAAATTTTTTCCGATTTTTAATTGACCCCTTCGTCACCCTATTTTTATTTTAAGTTACTAATTATGGGTTTAAGGTGATTCTTACAACACGACAAACAAATCAGACGGATTCAAACGTTCAAGGACGTTCCTGGTGGGAGGGATAATTTTCAAAAAGTTGACTTAAGATAGAAAAAAGATTATTAAAAAACAACGGGAAAACTTACAATGCCATGCTATTGCTTTTTTTCTAAGCCACAAGACCATTCCCTATTATGTTTTTCTATAAAGCATTTTAGAGAATGAACAATGTAAGTGCGTTTCCACTGTTTTTTAATATGTTTTTTTCTATTTTGAGCTAAATTTTTAGAAAATTGCCCTCACGCCTAAGCGGGGGAAAAATCAGAAAAACTTGGGGAAATCGGTTTTCAATGCATGCTTTGAATCGGATGCGGACTTTGGCCAATTTAAGGACCACCCTTATAGATTAGAGATAAATAGCAAGAGAGGAAAACATGCATGCTTTGAAAATTGAAGCATCCGGTACAAAAACCAGATAAGTCCACAATTTTAAAGCTAGAACTATAATGCTCGGAGGGGCAGTTAAGTGGTCGGAAGAAAACAAGCTCGGGAGCGCACCTCACTTAAGTAAAACTGACATTTTGTGAAATAGGAACGCCAAAAAGAGATAGATGATAATTACATTATGGGTATGTTCCCCTTTTTTCGGTCCGGAAAGCTACTTTTCGTTGGTTTTTGACATTAGCTTCAGTGCCCTTCCGACTATTATAGTTCTACCTCAAATGTTGAGAAAAAGACAAAAAACTTCCTTAAAAATCAGGAAACAAATTATTTATAAAAAATTAATTTTTCTTGGATAGAGAATAAAAAACGCGTTCATCACACTGATTTTTTTCCGTGATTTTTTTTTTCTAAAGAATAAATAAGTATATTTGTTTTTGTTGTTTGGTTTTTGCCCCGTGTTTTGGTGAAATTAAATATATGAATAGGTTTCGTTTTCCTCAACATACACTTACAAATCATGGAGTTAACTGTTGTTTTTTACTTCGGTATACCTAATATTTTAGATATAAGCTTAGGCCCCGTTTGAGACTAAAATCTACAAATTTTCGGTGCCGCTTCCAATTTTTATATTTTCCATGTTTTTTGCGTTCAGTTCAAAAAAGAGGTAGCTCCAGTACAAAATTGCCTTTTTCTAATTTAGAGTCAACGTAGCGGTGTTTCAAGGACACCAAACGACGTAGGATTTGTTGTTTGATATTTCTGCATCAAAAAACATATTTTGTCAAAAAGTGAAGTTATCTGGTTTTGACCTGGATGCTTCAATTGTTGTTATTTTTGTTCACAGCTGATAGTCAGTTTCTGTTCTAACTTATTTTGTCTTTCCGTTCCAACATATTTTGAAAAACTGAAAATCGGGATTCAACTTAATTCAAAATAAATTACGCAGTTCCATACTTAGCAACCTACTTCCATTGCTTGCTGTTTTCATTAATTGACATAGAAAAAGAGAAACATTTTATTCATGTGACATGAAATGATGCCATCCATTTCAACGGTATTTAAACAAGGTCTAAGCAATATCTTATCTCGGTTAAAATTAAATTATTAACTTATTGAATCCATCCCTGGTTGCTGCTATAAAACTCAATAAAATTATGCATCGCAGGTATGCATGCATATACATACATTTTACGAGAAGCTTATGAACCGTCATCCACGCAGCCTCGAATGGAGCGCAGACAGACGAGTTTAATCCGCTCTAAGGGTGGACATGGACAATAAATTTGCATGAAAATGCTTTTAATTAAGTGTGTGGGTGTCAATGTAGGAAGACTCCATGCAAAGGGGTTATCCAATTTAAAAAGATTTTACTTCCCTTCTGCTTGCTGTCACCTCAACACTTTTTATCTTTTTTAACGGAGGGCGGTTTTTATTGGGTTTAAAATAACGAAATTTTTCTACGTGGATTGAAATTTTGATGACAATTTTTTTTTTTTATTTTTATTTTTGGTTTTTGGTGTTCCAGGTTAAATAAAATATTCAGATTTGAATAAGTGGTAATGCCTTTAATCAGTTTTACGTGTGGTTTTATATGACAAAAAAAAACAAACAATAAATTTATGTTCTTAACGTATTACAGACTGCTATTGTTCCAGTTGTAAAATAAGGATTTTAAACATTTTATTTACTCCAAGTAGGTACTAGTCTAAGAGCCCACAGCAGATTTTGGATGTGAGTGATAGCAAAATAAGAAGTATAAGTTTGGGAAGCTTCATTGAAGGCTATTCAAAAAATCAAAGTCTTACAGTCCACAACTGGGGCCTTTGCGAAAAACAGTGCATCGAAAAAAAATATAAATGCAACTTCGAGGATAATCGTGTTAGCCGAAATTGGTTTTTACCCCTCCCTAGATTAACTCCGCGGATCCCATATCACAGAATCTGATATCAATTGAGCGTTTAATTCGCCCTGCTAGACTGTTTAAAAAAACCGTTTTTCACTCAGAATTTTGAATTTTTCAAACGGTCCAGTAAAGCAAACTATACACTCAAATGGTCTCAGATTCCGTGATACGTGATCAGAGTAGCTTATCTAAGGAGGGGCGAAAACCAATTTCGGCTAACACGATTATCCTCGAAGTTGCATTTATATTCTTTTTCGATGCACTGTTTCTCGCAAAGGCCCCAGTTGTGGACTGCAATACTTGGATTTTTTGAATAGCCTTTAATGAAGCTTTCGACGCCTATACTTCTTTTTTTGCTATCACTCACATCCAAAATCTGCTGTGGGCTCTCGGTCTATACTATTTACCTGTTCCAACCTTATATTTTTCTTTCTGAACGATAGATTTTTCGAAAGGAGAAACTTTTAACCTAGAGGAAGTCATGTTTTAGGTAATTCTTTTTAAGGATCCTAGAAGATTAATGTTTTTATACCCTGTCCAGGAAAGATAGCAGGTTTCTTTTTCAGTTGGATTGCTATGCCCATTAGCTATTCTCTTTTAAGCTTTCACAAGGTTGCTTAAACGCAGATAATAATATCACATATGTAATATGTATGATATTTGTGTAGGTAAAATTCTAATCCTGTACCTACTAGCTTAAGGCAATATCATCAATTGAACTTAGTTTTGGTAAGAAAACAAATTAATATAATTATTATGGTAATCTCATAGTCCAAGAATTGCTTAGAGGTATTCAGTTTATATTTGAAATTTTACTTGAATACGATTTTATCAAGGGACTTGGGGCAAATTATACAATTAGCATTCTTTTTCATACTAATTTAAATTATATTAAAATAAATAAATGCAAAATGTATGCACAAAAGTTTTATCAATTTATTCCACCAAAATGCAAAAATAGTTTATTTATTATTTCGACTTTAATTTCAAAGAGTTTAATATAATCGCTATCATTCAATATAAATTCATTAAGTTCTTATTTTGTATATTTCTGTTTCTGTCTGAAATCTCTTGTCCATATAAATGATATATCTGACACACTACATACCATTATTATGTAAAGCTACACATAGTTTTGCAAACCCATATCTGTCACCCCACATCTCTAATAAAATTGACATAAACGTATATATGTATTGTGTATACTATTTATTTTTATTCTTCTAATTCATTTCTTTCTTTTATTTTTCAGGTAAGTGAACTGATCTTTTGAAATTTTGTAAGTAAAATAATTTATTTAAGTACATAAATGTATTATTCTATGTTAAATCTTAACTTCAGAAACTGTTGCCGTTTTTTCGTTTTAGTCAAGAATTTTAAGAAGAATTTTAACAACAAATTAAAGTCCTGGATGTCAAATAAAAGGAAAAACTTTTTTTGTAAATTTTGGAAGCTTCTAATTTTCTTAAAACTGGAAAAAATTGCTTCAAATGACGTTAATAAGTCCAGAAAGTCTTTATTTTTGGGAAAAACACGAACGAGCAAATAACACGATTTTATTCGCTTGTTTTTATACGTTTGGGACTCTGACTTCTTAATAAATAAGAAGTTTCTGGAAGTATTTAAACGTATTGGGAGTGAATTTCGGGAAAATTTAGTTGATTTTGATAATCCAAATTCTGAAAACCTGACAAATATCATACTGCACTGATGTGAAGAACTACAATGTACATTAGGGTGGTCCTTGTATTGGTTTTTTTTCGAAATTCTAACTTTGATAGGCATCAAATGTCTCTAAATAAAGAAAAAAATTTCCTATTTTTTTCGGATTTTTATTTCCAGGGGGGGGCCCTGGTCACCCTTTTTCACTTCAAGGTACAAATAAGGAAGTAAGGGTGATTCTTAAAACACGCCAAAAAAAAATTGGAACTTATAGATTAGATTCAGACGAAAAAAAAATCGTAGCGGAGGGGGGTCTATTTCCCCCCGTTCAGGCGGTAACGGTAATTTTCTAAAAATTTTACCCAAAATAGATACAAAATGATTAAAAAACAACGGAATCACTTACAATGGCGTGCTAAAGGTTTTTTTAAGGCCATGAATCCAGTCTCTAATTATTTTCTTAAATCAAGTTTTTACTGTCAATAGTTTCTGAAAAAATAACTTAAACGTAAAAATTTATTATTTTTGTTTTTATTAATAAGTTTGAAAATTATTTTTCAAAAACTATTTACAACAAAAACTTGATTTAAAAAGCATACTAGAGTGTGGATTTATGGTTATAAAAAAAGCTATAGCATGTCATTGTAAGTGGTCCCGTTGTTTTTTAATAATTTTTTTCTCTTTTGTGAAATTTTTTTAGAAAATTACCCCTCCCGCCTGAACGGGAGTTAACATCATATTCGACGTTTCTGCCAGGTGGTTGCTGATGTCGTCATCATGTATGAAGCATTTAACCTTAGGGCCTTATTGCGAGTATATTAAAAAGCCAGACATACTAAAATGACTTCTCGAAAACGTTGCTAGCTCTTAGACTAAAGAGTCTATTCGAAAAAAAGTCTATTCGACTTTTTTCTATTCTATTAAGCTCTAAGTTGGTATTGCCTTTAACAGTAGAAGTTGAAATAGAATCGACTTTCTAAAATAGAAAAATAAAAAGCTATCGGCTAGTTGTCCAGTAACCTTGTAGTTTCATAGGAGGGAGATCTTGCATCAGATTCGGCAGTCGTGATTTTTTGCGAGGTTGTTTATGATATTGGTCTAATAAATAAACCAAGTTTTCGACCTCGAGCGCCAAACGCATCATGGTAAAACATTAAGAAACCGCGAAATTTTCACGTTTTTTTTTAAGTAATCGTCGATTTTATATCTGAAGGATTATTTTTTGACAAAAACACTGTTCAACGATTTGAAATTAATTTAACTAACATCAATTTGAGCCCTGAATCTTCTCTGTAGACCTAAGAGTTTCCAAGAGACAGCCTTTCAAAATATATAAATAATAAATTTTTAACAACAAGTAGAATAATTAACACCAGTTTATGTATGTAATAACAAATAAAGTGTGCTTGAGATAAGACAGTTCAAAACTCTTGAGCGTGTAGGTTGGGTCAAAAGAAGAACAAAATCGTATGGGAAGAGGGGTGCATATCTCCCCATTCAGGAGGGAGGTACAATCATCTAGAAAAGTGACTTATAACAGAAAAACATATATGAAAGAACAGTGGTAATATTTGGAGAAAAATCCTTTAGCTCCTCTTAGGCCGAAAATTCATTCTTCAACATTCTTTTTAAATAATGTTGTTTGAAAAATTAATTTTCCAACACAACTTTCAATTGAAATGTCAAATCTCCGTTAATATCGTTCGAATTTTTGGAAATAAGTTTGTCTCAACGATTCTTTGGCATTGTTGTTTGCGTTAAGATGAATAAGAGGATGAAAGAAGTGCTGAAAATGTGCAAACACTTCGACACAGCAAAAAAAAGAGGCATTTCTCTTATACAAGACAAGAGTCAAAACTAAGAAATTGCTAAAGAAGCTCTTCAGTTCCTATTATTAAAACTGGCTTGTCATTTCAGATTCTGTACTTAGGGTAGTTGTACAGAGGAAAACTATCCTTCACTATTGGGTGAAGAAGAATTTTCGTTTGATGAGGAAAATGCAGTTACTCAAAATACCGAACGAAGGGCTTTCCGAAACCAATTGCTGAATTCACTTTGAAATACAAATAAAACGTTAGAATGTTTAAGATATATTTTGATTGATTTTGATTTTTAACAAAAAGTATATTTTTGCATATTCCTTTACAATTTCAAATTTGTGTAGTTGCAGAAATTTTTGGTTGTCTTATTGATTGTCCGTCATGCTCTTAATTTACTGCATTTAGACCCGTTTGCTGATACGATACTTAAACATTTATGTTCTACTTAAAAGCTTATGTTCTACTTTTTCCTCTGCGTAAACTGTCACATAAGCGCTTATGTTCTACTTAAATTATTTAAGTTTCGTATCAGCAAATGGGCCTTAGAGTCTTTATTATCTATTCTCAGAGGAAAGTCGATCAGAAATTCTTGATAGAAATAAAAATTCTATCAATTAGAAAAAATCTTTTCTAGTAGAGATTCGCAATACCGACAGTAGCCCTTAAGTCTATTCGACTTAAATTTTATTATGATTAGACTCTCGCAAAAAGCCTCTTAATTCACCCTGTTTGAAATAACTCTTCCTGGGATGAAGGAAGTTATTTCATCTAAAAATATTGAGGAGAATTAGGGACTTACTAAACATCCTTGGTTTGAAGTCCATTTGTACCAAATCCGCCAGACAATTGGTTCATATTCTTCACTTGCGCTTAGTTTGTTCATACATCTTCAAATTATAGACTCCGACAGAATAAAACAGCCCTTGAGTAAAAAAAAATAAAAATATATTGGCAAAGTGGTATTTTCCAGAGCCGGATAGGACGGGGGCTAGAGATACTGGCCATTTTGGCAGCAGAGGTTTCTTTTTTTTTGCCAGATTTAAGCAAGCAAGAAGTTTATTTCTCGCATCTAAGCAATCTGTATTTTTACGCTTCCATCTGTTTCTGTTTAATAAAAGAAGTGAACTGTTTGGGGTGAAAAGATTGCATGGCAATTAATAGCGGTATAAGACGTCAAAGTATCTTTCCCCACACCACTGGATGGTTTGTGGTTCGGTGAGATGACAATCGTGTCAACTCCTTGATCTAACTCCATTTGGTAACATTGGCCTAAATTTTGCATTTCACATTTACTCGTAGAGTAGAGTGCTTGTAGGCAAGCCCACAATTATTTTGTTCACAATGAACCAACTTATGGTCTAAGTGTGTCAGTTTTCATGCTTTTCCAGGAAAGTAATTGAAAAAATAGCTGAGGTAAAAAGAGACAAAAATCACAAGCTTGAACGAAATAAAATAAAAGTCGTGACTTCAAGTCACAGCTGGACTTGAAGTAAAGGGGTCACTTCAGGATCCGCTCTCCTTTTGGTAAGCCTAACTAGAGAGACACTGAGAAAAGAAGCCGATATCCAATTTGTTAAGACTTATCCCCTATTAAAGTACGTTTATGTTAAAATTTGATTCTAATTTATAATCTTTAATAATCTTTTTTAGTAATCCAAAGCTCGGTCTACAACACCAGTCCATGCTTGCATGGCATGTAGAACAAGGTTCTTATAAATACAAGAAACTTATTCCAAATTTTTAATCCCTTAAACCTTCGATTCGGTAATACCAATTGGGTATAAGTCATAAAGTGCACGCCTTTTGAATTGAAAACTCAGCTGTTGTTATATTATAAACAAAATAAATTTCTTCAAAAAATATAGCGAGGTAGGTATCTAATTAATAATGCAAATTAATATGACCCATCAAACATGTTCGCTCCATTAAACTAAATTTAAAACGAAACCATATAAAATATTTAATAGAAAATTCCATTGTTGTGTTCATCATGCTGGCTCTGGTGCTGTATATATTTATTTGTTTGAAGATTTTTATGTCGTTTTATTCTTCTCCATAAAATACCTCCCTTCAGGGGGTACTTTTAAACTGCATCCAACGAATATGGATTGGATACACATATGTACGTATTCCTAGAAACACGCATATGCATCAGATTCGCAATGCACTGCACGTATTGTGCACATATTTTTAACACCAAAGTGCACCATGAAAATATAATGACTCGAAATAACACAAAGTGACGAATGCACGCGCTACATTCAATATAAACAAATACAACAACAAATAAAAAGAAAAATAAAAAAAATATTTCGCGTTCGCAAAAACAAAAGAAAAAAAATTTCCGCACAGTTTTATCTTAAATTCCAACACGTACTCGAGCGATAAAGTACGACGACGAGCCATCTGAGAGTATCTGGGAACTTTGCAACCATAGATGTGTGTTGTATTTATCTGATATTGCTACGGAAATCGACGACTACGGCAACGTCGTTGTCGTCGTTTCTCGAGAATTGACCCAAACCAGAAACCAGCATCAGCATTAAAAACTTTTTGCAGGCTATGTATACACTTCTAAACATTTCAACCTGTGAAACAACCTAAATCTCCAACACTCCACCAACTCGCCAAAACACTTAACTTTGCATTTTCTCCAATTTCCCGCACTGCCATCGCATAGAGGAAAATAAAGTTTAAGTAACAAACCAACGCACTGCAACGCAGCGAGAGTGCGGCAAAATTTCATCGATTTCTTAGAGCTCCTTCAACATCGACTTCCGGTTATTGTCTTCGCAAGCTGATTTCGATTTTAATCTCAAGGAAAAATATTCCCTGTGCAAAGTAGTTTCAACCCCTCTCGAGAAAATATCCCCACCCTTTATAACCCATATGGGGTGATGTGAACTGTGAATGCTGATGGAAGCTACTCTCCTTCTCGAATATCTATAAGCAGCGAGTGGTGCACTTGACTAGATATGTTTTTAAATTATCCAAATGCTTGGGGATGGTCTTGGGAGTAGAGAATACACCAATCTTGGCTCGCATGAGAGGGTCCCCAGCTAGCAGTGAGGCCGAGCACTGTGAGACTCTGGGATGCAGAAGTATTCCTAGGTATATAGATAAATACATGTACACATTATATCTATACTTTTGGAAGTTTCACTCTGCGTTGTCATCGTCGTTATTCTATAGTCATTGAGTTTGTATTAAAATTGATGTTGGGTATTTGCAGTTCTGATGTAGAAAATCCATTCGTATTGCTTTTTATCTGAATGAGATCTTTCTATGTTCAAGGGGCTGGACTTAGTCATGCTTACTTACTCACTCAAGGTGGCGCTAAAGTCGGGAGAAACCTGGCCCTGGAGACCATAACAAGCTTCTTTCTATCGGTTTCGTTAGCTGTCCCTTGTTTTGCAAGCCTCTTGAGGTCCTCTTGCGTGCACCATTTGTTCGCGTAAGATCTGCCAAAAAAACTCAGAGCATGAAGGTGGGAACTAGACAAGAATAAAATCTTATCGGAGGGGGGTAATAACTCCCCCCGCTTGGACGGGAGGGGCAATTTAATAAAATATTTGCATAAAATAGACAACAATTAATTAAAGAACAACGGCAATGTTTACAGTAATGTTTTGTAGTTTTTTTTAAAATCCAGAAGTCCATTCTTACGGCTTGTTTTTAAAATAAGTTTTTTTGATGAACAGTTTTGGCAAAAAATTGTTTCAAACTCAACATTTTGAAGAATAATAATTTTTTTTTTAATTATAGGTTTGAAAACAGATTTAGCTGAAATTGTTTATTCAAAGAATTTTATTTTATAATCAACTATTAAAATGGACTTCTGGCTTTCCAAAAAAACTACAAAACACTACTGTAAGTGTTGCCGTTATTTTGTAATTATTTTTTTTCTATTTTATGTAATTATTTTATTAAATTGCCCCTCCCGACCAGAAAGTGGGAGATATTACCCCCCTCCGGTAGGATTTTTTTCTTGTATACTTCTCACCTACATGCTCTAAATTTTCGGCAGATTTTACGTGAATTTTCAAAAAAAGGGGAAATTCAATTTATCCCTACAAAAATCTTACGCATAGCTAATTATTCCCCTGTTTATCCAATGATATATTTCTCTAGGTATAGGGGATGAAAATAAAAATCTGAAAAAAATAGGGAATCGAATATCTCAATAACGTAACGTGATAGAGAGCAATATTTCAAGGCCAGATTCGAGCTCAACGTATCAAAGACCCTCAGAAAAGTATATCTTGGTTCATGTTACAGAAAAAAATTCAAATTTTGTCACACAAAGTAATTTCTTAAAGCTTTCGAGCGGATTTTCGAAAACAGTAAAAATACGTCAATTTTCTAATAGCGCTTGAGTCCAAATGAGTTGTCGCAGAAAAAAAAACTTAAATAGGGATTTATTAGAAATTGTACGTATACTTCAATGGTACTCTGATGTAATTTTCGAATAGTTGATTGTTTTCGAGCCATTAGTGAAAAACTCCCAAAAAATGCATTTTTGCATCATTTTTTGCGTTTTTCCATGTTGCGTCACGAAATTTTGTTGGCAAACCTCAGATTCGAATTCAGCACCCCCGAAAACTTAAAGGAGGGAAAAAATCAAAATTACCCCACAGTTTGCTCGCAAAGATAGTTCAACATTACTTATGGATTGTGGCCAACAAATCTTAAGAATGTATCCGAAAACGACGGTGGATAAAAGTCTGTAGTCTGCTTGTGATGTCAGCCGAGCATTTTACAGGTAAAGAAGGATGCATGGATTTTACTTTGGACTTGAAAAGTTTCAGCTTGGTGCGTAGCGTTATTATTATTACGCTGGAGTTCAACTCCACAACGGAGAATGCATGCCCAATACCCTTCGAGCTTTGCCGTTCCACCATCAGTTGATACGATACTGCCTATAGACAGTTGACCTGTGTGACCTTTTCAATAGCTTCTTGCCTCAGAATTATATACTGCGTTGATCCTTAAATTAGGCAGCTCCCCGATCACTTTCATCATTTGACACATTTGGCCCAATCAATGCACATCGCTTGACATGAATCTATATAGTCAGCGTAGTTCAAATGACTATAAGCTTTTTGAAAGGATTCCAGATCGTTTGTACCAGCCGTATAGTAGCATTCAGTAAATTGTCGATTGCCAATAAAAACAGAATTGGTGACAAACACATCTCCTTGATGTCTTTACAACTTGACACACCTCTAATGAATCGGCAACTCCAGCACCAGCTAAAAAAATCAAATTTTCGCTTATCTGTCCAAATTTACCTCTATAAAATGAATGTTCGGCACATTTATTATAGAGGTAAATAATCTTAAGATTTTTGTAAATTTTACTTTCTGAAAATGTTGAAAACATCGCACGAAAAAATTGAGTTTGTCACAACTAATAAATGACTAACTAACGGTAAATTACTAAGAAATAAAAAGTTAGGTTTTAGAAGCTTTAACCAGATTTTGAAAAAAACATAGAAAACACAATAAAAAATTCTTAACTGTCAAAAATTTGTAATGACTAATTAACCATGAATTACTTAGACATAACCCATTCGGTTGAAGCAGTTGCTACCCCTTTTAGAGGTGGTATTTCGCTGCCTAATATCAAGGCTAGTAAATGATCCAAACAAATATAGGAAACATTGTACGATTGAATATAATTTTTCAAAACTAATTATAGACTTATTAATGACAAATTATAAAGCCATAAAGCATTAAATACTTATAATAAGTTTTCCCGCTTTTCGAGCTATGTCAAGTTTGCTAGAACCCACAAAAACATAAAAAACATTGAACTACAAATTTAGATTGCACAACTAATTAACGACTGATTAACGGCAAATTATCCACCTATCCATTTTTCGATTCGACAAAGTTGCTTTGCTAACTTATATGTATAGCAAATAAGTCAAAAACGGCAGATTATTAAACACTAAAATATTAAAAACTCTTAGGAGTTTTTACCACTTTTCAAAAAAAAAGAAAACGAAAAACGACAAAAAACATAGAACGACTAATTTGAAATTTTCAAAGCAAATTAACGACGAGTTAACGACAAATTATGAACCTATCCATTTTTCGATCCGTGAAAAAGTTGCACGATCTAATTAAATTTATCAAAACTAATTAACGGCAAATTATTAATCCATATCTGGTATAAGAAGTTTTTATGTGCGTGATGTAAGCACCGCCATTTTGGATTTTCAAAAAAAAAAAGGTTGTGCTGTAATGTGCCCAACTTGTGCTGCTATGTACCATATTTAAAAAAAAATCGTACTAAGGGTTGTTTTTTAGAGGGTACCCATCTTCTTAGCATGAAGTTAGCACCGCCATTTTTGATTTTCGAAAAAAAAATTGTGCTGTACTGTGCTCAACTTGTGCTGCCTTGTGCCGTAAATATTTTTAAGAAGTTTGCAAATTTGCAAATTTTATGGATGAAAACTTTTCAAATTTTGCAATTTTGTAAAAATTAAAGTTGTGCTTCTGCGCTATTTGTACTGCCATATTCCGAAGAGAAAACAAAAAAAAATCGCATATTTGTAACTCTTACGAATCAGCGAATCACGCCACGCTCTCGTCTCGTTTTCCGTCGCATTCAGAATCAGGCTTCAGGGTAAGGAAGAGAGAATGGTTTAACATAGTGTAATCTTACCATAAGCATGAGTTTCAGACCTCGGATGGTAGGTGTCGTACACCAAATAAGTGGAAACCGGAAACTGAAACATTAAACTGAAACAAAAGTATTTCTATATTGCTTGACTAGGGAACCATGAGAAGCCATTTAATTTTCTCTACACAATTTTTAATAAACTATAATAAAAAAACGGAAAAGATGAAAATTTATCATTTGTTTTCTTTTTTTTTTTAATTGAATACTCTGCTTATTTAACGCAGCAAAAATTTATTTTTGGCGACAAATATGTACATGGGAATGCAAATTGGGCACAAAATAGCTTCGCAAACCTGTTTTTTGGTAGTAAAAGTTACAAAGATGCGATTTTTTTGGAACATAGCAGCACAAATTGAGCAAAAAACAGTACAACTTTAATTTTTACAAAATTGCAAAATTTGAAAAATTTCTTAAAAATATTTACGGCACAAGGCAGCACAAGTTGATCACAAAACAGTACAACATTTTTTTTTGAAAATCGAAAATGCCGGTATGTACTAACGTCACGCTACAGCCCTTCGCAAAGCTTAGTTTTGGCCATAATAAATGCAATTATGCGAATTTTTGTTTTTTCTTTTTGGTTTTAGTAGCATTTTTTGAGCACAATGCAGCACAGCTTTTTTTTTAAGAACATTTTGAAATTTGGCAAAAATTTCATTCGTAAAATTAGCAAATTTTGCGAATTTAAAAAAAATATTAACGGACAAGTTGAGCACAATACACCACAACTTTTTTTTTTTGAAAATCGAAAATGGCGGTGCTAACTTCATGCTTCGCAAAACTGTTTTTTGGCCGTAAAAGTTACAAATATGCGAAGTTTTTTGTTTTCTCTTCGGAATATGGCAGTACAAATAGCGCAGAAAACAGCACATTTTTAATTTTTTACAAAATTGCAAAATTTGAAAAATGTTCATCCGTAAAGTTAGCAAATTAGTAAATTTCTTAAAAATATTTACGGCACAAGGCAGCACAAGTTGAGCACAATACAGCACAACTGTTTTTTTGAAAATCGAAAATGGCGGTGCTAATTTCACGCTACAGCCCTTTCCAAAGTTTAGTTGTGGCCATAATAAATGCAATTGTGCGAATTTTTCATTTTGGTTCTTAGTAGCATTTTTTCAGCACAATTAGTTTTTTTAAGAAATTTTGAAACTTCACAAAAATTTCATTCGTAAAACTTGCAAATTTGCGATTTTTTTAGAAATATTTACGGCACAAGCCAGCACAAGTTGAGCATAATACACCACAATTTTTTTTTTTTTTTTTGAAAATAGCAAATGGCGGTGCTAACTTCACGCTTCGCAAAACTGTTTTTTGGCCGTAAAAGTTACAAATATGCGTTTTTTTTATATCTTCAGAATATGGCAGCACAAACTGAGTCCGAAAAAGCACATGTTAGTTTTTAAGAAAAATGTAAAACTTAAAAAAAAAATTATTAATTAATTTTTGGCATACAAGTCACAAAAATCCGATTTTTTTTTATCTTTGGTATAGGTTGCACAAATTGAGCACAAAACAGCACAATTTTCACTTTTTAGTAATTACGAAATTTCGCAAAAATTTCATTCGTAAAATTTGCAAATTTTCGATTTTTTTAAAATATTTACGGCACAAGGCAGCACAAGTTGAGCACAATGCAGCACAACTTTTTTTCTTTTTGAAAATCGAAAATGGCGGTGCTAACTTCACGCTACCGCCCTTCGCAAAGTTTAGTTTTGGCCATAATAGATGCAATTATGCGAATTTTTCTTTTTTTCTTTTTGGTTCTTAGTATCATTTTTTTGAGCACAATGCAGCACAACTTACTTTTTTACGAAATTTTGAGATTTCGCAAAAATTTCATTCGTAAAATTTGCAAATTTGCGAATTTTTCAAAAATATTTACGACACAAGCCAGCACAAGTAGAGCACAGTGCAGCACAACTTTTTTTTTCGAAAATCAAAAATGGCGGTGCTAACTACACGCTAAAAAAATGGGTACCCTCTAAAAACCAAACCCTTAGTACGATTTTAAAAATACGGCACATAGCAGCACAAGTTGGGCAAATTACAGCACAACCTTTTTTTTTGAAAATCCAAAATAGCGGTGCTAACTTCACGCACATGGAGTTTTTACTGATTTTCGACAGGGTGCTTTTCTAACTTGATATCAAGCAACATTCCTTCCTGTTTCTTACAGCCCTATTATTGACACGATTCAAAACTAGTTTTAACATAAAACTAGTTTTATATAGTCTGGGAGCCCACCGTAAGATTACCTATCTCATCGCGGCCACGCAAAAATTGGATGCCAACCGATAGCTTTAGTCCAAACATTTACAAAACTGCTGGTCGGACAAGCTTATCTGGTCGCAATGGTTAGAAAATGCACTTTTCAGGTTGCATTTTCCGCTAAATGTACCTGTATTATAAGCAACTTATATAAATGGGGTATCAAATGAAAGCTATGACTGTCCTCTTCACGATACCATTGGTCGTACTGACTTTTTTTTGGCTGTTACGACGAGTCCGACTATTTAAAAAAAATGGTCTTTTTTTTAACACTGCGTCTTACATCAGGGAAAACTGAGTAAAATCATTTCAATTGGTTAGGAAAGTGGCCTTAACCACTTTTTTTTTTCATTTTCATCGAAGGATGCACAAAATCTCTAATTTTATAAAAGTGGTCGGACTCGTGGCAACAGCCAAAAAACTCTGTCCGACCATTTCTATCGTTTAGAGGACAGTCCTAGCTTTCATACGATACCCCATTTGTATAAGTTGCTTATATTATAGGTACATTTATCGGAAAATGCAACCTGAAAAGTGCATTTTCTAACCATTTCGACCAGATAAAGCTTGTCCGACCAGCAGTTTTGTAAATGTTTGGACTAAAGCTATCGGTTGGCATCCAATTTTTGCGTGGCCGCGATGAGATAGGTACCTAATCGTACGGTGGGCTCCCAGACTATATAGAACTAGTTTTACGTTAAAACTAGTTTTGAATCGTGTCAATAATAGGGCTGTTAGTGTTATTTAAAATGTTCTTGCGTGTCTGTTGTTGTTGTATACTTTGGATCGGGTCACAGGACGGACGGCCGTATTGAATTACTTCTGACAGTTCTCATTTTTGACAGCCTGCTCATGACTGCCCTTTTCTCTAGGCTATGGATTTGCAATAAGGCTCCTAGGCAGCATTGTTTTAGCATAAGTTATGTATTTTAAGAAAACCCTAAGTCCTTATTAACTTCACTGAAAATTTAGCGTATGACAGCCTTTTTCTCAGGAATGAACGGGGCTAGCTAAGAGTTTGCAGTAAGGCTAAAAATTAGCAGTTTTTTACGCAAAAACAAAATATCCAAATGCTATACGAACTCCACAGCAAAGTTAAAGGCTGATGAATGAATTTGTTCTTAATTAGGATTTCAGCATTTGGGCCTAAGTTTAACTTGACGTGAATACAAAATTGCAAATTTTGCAGACTGTCTGTGTGCCAAATGGAGAATATTGCAGCCATTGCCAAAAGTGTGTGGCGAAGCTCGAGAATTTCAACGTGCCAAAAATTTCAGCAACTGAAGATCAACATAAGTGAGACTATAGGTGTGTTTTTTTTCGTTGCCCGAATGGGTTTCGACTAAAAAAACGACCTCGGGGCTAAGCAATTTACATGTTAAAAGCAACAACAACTAAGCCCCTTCGGGCTAAGTTAAGCCCAGAGAACTATCGGGGCTTAACTTAAGCCCACACAAAAACTGTGTTACCGGCACGAATTTCATACGTGTTATCGATAGTTTGTATGGAAACTCTATTTTTTTTTTTTTGAGAAGCAGGAAATTGACGAATATTTTTTTCATTTTATTGCATGGAGCGCATTACCATATCGGTTGCTACAAGCAAAATTGCTGTACCTATGTGAGTTACATAGTGATAGATAAGTCAATTTTTCATCCTGAAGGTTTGTTTGCTTGGTGTGGTTTTAAAGTTGTTGCAGTATTTGTCCAGAAATTAAAAATTTGGGCTCGGGCAAGCAATGATTAGAGCAAGATGACGCCACGTGCCACACAAGCCAGCAAACAATCGATTTATTGCACACTTAGTTTTCGGTGTAATCAGTCGTTTGTGTGACTTTTTTTTGGCCGGCATAGAGCTTATTTGAAGTCTAGTCGTAATGGGTTTTTAAAGATCGATGCTGGTACCTAAATAGTTCACAGACACAATAAAGAACACAATATTGGTGAAGATATTCATGGAATAGTCGACGAAACAATATAAAATGTATTGAAAAGCCAAATTGACATCACAACTCATCGAACGGTACTGAGCAGGGTTTTCCTTAAAGTTTTTTTTAAAATAGAAACCCACGAAATGCCATACCCTAACATTTTGATCAACAAGGATACCTTCTACAATATGCTGCTTATATACATAGTTGAAAATTCGTCCTTTCAACCCTATTTATTTATCCCAAATTGAATGTGCTACTGCAGAATTATTATCTACTTTTTGTCTTCTATAGATATACGAGTACATACTTACCTTACCTATAGGTACCTACAGATAATCCGGCCCTTCTTATTCAAATCACAACAATCCAAAATCAGGGCACCATATAAAATTTGAATCAATTTTGGCACGCACACAAAGTTTTTTTTTTAAAGATTTATACAACTGTGTCAAAAAAAATTGGTTAAAGTGAGTGATTGTAAAATCGCATTAGGCAAATCTAATAAATTTTACCGCAACATTCTACAAAAATGTAGGTATACACAGTTCAACCGTAAAATGTGAAAAAAGAAAAGGATAATTTAAATAAAAAAAAGTACCTGTATCGGTGGTGCATTTTAACATCCAAGAGAGCTAAGCTGATGACACGAAATGGAATACTTTTTTTTCCTATTTTTTTTAGTTTAGATTTTTTTTTAGGTTTCTATCTACCCTGGTACTGGTACTCTACGGGAGTTTGTTTGAATAGACTTTTAGATAAACCGGATGGTGGTGGTTATGCAAATGTTGTTAGAGGAACTCGAAAAAGCTTTTTTTTTAAGACTTTAATTCTTTTATTTATTATATATATTTGAACCACTAAGCTAACGGATATACATTTTATGAGCAGAACTAGATAGAGTACCTATGCATTTTAAAGATACAAAGTTTTATAAAACCTACTGTACCTTGATACAAAAAAAAATCGTGGAAGGAAAAAAAGTCAAGAGCTAGGGTATAATTCTGGTTGGCTGCCTTAATGGAATTTTAGTTCAGGTTTTATCACCGCAACGCAATTTGTAAATCTAATACAAGAAACTCTTTGGAAGGTGCAGTTTTTACAAAAAGTTTTTAAAAAAAATATAACTACTATCCTCTAAAGCAGATTAACATCTATCATCCATGCGCAATAATTTAATAGCACAAGTTGCTACTTTCGTGATGTGGAAGTTAGCAAAATTAAATTAGAATTTTCGAGAAATCCATGCAAGAATGAAATGAGTTTTATGTATTCAAATTCATTTGTTTAATTATTTTATCGAAAGCTATAAGTTTTTTTTTGCAAAACGCCTTAATAAATGAAGACAAAATTATCAAGGAAAGCTTTCTGGAACTGATACTAGTTCTTGAACGAGCCCCCCCCCCCCCCCTCCCAACTAACAATTTCATTTCTATATTCATCCATAGTTGTTTTTCGTTTTCATTCATCCTACTCATCAAAGCATTGCATAATAGTCCAAAGAGTAAAAAGGGTGTTTTTTCACTCCTATTGCCCTTTAATGGAGTTTATTATAGGAGTTAAAAGAAGTCCAGTAAAAAATAAATAATAATAAAACTAATATGTAGGTAGATCTAGGAATCGAAATCGGGTCACCTTGCACCAATAGTCTCGCTCGCTAACCACCCCACCAATCTCAAATATACAATACCTATTTCCCTTGACTTTTACACATAAGTCAGGCTGAATTAAACCGATGGCATAGAAAATGTTGGATTTGAGGGCCAATGTGGTTTTTGGCTTTTGGCATAGACCAGATGCGACTTCAGAAAACCCCATAAGAAAAAGTCTAACGGGCTCAAATCGCAGTTGGGCAGTAGGTACACATCACCTCCACGTGAGATGACCATGCCCTCGAATCACTCGTGGAAAATTTCCAACGTGGCGTGAGCTGTATGGCACGTAGCGCTGTCCTGTTGAAGCTGCATGCCGTTGGTGTCAATATCAACGGCGCCTTTGCCAGTGCCGTTCTCAAAGAAATAAGGACCAATGACGCTGCCAGCCCAAAATCCACACCAAACGAATGACTTTTTCGGGATGCATTATTTGACGTTCTTGGATCTGATGTTGATTGATATCGTCCCAAACTTGACAATTTTGTTCGTTGACGTACCCATTCATCCAGAAATGGGCATCATCGCTCTTTTCTTTCATTCTTTTTGTTTCTTTATTAGAAGGCTTTCGAATCTTAAAAGCCAATAATGGGTCGCGTTATTCGTGCACAGCGTAAGGGACATGGGTCCGTTTTCAAAGCCCACGTTAAGAATGAACACTTCCGTGATCCCTACCGCTACAAGGTCCGCAAGGAGATGTTCATCGCCCCCGAGGGTATGTACACTGGCCATTGTTGTATTGCAGACGCAAAGCCACCTTCCAAATTGGAAACGTAATGCCTCTATCCCAGATGCCCAAAGGTACGATCATCTGCAACTTGGAGGACATTTGGTCAAAGGTAGGTGGTATTGCCAAACGCACCCTCGAACAAAATTTCTGATTTATGTGTTGGGAATATACTCTTTTTTATGTCAAAGGATGGAACCTTCACTTTTTGATAATTTTTAATATTTTGAACATAAAAAAGTTCCGGAAAAGCTCCCAGCTGCCTAACACGGATAATTGATACCTTAAAAATGTGTGTTGAGTAAACGAAAACTCGGTTAAAAAATCAATGTTGCCACTTTTCAAGAAAATGTCGCTTTTTAATTTCAAAAGGTTCGCCTTCTTCTGGTAGTTTTTAATATTTTGAACATGAAACAAATTGCGGAAGCGTCTCAAGACGCCAAACGTGCGTTGGAAAAATAGTGATTGATGTCTAAAAAGAAAGATGTTGAGTATA
This sequence comes from Dasysyrphus tricinctus, assembly GCA_963921185.1. Taxonomy (NCBI): domain Eukaryota; kingdom Metazoa; phylum Arthropoda; class Insecta; order Diptera; family Syrphidae; genus Dasysyrphus; species Dasysyrphus tricinctus. The sequence continues at coordinate 8,590,855 of OY992530.1, forward strand.
ACAGAGTGTTGTCACTTTTCGGGAACATACTTTTTTGGTAAATTTTAATTTAGTTAATATAAAAACAGTTATGGGAATGCCCCCAGACGCGTGTCAGAAATAAATATTAGTTGACATCTAACAAGATAGGTGTTGACTAGAAGCAGCTTCCCTTAGAATGCCATATTCCAAAATGGCGTTCAAGCGACAGGATTACAAATCGAATCCCAAGCAAAATTTTATCTTCAATGCCTAAGAAATTAATTCAAATCATAAAAAATTCCCTACCAAAAAGCACACGTGATTCGGTTTCCTGACCGGATTATACGGGTCATTTGCTTTCCAAAAATACACATGAAACTTATTTCCAGACAACATTAACATTTTTTCTCAAACGTCAATTTTTATTCTATTTTCTTGTGTTAAAGGGTTTATAAATTTAATTTCGATATTTTGTCTCAATTTTTTAACCTCGACCTTCATAATTTTCTTTTCAGACCAATGTGGGTTGATTTTTGAAAAAGTATTTTTATATCATTCAATACTTGGATAGTAGGTACCTTTATCAAGAATTTTCCTTGTCATTCACTTAACCAGATACCTATCTATTCTTATTTTTTTCTTAAACAATATCTCCATCATTATTGACATCTTTTTATGGCATCTAGTATCACTTGACTTGATAACAATATTTCTTATAAAATTCAGATGATGGGAGTAGGGCTGTAGTTTGCCCAACATCTTACAATTATTCCATTAATAACGAATAGGAAGAAAAATCAATAGGTGTAGGTAGGTAGGAAGTCTAAAATATTTTATGGGTAAAAGTTTTAATGATGTTGGAACAGTATGGGATAGGAGATATGTTTCAAACAAAGTTAACTTCAACTTAATTTTATTGATCGATATATTCCAGACACATAAAAGATGACGAATATTAACCTTTCAATAAATTTCATCAATATCTTACATAAAAGGAAAAGAAAAAATTATATTCCTTTGTCTCCTAGAAGCAATATGAAAGTTTTCTTTTTGTTTTTTTATGGCTACGAGGCTGATAGTATCAGTCTTAATGGTTTTATATATATATACTATACTACAGATGCTTGCATGATGAATAGAGACATAAAATCCTAAGAAAAATTATATAAATATCTTACCGTTATACCGTGTACCTATACATCATTTAAAAAATGTTGTATAGGTTTTTTTTATGTCGTATGCCATGAATTAGAAAACGGACTAGCATCGCTAGAGTTCACAGTGAAAACCTAGCTATGTGAAGTCTGATTCCCGGCCTCAAAATGTGAGGGCTTTGTCAGTCAAATTCATTTGTTTATCATTTGTCTACGACTTGAGGAAAAAAATCGATTTATCTCTTTTTTTATAGCAAACTTCGAAAAACAAAAACTCCTCTAGAATCACAACTGAAATCATATGAGGTTGGAGCGAATTGTGTCCACCACATGAAAATTCATAAGAAATTCGTTTGCCCATCTCCAGGATAAAAAATATTCGACTTTTCTTTTTTTGTAGCAACCATCGAAAAAACAAAAAAGTCCTCTGAAGTTTGCTTTTCCACCAGCTCCAGATAAAAATCCATAAGAAAACATAAAACAAATTCGTTCGCCACACTCGGGAAAAAATATAAAACTTTTCCTTTTTTTGCAGGCAAAAGCAAAACAAAGTGCTCCAACGCCCCCAAATGAAATCCTAGGAGGGTGCAGTCAATTGTGTTCGTTTTTCCGACTATCAATATGAATATTTATTAAAAAATCGTTTTTCCACCGTCAGGGAAAAAATTATCAAACTACATATTTGTTTTCAGAAAAAAAATAAAATAAAATTTAAATTAACTTATTTTTATTTTATTTTATTTTATTTTATTTTATTTTATTTTATTTTATTTTTTTTATTTATTTTATTTTATTTTATTTTATTTTATTTTATTTTATTTTATTTTATTTTATTTTATTTTATTTTATTTTATTTTATTTTGTTTTATTTTATTTTATTTTATTTTATTTTATTGTATTTTTTTTTATTTTATTTTTTATTTTTTTTTTTTTTTTTTTGAAGTTTGCTATAAAAACTAATAGTTCAACATTTTTTTTGCTTGACAGTGGAGAAATGATGGATTTTCATATTGAGCCACTTGACTGCCCACCCCCCCCCCCCCCTCCTAAAATTTCGTTTGGGGGATTTGGGGCCCTGGAAAAATCGAATAAATAGGTACTTTTTTCCAGAGAGTGGACAAGCGATTTTAATGGGGACAAACGTGGGCAAACGATAGACAAAGGCATCCGATAAACAAACCCAGTAGTCAGAGTTCCGACTTCATACAGCTGGAACACCTGCTAGTTTCGTTTAGGTTGCAAATGCAGCACTTCACCATTTATATTCTTTAGTGAACAACCGCATCGGCACGAAAGTTGGTTTAGGTCCTTTTCTACTTGCATGCACCACCTGTTACGTTATCCTCATCTAATGGGCCGTCCAAAGGGGTTTGATTCAAAGACTTTCGTGGTTGGAGCATTGATGTCCAGCCACCTCAGTCGATGGCATTTCAATTTTGTTACTTACTAGATCGGTGTAACTGTCTCTCTCAAAATAGCCTATAGTATTCTCATCCACCGTTAACAGTGTCCATGCCCCTTCACCGCACATCAGTACCTGGATGATACATGATAAGCGTCTTACACAGGGACGTTTTAATTGCTCGATAGACTGCTTTGCTTCTCAATTGCCTTCTAAGCCCGAAGAAACGGGGAATGGTAAGAGTAATTAATTTTTCATTTGATCTCAGCATCAGCACTGGTATCAATCACTGAGTTTATAGCAGATCCTAGGTACACAAAGTCTCTGACCCCCACAAAATTATAGCTCTTTATAGTGACGTTCTGTCCGAGACGTCGTCTATGCTGATTGTCCTTTCTTGTTGACAGTATGTATTTGGTCTTGCTTTCATTCACCGTTAAACAAATCTTGTTGGCTTCCTGCTTCCTGAATACTCACGAAAGCACCACTGACATCACGCTTTGTTTTTCCGATTATGTCAGTCTCAGTATCGTCAGCGTAAGCAACTAATTGGCGGACTTTTGAATGATTGTTCCCCTAGTGTTGACGTGAGAGCTTTGCGCTTTTCTTTCAAAAACGGTGTTGAAGTAGTCACATGATAGCGCTTCGCCTTGTCTGAAATCTTTTTTGACATCGAAGGTATCGGTAAGGTCTTTGCCGACCTTTATGGAGCAGCATTCTCCATCGTCATCCTGCACAAACGGACAAGTTTGGGAGGGATGCCAAAGCTAGACATTGCGCTGCTTACCTCGTCTCTATAGATTCTGATTCTTAGTGCGAATATTTGTGCGATGGTGAACTTTCCTGGCCTAAAGCCACGCTGATATGGAACTTTCAGGTTGTTGACGAATGGCTTCAGGCGTTCACAAAGTATGGCTGAAATGATCTAATGTGATGTTAAGGAGACTGATGCCTCTGTAGTTGGATCAAGCACCTTTCACCTTTCTTGAGGATCAAGCAAATAATGCTGAGGTTCCATTCATTGGGCATGCTTTCCTTTTTGAACAGCGTGGTCGCAAGGCCATCAGCTTCTGCAACTTTATTAAACTTAAGCTAACTATCTTCACTTCATCGAGTTCTGGTGAACGGAATTCTTGGCCTTCGTCATCCAAATTCTATGGTGAAACCAGCATGGCAGCGAAATTCGATTCGCCATCGCATCATATCCTCTATATCCTCCGCATCGATTATGATTATACCACGATGTTCTTCTAATCGTCCTTGCAGGCTTTCATTCGAGCCTTATAACCTCGGGAGGTTCCTTTTACCTTTTGGTACTTCATTACTGCAATGGCATCTCTCTATTTCCTCGATCACGCGCTTCTCATGCTCTTTCTTTTTCCATCTGAGAAGCCTATGTTCCTCTTTCGTCTTCTGCTCGTAGAGTTCGCAAGCAACTCTGGTCCTTCTATGCAGCGCCACTTTGAACGCCTGCGACAGTTGTTTGGCTGAATGTATTGCCCAACATTCTTTGTCGAACCAGGGGTTTCGCTGTGGTGGTCGTGCAAGGCAAAGCACATCCGGGGCAGCATCTCTGATGGCTTCTTGGCACTTCTTCTTCTTCCACTGATGGCTCTCGATGCACTTGAAGTTGGGTGGCATAAGACTATTAAAGAGGGCGCGGGAGTCTCGATCGGAAAAGGACCAAGCGTTTTCTTGCAACTGAAGCTGCTTGAAGTCGAATTTCCTCATAGCATCCCTATTCCCTGTTTGGGCTTTGGTCTGGATATCCGGGGTATTGGTCCGAGTCAACGTTGAGCCCCCAAAACTTTCGGATATCCTTGGTACTGGAGACGTGTCTTGAGTCGATCGCAATATGGTTAATCTGTTTGATCGTTCATTGACCAGGAGTTATTGGAGGTGATGTCGTGCAAGCAGAATACAATACACTGCTGCAACCTCAACCTGTTTTTTTTTCTCATATGGGTTAAGGATAATAAAAATCACTAAGTATTGGGGATGTACGAGAATGTAAGTGCCTCTTGATACTTGATGAGATAAGAGTTTTGAGTCCGAAAATGTTGAAGCTCGTCGCTAAGAAAAGATCGGGACGAAGACCTTCGAGAGCCACAAAGAATACGTACCAATCAGACTTATAAATCGCGATTAACTATCACACGACATTTTTTAGTAGAGAATTAATTTGCTTGGCCGCCTCTTTAAAATAATTTCAATTATCTTAAAATGTCTTTGACTAGGGAAGGAACTGCAAGATTTTCTTAAACTATTTTATTTTAAGTAATTTAAGTCTTTTGTAAACAACGAAATAAATGTGTTCAGCAAATTAATTGTTTCTAGACGATTAGACCATACCACCTTAGTATAGTCGAAGCACTTAAGGTATATACACACTTCTAATACCTTTGACCCATTTTCGGAGATTAGAAACATTGCATTTCCCACAAATAGACAGATCCTTCCCTTTCATAATAATAATTTTATTTCAATTCCGTAAATTTGAATCACAGCACAACCACACCTCATCACATCTTAAAAGCAAAAAAAAATGTATTTAAAAGTCCTTTATGCTCCTAGTACCATATAAACGATGTAACATCATGTTGTCGTACATGTGATGCATCAGTAAATTTTCTAATATTTCTGTAGAATGTAGGTAATCGTCAGATGTGTCCAAAAAGTTAGTCTTTTATAAATCACTGCATTCATGAACACATCAATCTTATTTTCTCTTCAAATGTCAATTTTGCTGGCATTTCAGTTTACTTATAATAGAGTTGTTGTTGTCGTTTCTGTTGAAAATACACACATCGTCAATATAATGCATCATTCTAACAACACACCTCCACCCACACATACATATATGTATGTACCTCATCTTCATTTTCAAACATTGAACATTCTGAATAGAAACATCACAAGCTTGACAGACCAAAACGTTACAAATTGTTCTGCCGATTTGAAGACATACACTCATAGCAATTTGGGGGAAGGCAGAGAGAGGGGATCTTTAATGGTACATGTGGGTAGGAATTAACATTTTGCCAAAGGTATTTGAATTCATGCATTTATTCATTGTCATCACCACAGATTTGTCTTTTGATCACTTGAACAAAAACAATTATTTATCATTGTTTTTTTTGTTATTTAGCTTTTTTAGACCGACTTGCATGAAGGTATGCATCCGAGAAGCCAACTCAACAATCTCAATGGATTCCCATGCATTACCTGAAGTGTAGTACTGCCTCGCAGTTGGTATAAGAAATTTAATTAAATTCCAATTAATCCCTTGACACGATACAAGGCATGGTACTTGCTCTTCTGTGGTGGTGAACGAGTGAACACAACCGACAGGTGTTTGTATTCCTTCCAGAATTGCAGGAAGATATTGGAATTTAAGGGCTCTCATTCTTGTTGTATAACCCAAATGCTCCATCCTATTGGTACAACAATTTAGCATTAAAAGTTTATTTTTATACACTCCACGTCATTCACAGTCGCAGTTTGGCAAAATTAAAAAAAAAACTGTCTTATTCTATCTTGCCAAAGTTAAAACTGACGAATAGTTAAGAAAAAAACAGGACCAAGTGTCTCAGAAAAACCTTAACAGTTCTTCAGTTTTCTTTGTATGTAATAGTATCGTGGGTGTATGAGGAAGTGGATATGGAAGTGAATTAATTAAAATAACTTTCAACTCCGGTTACCTGGCCAACCAAGACTTCATATCCTTTTCGACCAATCTGTTGCAGAACAACACATTTTCTTAATGATGACGACTTCCTCCTTGCAGTCGAATTGCTTGCTGTGGTGTAAAATATATATTGAATCTGCAACGGATGTGGAATTCGTTGTAACTAATAGTCAATTTGTGGTTTCATGTTGCACTCCTTTCCAGATTGGTGAACTAATCAACATGACTTTTAATTAAAAGTTGAGAATGTGTCATTATTGCACATGACAGGCAAAGTTTTTTAGTTAAAAAAAAGAACAACTATTTTGTGTATTGATTCTTTGAATATTTTTTGTTGTTAGGTAAGTGGACTGTCGATCACAATCAGTGAACAGTGGTGAAGCAAAAATTGAAGAAACGTACGAACGTATGCACGTAAAACACAGACATCTCTCTAAGAATGATAAATTCCGATTCTAGGGAGCTCGAAATGTGAAGATTTATCAAAATTTTCGATTTAAAAAATAGGACCAATTACAATAACTTCCAGTGGGAAGTTAAACACATTGCAAATTTTATGCATTAAAAACGAGAAACTGTGGAGATTTCTCTTTAGCGGTTTGTGATTCCAATAAATGAATTAAATAAATCCTAACAAACCCTTTTACTTACTAACTTACATACCTACTTATAAGGTTTCCCTTATGCAAGGCATAGGGCATCCACTACTCCTACGTGGCATCGTGTACGGTTTCAAGAGATGTATCTTCGCTCTCTCTAACTCTCCCCAGTTGTGCTGACTCCTCTTCGTCCTTGTTACCCAAGTATTTTGAGGGCGGCTCACTCATCTGCTTCGTTATGTGAGAGGGTTCCATTGCATCGTTTGAGTCGCAATGCATTCTTACCTTTTCGAATTGCATGTTCAATTCACTACCACTTACCACTTGGTTTCCTGACCGGTTAGGCCAGAAAATCCTCAAGATGTTTCACAGACATATATACACAACCGTTTGCAGCTTTCTTGTGACAGCAGGTGTTACTTTCTAGGTGCTGCACCCATACAGAAGCACGAGTTCTATAGTGGAGTGGAGCGGAACATTTAAAGCTTGGTCTTAAGGCTTATAGAGTTGTATCTCCATGTTTTGGACAGCATTCCGAACCCGGCCTTTGCTCGGTTCCACCATAAGTAGAAACAATATTCCCAAGATATTGAAAACTCTCTACCATCTCTACTGGATGTCGAAGAGAGAAGTAATGAGGAAGTTCCAAATCGGATCCCCAACGATTTCAGCTTCTCTTCCCTTATTGTCATTTGATGGAGATCCATGAACCATGATACTATCAGAGAGCAAGCATACGATGTCCGCCTAGTCCAGATCTCCAGATGTTTGAGGTGTGATTGTAGATTCCACTAATTTCCTACATTTGCAGTCGACAGAGCTACCACCAACAGGAACAGATTTGGTGAAAGTAGGTATATGTATACAAAATACAACCTTGTCTAACCCCACTTTAGATTTCAAACTCCACTGACTTTATGCAGATCGTGACATTTAGGGACCCATCATATTATGTAGCCTTAATAGTACCAGACAATTTATCGGTGATGTCCTCCCTGCGCACGCAAGCCTTTTCGGAGTCTATGAATAGCAGATAAAATGGTGATCTATATTCAACGCACTATTCGATGATGATCCGCAAGGTGTTGATGTGGTCCACAAAGGAAGGTTAAGTGTGGAATTTTGCTTATTAGGCGTCGAGCTTGTCTTTGAGGTGGTTTCTTACTCACTCTAGGACGATTTTTGCTATTTCTTTGGAGCTTGAAAATAATTCCGTTTTTCTACTCCTAAGGGCCAGTTTTTCAGTTCAGGTTTTACTCTGAGTTAAATCAGAGTTAGCTAATCCTGAAAATAAATTAACCCTGAGTTAACTCAGGAACAGTTTTTCAGTTGAGGTTTAACTTTATATTTCAGCTGTCAAAATTCTGAAGCCAACGATGTGCGACGCTATGGATATCACCCTTCTACGCCTTTTACGCATAGAAATAGAGATGGCGCCACAACGAATTACACTGGCAATAACTTTCAATATCGAAATCGAGATGGTGCCACACCTAAAAAGACCCTCAATTTCGTGATGAGTTAACTCACCAAATGAGACGATTTCAATTGACTGAAAAACACGTTTTTGGAGTTAACTCTGGTTTAACCCCGAGACTAATATGATCTCGCACTGAAAAACTGGCCCTAAGAGGATAACTCTCTGCTTCCCAAGCTCTCTCAATGAGTGGATGCAGGAGCTCACTCGATGTTTTTGGCACTACTTGTAAAAGCTCTGCGGAAATACTGTTAAGTCACTTTACTGGTGAAAATGCGACCTAGTCCTCACCCAAAACTAGCAGTGATCCATCTGTGTCTTCTATACCTGGTGTTGTAAGAGTCTTGGAAGCCTGTTAGCTGTTTGATAATTTTGTAAACAATCCTACTTTCACAACTTCTTGCGGCCTCTTCTGCGTCTGTTGCCAATGCATTGGTTTAGTTTCGCTTATCACGTCGCTCACCGTCACCATAGTGAACTTCTCTCATCTTCCCATGCGATACGCAGACTCTAGCTCAATTCACCCTGCTGCTGGAGTAGCTGCATTGCGAGCTTTGAGCTATTTTCTTTCTTCGATCCTAGCACAAGTTTCTCCGGAAATCCAGGCACTGTTTCTTTCCTGCTTCCGACCGATTATATTTTCAGAAACGGTTATAAAAACATTTTTCGCGGCACATCAATCGTTTTCGATGGAGCTTCCGTGCTACTGATTGCTATTAATCCTTCTGAAATATGGTCCCCTTGTTGCTGGTGGACTGCGGGATCCTCAGTCTATTTGTATTGAACTTGGGCTTTTGGGTGTTTTTATTTTGTCTTCCTGCTTATAAATAGCCGACTGATCGTGAAGTAATTAATTTAGTTGGAAGTTGCATGTCTCTCTGTCGAAAATGTCAAAAATGGCTCCTCCTATCATAAAGTGGTTTGCGTTACGAAAATCGACCAAACGTTCACCACTGTCGTTACGGGCACAAATACCATGCTTTCCCATAACATGCCTGTGCCAATTATTGTCATTGCAAACCTTGGCCTGTAAGTCTACTTTTACAATCATGATGACCCCACGTGATGTACCTACTATCATAAGCAGCACTCAGCCAGTTATAAAAGGCCTTCTTCTCCTCGATAGAAGAGAACTCCGTGGTGGCGTAACACTGATATGATGGTGACGTGACTTACTCTAGTCAGGAACCTAGCTTTCAGGATTCTGGCATCAAAAACTCCTAAGAAATAAAGCTCTTGAGAGTTGTTTTGGAAAGACAGCATCCAACGCCAAATTCACGATAGTGCTGTCAGTTGGAGACTCAAACTTCCCCGAGCTCAACCATCTAACTTCACTCATGTTATGTTATGTTTTATCATCCCTACAATGTCCATTTTTCGTTTTTGCATGAATTCTTTGCCTAATTGGAAGAATTTTGCATTTTTAGGACCTTCACGTTGTCAAGAAGCATCTTCACTTTATATTCCAGAAACCAATCTTTGTCGCGATACAATAACCAAATAGCCAATGTGTTATCATCTATCCGAGTAGTAGTGTCGGTTTCGTTAGCGGTATTGATTTCAGTAACATTTGGTTCATTTAACCTCTTAGGGCCAGTTTCTTAGTGCGAGATCATCCTAGTGTCGGGGTTAAACCGGAGTTAACTCCAAAAACGTGTTTTTCAGTAAATTGAAATCGAAAGTTAACTCCGAGTTAACTCGTATAATTTGGTGAGTTAACTCAGGCACCAAATTGATTCAGCATTAATTAACTCTGATTTAACTCAGAGTAAGGCCTGAACTGAAAAACTGGCCCTTGGGGTCAACCAACGATGTGCAACACGATGGATATCACCCTTCTACGCCTTTTACGTATCAGAAAAGAGATGGCGCCACGACGGAATTGCATTGGCAATAACTTTCAATATCGAAGTCGAGATGGCACCACAATTGAAAAAAGCATCAATTTGGTTCCTGAGTTAACTCAACAAATTAGATGAGTTAACTCGGAGGAAACTTAGGGTTTTAATTCACTGAAAAACTTGTTTCTGGACTTAACTCAGGTTTAACCCCGAGGCTAAGATGATAGCACTGAAAAACAGGCCCTTATTGGAACATATTTTTGAAAGTCAGGTTTGAAACAATAAACTGCGAAATTAAAGTTTTCGAACTATTATTAAGAATCTCCTTCTTTAAGGTACCTAAAATTGCCCAATTAAAAAAAAAATTGATCAAATCGGGATAAATCGAAATTTGAAACAGCGAAAGAGTTGAAGAACTGAAGAAATGGTAAACCGAAACCAAGAAAATTGTAAGTAAAAAAAGTAAATCTTCAATCGACTGATGTAGAGTGTTATACACACTGATACAAATTGCAGAAGAAATGCTCATCGACATCATGCTTTATTTCATATTCCACGAAACACATCAAGGACGGAGGATAAAACAATGTATACAGGCTTGTTTTCTCAGGAAGAAACATCAACTAGCGGCGTCATAAAAGTGATTAAGAGCGCAATGTCGAAACGAAAGCCTTTAATTTGTTCAAGTTACTTGTTACTTGATGGGAACACACATTTAGCATAATTCATCGTTTTCATCACGATCATCCAATAAATTAAATTTAATTACTCAACGCTGAGTTCCTTTTAAGTATACGTCGTTCTTTCCAACATAAATGGCCGTTAATTTACTACTCCTGCATGTTTCTATGCTCAACGAACTTCCTCAAAAATGTTGAGGCACAACCTACAACTATACCATTTATTCATCCTCAATGTGCCTTTATTTCCTTTTCTTTCAAAGTCGAGCTGGCCTTCTCGTTTATGTAAATAATGAGACCATTCATGTGTAACAAGAATATTAATTAAAATTTAATAAAATTAATTAGCTGATTTATTAATTAATAACGGATTCGATTTAATTCACTGAACAATACTGTCATGGATGGATTGATTTCAAATTATTTTTTTTACTCTACCTTCATTTCCTTGCACACTTCACCTACCCCAACATCTATAGTGATGGAGAAGCACTTAACGAGGAATTACACAAAAAAAGAGAGCCATTAAAGCGTAACTATTTTTATTTTTAATTGCCATTTATAAATATATTTTGAAAGGCTTTCATTTTGTGTTTTTGTCTTTGCAATTAAAATATGCAAAGTTAATGATTTAATGCCGCACTGAATACATTCTATAAATTCTGTGTAATCATTGGTTTTGCATAAAAAATTCGAAAGCAATTATTATTAATTCTGATGATATTATTGGTTATTGCCATTTGGAATATGCTTGTTTTTTTATTATTTACTTGTTTGTTAGATATTTAACATGGACACAAATAAAGGATAATGATGGATATAATCTTCAATTAAGTGGAAAGTTTTTTTGGACAGCTATTAACGACGTACATATGTACGTATTTGTATTACAAAATTTAATATTAATAGAAATTTTCTCGTGCATTGAAAAATTTAATATGGCTATAAAAACTCTCAATATGCTAAACCTATAAACTTATATTTTGCAAAAATTTTAACAGACTAAGAAATTTAAAGAAGTTTTGTTTTTAATAATTAAACAAATTAAAAAAAGAAACGTTTTTATTAAACTATTGAATTTGAAGAACTTAAAATTCATGTTTTAAGTAAGTTACTTATATCCGGCTCCCAGACCATGATGGGTGCCTCAAGACCTTCTGCCTTCCGAGATGGCTTGGTACTTAAACCGGAAGTTGGGTCTTCTTCATTCCCTTTAACCTGGGGTTTGGGATTTAAAGACTCAACGTGTTTTGATTTTCTGGAAAACATTCACATCTTTGTTCGCAGTTACATCTTCTCCTCAATTAACCCTGTTCGCGCTGTACGCATTCAGCATCATACCAGGGGTTCTTGATAATAACGCGATACTGACTGAGACCACTGGTTGCGGTTGTCTGTGGTTGGTGAATGCGCAGGCGAGAGTTTATTGCTCAGGTGCTTTCTGTGGGCTCTGGCGACTCCAGGTAGGTATGCTTAGACGAACCACGCACGTGATATTTCTTCTTCTTCATATAATTCATACTGACCTCATCTCTAAGTATCCTAGCGACGGTCTCTGTCTTCCAGACTGTTGGTGACACAGTTTTTGCTCAATTTTGTTTTCATTCTTCGCACAAAACCCTTCCGTTAGGCTCGTTAAAGAGTTTTTTAGTCCAATTATACAGCCAGTCACTTCTGATGATTCTACGGGGCTTATTGATGTAATAGTTTATTCAAAATAGACTTATGGCCGATCGCACGAAAGGCTTTTAATTATTTGAAAAGCCTTTTAGCCTTTAAATGCTGTTTTTAAGTTTCACCAAATGCTTTTATATTTAAGAAGATTTTAAGTGCCCTTGTAAATTAAAAGCTCGTATTTGTCTCATTAAATTTTAAAAGTCTCTTTTGTTAAGCCATTCCAGTCAACAACAGCTGATATTTTGCTGTTAGAATAATTGTCCCTCATCCATAATGCTTTTTCACTTTTTCTCATAGATTTCACATATGCGAATAGGAAACAACCTCTTTTTTTAAATCCAGGGTTGTGAGCAAACTTAGTCAAATAAAATTATCCCTAAAATATCCCTTTTCTACATTGGTGAAACTGATAAATTTTAAATGTCTGATAAATCTAGAAGGAGTTAAGATAACAGTAATTTTAGTGTTTGTTTATGAAATTGGCCATTAAATTTCATACGACATTTCTATACAAAAAGAAAACTGTGCTATTTTGTGCTCAGAAAATGCAGCTTAGAACCAAAGAGATAAAAAAAAATCGCTTAATTGCAACAATTATGGCCAAAACTAATCTTTGCAAAGGGCTGAAGCGTGAAATTAGCACCGCCATTTTTATTTTTCAAAAAAAAGTTTTGTTGCATTATTATGTACTTAATTTGTGCCGCCTTGTTTCGTAAACAAATAAAAGTCCTGAATTTTTTGATTTTTCAATTTCGTAAATATGGAAGTTATGCTGTTTTGAGCTCAATTTATGCTGCCATCCACTGCCCAGGGATAACAAAAAAATCGCAATATATTTTCTACTTTTAGGCCAAAAACTTATTTATGATTCTTTTTGTACGTTAAACATTTTGCCTATGTTCGCATATTTGCAACTCTTACGACCAAAACATATTTTTGCGAAGGTTAAAGTAAGCGCCACCATTTTCGATTAAGAAAAGTTCTACTGTATCGTGCTCAACTTGTGCTGCCTTGTGCCGTAAATATTTTTGAAACAAATCGAAACTTTTTCAAATTTTGCAGTTCGTAAAAATGAAAGTTGTGCTGTCTTTTGCTCAGTTTGTGCTGCCATATTCCGAAGATAGGTGTAGGTATATTTACGGCACAAAAGCAGCATAAGTTGTGCCCAAAAATGGTGGTGCTATCTTCATCATGCTTCGCAAAACAGTTTTTTGGCCGTAAAAGTTATAGATATGCGATTTTTTGGTATCTCTTCGGACGCTACAGCCATTCGCAAAGTTTAATTTTTATTTTAAATTCGGTATATGGCAGCACAGGTTTGGCACATTACAGTACAACCCGTTTTGTTTGAAAATCAAAAATGGCGGTGGTTACTCCGCGCCCATTGATTATACTATCAAGAATTTCTGATCGACTTCTGTCGCACGCATTTAGACTCACAACATACATAGTTTAATATTTCTAAGTTCGTGAGCTGAGTAGGTACGTACATAATGTAGTATGTACCTTACCTACATAGTTTTAACTTTATCATAAACCATTTATTTATACATAAACATATCTCTTATATTATTGTCTGCATTTTGACTATCATCCCCGTCTGACCTGGCCTGGAAGTACATATTTCCCCATCGAATTATCAATAATTATTTCCAATGGCCCCATCAAATTATTTTACTACTTATGTGTTCCATTTCCGATTCAGATAATATTTGTATTTACAATCTTCCTACACTAATTTTATCATTTTCGATTTTCCAGCCATGACGGAAACATTATCGTAATAATCATCTACGTCAATCTTCTTTACAATAAAATTTCAAGCAGAATACGTTCACATATTCTCCTGCTATTGTGAACTTTTATCTAAGAGATTACTTGGTATATTACACGCAACATGTCAATTTACGGGCGCTAAAAGTGAATTTATATCCCAGCGCACATATACATACCTATAACATAAGCTCAACATTAACATCATCAGTTTCTTTGGCGTCTTATATCAATCTGTCTGAAAATTTTTATTAGCCAACCGAAAGCTCTAAAAGAAAAGTCAATAAAAGAAAAAAAAGGTAAATTTTCCACCTTCTGTTGTATTCGAGATATTTTTAAGTTGCACTGTAGAGGTACCTTTAATTTACTGTAAAACCCGGATATATTGAAATTATGTATGAATGGGGCGCAAACTGAGTAAAATAAAAATGCATGACTGGTTAGCACCTAGAATTTGTGTTATAGCTTTGGCATCAACTACAGAAATTGCTATAATTTCTACCTTGTGTAAAACTTTATTTTTGTCCATTTCATGATTGAATCTTAAACAGTGAATTTTGTATACTTTAGTAGATCTAATTTCCAGTATAAGAAATAACCACACCTGCCATACAACATGCAGAAACAGATGACCCCATAATTACCTCTACACATAGGCGCCCGCAGGATTTTGTCCAGGGGGGGGCAGACACCAAACCAATTTTGATATATCAAATTTTCGAAAAAAAAATGGATAGGTATTCAAAAAAAAATTTTTCTTTTAATTTTAATATGCAGTACAATTTGAGCTTTTTGGAAGTTTTTATAAATAATTTCATTAAAATTCTTCAGTCAATAAAGAAAACATCCAAAGTAACGTTTTATGGGAGGCACTGTTAATAGTTATCCAGCGTAAAATTATTTTATATTTAATAGTAGACCGTACTTATTCAACCACACAGGCATCTTTTTGAAAGTTTTCGTATAAAAAGAAAGGTTCAACAACAAAATATCATTCGTTCACTCGTGAAAAAATCAAAAAGGAATGTTATTTTTGATTCGATTAAAACAAAATTCATTTTCACGATCGAACCAAAAATGCAAGGATGTGGATCTATAGAATATGGTTCGTTCCGAATTTATTATGCGAGAACTATTGAAGATCCATTCACGAAACTTTGAAATAAGAAATTAAAATTTAATTTTACAAAAGGAAAAAGGACAGTTTCAAAAAAAAGTTTCGAAATCCTTTGGCCTTGATAGATTTCAATGAAATCGAATTGAGTGATTTTAATGAAATTGCCACAGGTCAGGGTGATGATGGTGCCATATTTTGAAAATATTCGTTTCTGTTAGCTATCCTGTCAATTTTATTGAACTCACTCAAGGAATAACAAAGTTGACATTTTTTTAAAGCGCCCTGTTTTGAAAATATTTTTTTCTTTTTTAATTCTGTATAAGCCATCACCTGTGTCAATTTCATTGAAATCTTTCAAGGAATAACGAAGTTGCAAAATGTTGACATGTTTTTTAAACACACTGACTGTTTTGAAAATATCCTAATTCCAACGAATTTCCCTAATGGCCTTTTCGATTGGCAATCCGGAAGACCGATTCGATAAGTGTGAACGATTCTGAAATCAAATCCGAAACAATTTTCTCTCCTTTTCAGAACAAGAACTGCCATTCTATCCCCATTCGAAACGGCCATAAAATCACATTTTTGTAAAAAATGGGAAAATTTCTAATTTTTAGAAGTTTTCTTAAAGCATCGACATCGTAGCCATTCTTCAACAGACTTTGAAAATTCATGGCTTGACAGATGGGGGCCATTTTTTCATTTTTTTTATAAATAGCTTCACAGCCGCAGTGAATGGATACTTGATGAAGAAAGATTTATTTTAAGGACCTTTTCAGATCCTTATTTAAATCCTTTCAGCCAATGACAAAATCCAAACAACTTTGGACGTACTGTTTACAAATTGTTCAGCGTTAAATTATTTTCTATAAATATATAAAATCGACCTCCGGATAATAGACTGTATTATAATTTTTTGTATTTTAGTTTTTCAGATCAAAATTTGATAATTATTGATTCATTTGCTTTCAAACTCAATGGATTTATTATTTTGTATATATAAAACAGGCACCCAAAGTGCATATAATTTTTTCCGTGAATTTTTCCGATATTTTATTAGTTATTCTATACTATTCGAGACGATTCCAACAAATCAGATATCAATTAAATAGGTGAAGCCGTTCTTGAGTTTTAAATGGTGTAACTAACTCGACTTGTTTTATATATTAAAAAAATAAAAAAAAAATAAGATTTGAAAATTCAAAACAAAAATTTCGAGTTTAGCCCAGTCAAATAAGGAAATCAAATCGCATTTTTCGATGGACATTTTTTTTTATGGAATCTGTTTGGGTACACCTTCTTATCATAAAAACGGTTTTTTGGTATTTTTGAGGTTAGGGAAAAGCCGCTATCATGAAAAAGAGATTGGTTTTGTTTTTATGCAATAGCTCGCTTGCATTTCATTTTACAGCAAAACGTGCAATTTCACCTTTGTAGAGAATTAAATTGTCTATAAAATTAGCTATCAATGACTTCTGTAGGTTGTTTAATCTTTCAGTTATAACGGGCCAATGTTCCCATAGGGCTGTGGTTTGGGGGTGGTATGACTCTTCTTCTTGAGTTATCTCGGTTACTTTTGATTTTCTTGGATGATGCTCTCAGAATAATTTTTAATTCTTATAACGACCTATAAAATGAGCCTTTAATCGATATCATCAGCCACGAATAGTGTGAATTATTCAATTCTCACTTTATGAGTCAAGAAAAAAAATAAGTATTTTTTTTTTTTCGAAAAAGTTTATTCGATGAATCGTACAAAAAAGATGTTACTTATAAATAAATAAATAAATTGGGTGGCGCAACAGCTCGTGGAGAACCAGGGCCTAGTGACTTACAACTCACAACCATTCCTGTGTGCGTGTTTGTTGGCAGGAATGGAGGGGACCTACAGTTTTTTGCCGAGTCCGAACGGCTAAATGAGAAGCACTTTTTCATGACAAGTATACTCTTGGAGGATTTGTCAGTTCCTCGCAAGAGGCAGTACCTCGAATAAAACATTTCTGTTTTTAGGTGGCACGGCTGGGAATCGAACCCACACCTTCGGCATGACAGTCCTACGCACTAACCATCAAGCCACGAGGTACTACTGTGCTGATGTTACTTAAAATGTTGTAAATAGTAATGATATAAACTTAACATATACCATACGTGGAGTTACATCCGGGAAGGCAGGGCACCGTAGTTACTTGTTGTTAAAAAGTGAGTTATATATTTTCATTCCAAGTGTAAACCGAAACGGTATTGCATGCGGTTTTCCTGGTGTAACGAAAACAATTCAACTAGATTTCAAATTTATGGATTGGTTTGTATTAACAGAATAATTGAAAAAATGATAACAAGAGGTAAAGTGTGTTTAGCAATAAGTTTTCTCTGTGTTAGTGTTTGAAGAGGAGAGAGGATACATAAGTAGTGAATTTTGGTAAAATAATTAAGGGGAGTATTTTGCGATTTTTGAAGGTCCTGGTATCATTTCATTATCGTGTATATCAGCTTCAGATATCGTTTCTTCTGGTATTATTTCGTAGTGAGGAATCTGCAAGAGAAGGGTACTTTTATCTTCGCAATCATCTTCAGTAATTTCAATACATTTGTGGATGTTGCTGCACGTTTCACCGCTACAGTGTGCACAGAGGGGCAACACATCAAGCCCGCTTTGCAACATCCACAAGTCGCTCCACATTTTGATGCGCAGGAACAAAAAATAATCTTCATTATTTCGGGAGGAGCTGGTTTTTTTGTAGGGGGAAGTGAAGAAAAATTATTTTTCGTTTTTGTAATGAACCTCGTACATTTTTTATAACGAAGTTGTCTTTCCTCCACTATAGAGTGCTTAAAAGAATTTTTCCCCTGCCACAATAATTTCTTCTGGGTCAACGAATTTTCGTTTGAAAATTTCCACTTCTGCAGCAAGGTTGCTGACACTTTTTTCCATAGTGGAAACGAATTTCATTTTACCCGCGAAGTACGTTGCTGACGTTGTATCACAGCCGGATAAAGCGTGTACAAATAAAATGTTGTCTGATTTGGCCATATTTGATACTTTTTGTTGAGTACCATTTCTCTGGTGCGTGTGATTTTTCGGTTTCCGAAGAAAGACATTCGCATGTTTCCCATGTTCCGTTAACAAAACAAGAATATCGGAAACGATTGTAACATAGTCATGCAGATAAGACTCCTTAATGTCACTACAGCAATAAGCAAATCAGCATCACCTTTGTCCTGAAAAACCGTGTAACCTGTGTCTAGCAGTTTATGCTTAAGGAGTTGGATAAACTTATTTCTGTTCTGCTCATTGGCTAGGAATGGTTCTTGGGCTGTTGTTGGAACTGTAGCAGCATTAAAGTTCAGCATGCAATACCTTCGGTTTACACGTTGAGTGAGGATATATAACTCAGTTTTCAACGACAAGTAACGTCGGTGCCCAGACCTTCCCGGCTGCCCCATGACCTTCTATGTAGTATGTAACTCCACTATCTTTTTTGTACGATTCATCGGATAAGATATTTTTTCTCACATAAAGTGAGAAGTTATGAATTGGATGATTCACATAATTCGTGGCTGATGATATTGATTAAAGGCTCATTTTACAGGTCTTTATAACTTTATAAGAACTAAAAATTATTCTAAGAGCATCATCCAAAAAATTCAAAGGTAACCGAGATAACTCAAGAAAAGTCATACCATCCCCAAAATACAACCCATAGAGGAACATTGGACCGTTATAACTGACAGATTAAACAACCTACAGAAATCATTGATAGCTTATCTTATAGGAAATTGTATTCTCTACAAAGTTGAAGTTGGATGTTTTGCTGTGAAATGAAATGCGAGCGAGCTATTGCAAAAAAATAAAACCAATCTCTTTTCAGGAAGGCGGCTCTTCCCTAACCCCAAAAATCCCAAAAAACTCGTTTTTATGATGAGAAGGCGTACCCAAACACATTCCATACAAACAATTTTGTCCATCGAAAAATGCGATTTCATGCCCTTTTTTACTAATTTGACTGGGCTAATTCCGAATCAAACTTTTTCTTTTAAATAAGAAAATCTCCACTTTTTATTTGTGAACAAGAAGGTATTTGTTATAATTCAAAGTAAAAATGCTAGTTGCGTGGTAGTGCCAGGGGGGGGCAAACCATGAACTCAATAAAGAAGCTATAAAGAAAATATCCATATTTTCCAACAATATCGAAACTAAGGATATTTTCAGATACATTTAGTATGATCCAGAGCCAGGGGGGGGGCAAATCATGGAGAGAAGGCAAAGTTTTTGTTAAAATTCAAAGAATAAAATGAAAAATTCCTTAGTTGCGTGGTATAGTCCAGAGCCAGGGGGGGCCAACTGCCCCCCCTTGCCCCCCCCTCCGGGCGCCTATGCCTCTACAACTTTCAGCTACGCAAATGGGACCTTGATAGGAATGGGCATTTTTTTCAGATTTTTTGTTTGCATTTCTATTCCCGATCTTGCAGTTTACCAAATAAGGGTGCAATCGAGTGAACTGCAAACTTAACACTTAAGTTAATTTCAGGAACCAAGAATGCTAGGAGAATTTGAACCTACTTATGCAGCCTATTCACTGTGAAATTAGCTCATTACTCGATTGCACCCTTATTTGGTGAACTTTAAAATCGAGAATAGAAATGTTCACTCCTTTCAAGGCCCCGATGTATTTTACCTTTCCCGTTTTGGTTCTGATGGTTATATTTGTGGGTTGGCTACGAAATCTCGCAAATCAAAATCTTGCATTCGAAATCTCGCATAACGAAATCTCGCAATTAAAAAATCTTGATTTTCATAATCTCGCAATAACAAAATCCCGCTTTTCATATTTGTTGCAATGCAATTCAATTTTGCTAGATATCCTACCTACTACAAAATATATAATCCAGTGTCTGAGTACTTTTAGACCACACTTTTATAAATTGTAGCTGTTGATTTTTCAATAATATTGTTGTCAAAAGAACAGGAAAGAGAGAGAGCATAGAGAAGATATCCAGTTGTAAAGTGTCATGTGCAAATTGCAATAATCGCTTTTGGCCTTGAACTAGAAAATACTTTTAGTTCAATTATATACGCGTAAAAACAACCAAAATGATTATTAAGGTTATTTACAGTAATAAAGGATGCACACACTTTTTATTGACGGGTATATACATAGTTGGAAAGAAAAATTATGCAAAGTGCTATTGGGTAGGCATATTCTCAAAAAAAAAAAAAAAAAATCGATTTGTTTCTGTGAAATTTGAATTTGCGAGATTTTAAATTGCGAGATTTTGGTTGAAATTTGCGAGATTTTTAGGTTCGAGATGTAAATGCGAGATTGTTAAAAGCGAGATTTTTTATTTGCGAGATTATGAAAAACAAGATTTTTAATTTGCGAGATTTCGTTATTCGAGGTTTGAAAAAAATGCGAGATTTCGTTATTCGAGATTTTGGTGTGCGGGATATCGTAGCGCTCCCTATATTCGTGAGGATTTTGTTGGCAAAGAGTACGAGTCCAGTGAGGAGAGAAATCAAAAAAACACATACTGCAGTCCCTGCTAAAGAGATGTTAGATGGAACTTTTACGTCTGTTTGCACAAAATCTTGTTGATCAAAGTCAGTCGATTTTCATGCACGCATTTGACGTTTACGAGCACATCTTCTGGCTTCTCGATATTTTTGTCTTAATTTCGATTTTTTACTACAGAATTGCACCGCAGATGATGTTTGCGAACATTTGACTTAAGCAAACTGCATTATTTAACACAATTCAAATGCCGGAAAACTTGAATTTGCGTTTTTGGACAAAATATTTTTGCTGTTTTTGTTCGAGAACTTTCTACAAGTGCATTTTTTACTCCTTACGAAGTTTTCGAAAACGGCATTTAACTGGCAAGGCCATTCACCATCATAACATTTAACAAAAAAAAAACCATTAAAGATGTTAATACAACGTTTAGGGTATAATTTTCAGCACATAATTTTTTCTTAGTTCTAAGGTGAATCACACTTTTTATATTTACATACATATTAGGGTGGTCTTTAAAAAAGTCATTGCGGATGGGCCTAAATCGGCTCTAAATGAAGAAAGCAAAATTCCCTAATTTTTTCAAATTTTTTATTTTCATCCTCTTTAGTCGGTGTAGGGGTGATTTAAATGACCCCATTTTTTTTGGGAATATTAGGAAATTCTTAGAGAAAAAAACTTCTACAGAAAGAGGGTAATATATCCCCTCACCTGGACAGGAGGGTACATTTCATAAAATAATTGCATAAAATAGACAAAAATTACATAATCGAAATAGAACGGCAACACTTTGCAGTGATGTTTAATAGCCTTTTTGAAAGCCAGAAGTCCATTTTTACGGTTTGTTTTCAAATTAAGTCTGAACTTTTTGGCAGATCTTACGCGAATTTAAAAAAAAAATGGAAATTTAATTTACCCCTACAGCGACTATAGGGGATGAAAATAAAAATCTGAAAAATTTGTGATTTTGTTTTCATTTAGAGTCGATTTAGGCCCATCCAAATATAGAAACTAAAAAAAACAAAAACATACAAAGATAACGACCACCCATTAAATATATGTTCAAAATTTAAAATGATTCTTTACATGCATAAGAATACCCAACCAGGCGCGGATCCAGGATTTCGCGGGGGGGGGGGGGCTCAATTTTCGGGAGTTTCCAAAATCTTGATGAGGTCTACAGAAAATTTGAGTACACTTCATACCCCTCTACACGACTGGTCACACAAAGCAATCTGAGTTGAGGAGTTTGTAATTTGAAGAAAGCAATTATTAACTATTTCATAACTGGCCGCAGTGTCTCGAACAGCGGGTGCTCTGAATTTTATGAAATGAAGTTTTGCAGTTTTAAGCTATAGCATGTTGTCTTTATAGCATTTTTGAGATCCCTTTATATCTGCGTAACTCCACAATTATGCTCGGAACACATAATGGCACAGTGGTATGTTCCTTTTCAGACACATGACGTTCAAGTTCGAGTGAAATTTTTAGCCTCTTCTTAAGCTGGGTCGACGTTACCTAACCTTGCCAGTAGGAGGCCGTTTTCGAGAAAGTCATCAGCGTCAAAAATGCATTTTGCATGTAATCTCAAACGCAAACTGCTAAAGTCTTCTGTTCAAAAAAGCATATACAAGTTTTACTGCATAAGCATTGTGTTCGATAATGCAGTTTGCAAAAGTCACATGTTCGAAAACATCATGTTTGGTGCAATTCTGCAGTAAAAAAAATGGAATTGGCAACACAAATATTGAGAAAATGGAGAACGTATTCATAAACGTCAAATGCTTTTGCAAGAAAATTGAAGGACGTTGATAAAAAAGATTTTGTGCAAACAAAACCATTGCACTAATTTGACATTTTTTTACATTTACATTTACATTAGTTTTTATTGAACGGAAATTAATATTTACAATTGGGTCTTAAATCTATTCTTATATTATTATTACATTGACATTTTAAATTGTTTTGGCACATAAGGGGCCTAATTTTATACATTGTTTTATTTTTATAAAAATTATTTAAAAGATTGTGATTGATGATTATACTATTTAATACTATGAGGATGATTCATCTCGGGTTGTTCAAATCCGGGTGTCTTTTAGTACTAATTTGACAATAGCTGATGTATTTTAGCTAATCTAAAATTATAGATCAGAACTGAGATCTCAGATGCCTTCGGCCATCGTTTCAAAACCAAACTTTCCGACATTAAAATAAAACACAGTGATTATATTGGAACATACAAAGGAGAAACCACTTTTTATTAAACCTTTCCATCTGAGGTTTTCGGTTCAGCCTTCGATTGTGACAAACTTTCGTTATAAATTTCATTTACAATATACTTAGCCTTCGTTAAATTTTAATATTAGTGTTTCATGTAAGCTGAAAACATCGACTGCAAAGTTGCCAGACTCATGCAATGCGATACAATAGAAATATTCGCATCGAAAAATGACGATCATTTGACAATCGAATTGACGTTGACTTGACGTTTTGAAAAACGGCCAAAAACAACTATCCTTAGGTGTAAAAATTCCATCCAACTTCTCTTCAGAAATGACTGCTGTAGTCGTTTCCTGGTTTCTCTCCAATCTTCTTCGTTGGACTCGTTCTCTTCGCCAGTTTAATAATATGGAACACGGAAGTTCCTAAAACGCATCCATGAAAGTGACAAAATCCTCACATCGAAAAAATATCTTATGGCTAAAGCAGATGTGTAGCACGTCTGCACGCATCGCTGCGTTCAGCGCCAAACTCGAAACACATGTGCATACTCTTAAGGTTCTTATCAATTTCAGAGTTAAAAGACGGCGAGCAGCTCTGAAAAAGTTCTCGAGAGTAAAACTCAGAAGTGGACACAGACACGAAACAAGCTCACCAAAGGGATAGACAGATATCCGAGAGTGGCTCTCGAGAGTTTTCTAGTGAAAGTACTCGCTCAGCGTACATTTAAATATTTATCATAAAAAGAACTCAATCAGCCTTTTACTTTGAAGTTTTTTGGTATTTATCAATAATTTTTATACACAAATGTAGCTTGAAGCAAAGTTAGAAATTTTTGAAACTTATTAAATCGACGTATTTTAAAGATCAATTTTTTTTGGAAAATAAAATCAACTTTAAGATTTTGCACCCATTGCCCCCCCTGTATCTTCGCCTCTACCCAACTAAGCATTTTCGAAGAGTACGTTTATTCAGATACTTCCAACACAAAGATAAATTTCAAAATTGTTTATTTGACGACACCAACTTTTTTTTTGTTTTTATCATTTGCGCGCACTAAAGGGGTTTTGACTACCCTTAAGATGATGAGACACAGTGCGAGCGATCAGGAAAACAGGGAAAGATTCAAGAGGAGATACCGATGCACATTGGTTTAGAAGTTCTGAATATCAAATTGAAAGGGAAAAACAGAGCCTGGTAAAGCATTCCACATTCGTGTTGTACGGCTCAAGAAAAAATCTCTGTACTTGACAGTACGTCCGAAGTTGGGCTCAAGGGTAAACTGATGGGCATTCCCAAAAGCGCGAGTATTACGGTTGAACTAAAATCTGAGTTTTATTTATTCAAAATGTTTTATTTAATTATTATTTAAAAACACAAACAAAAATGTCCACCCTGTAGCTTCAAAATTTGACGGAATATTTCCATGATTCTGAATATGTTTCCTTAGTTCCATTCATTTTTATTATGTATACAGTTATAAAATCGTTAAAATTTTAAGCCACCAACTTCTTTAAGCCACAAACTATTCAATATTTATGATTATCAAGAAAGACAAGTAGAGTTGTTGTTGCCCCTTGAATTTATAGCCCACAAGCCACAACATTGCTCTTAGTAAATAAATACAAATACATTCATAATTAATTCAAACAGAAATACGAAAAATATTCAAATAAGGTACATAAAAAACTTCAAGTGAAACATAAGGTAACTTACTTATGTAAATATTAAATAGTTCAAATTTTAGTACAAATAAAACACAAAGCTAAGCTAAGTCGAAAACGTCATTGTTATAATTTGATCCATTTTCCATATGTTGAAAATTGTTATCATTAAATGAATTTGTAGAAAATTTATATTTTAACAAAAGCGTTTTATATGTTACGTTGAAAGGTGATTTGGGTCATTCCTGTTCAAATGACTTAAATTAAATTGAATTAAATTAAATGTGTAATTAAACTACGCCTACCTATAAAAAATGTTTTTATTAGGGCTATCTATCATCTGGCTGATAGCCAGAATCTACATTTAGTTTTGCTGATTTCTGTTTTATGAAATTAAACCAAAAATCAAATCAAATATATTTTTAGTTTAGAAATCCTCAAAAAAAAATCAAAATTAAAATAAAAACAAACAAAAAAACCGAAGTTTGAACTTTGAAAACCCAAGTTGTACTTGCTTTTAACGGGTTCAACTCTGATGGTAACCCATGAGCTCACCCCATTAGCCTTGGTAAAAAAAGCATCACATTATACGTAGGCACCCATGAAAAATATTTTATTTGTGTCACAAGCAAATTTAGTAACATCGATAAAAAACTGTTAATTGACGAAAGCGAAGAAGAAAGAAGATTATTTATATGCAAATATTCTTAAATCAAGTCCCAGTTTATTTTTATTACCGCGCGAACTTTGTATAAATAAATAATTAACAAAATTTTAATTAATAACGAAAAAGTGTCGGGTGGACTTGATTGCTTGTTGAATCTCTATCTCAATCAGTGTCCGTCTGTTCAGCTCTTCAATCTAAACAAATCAAATTATTAGAAAAACTTACATCTCTCTCTCTATTTTCAACACATCCATCGCATCGCCGTGTTTGTTTACGTCTCACGTGAACCTATCTATAGTTTTTGATTCTATCAGTTGATTCATAGAATTAACTAGTTCGACAAGGTCAATGTTAATGTAAATTTCAAAACAAAACAAAAATACGAAAGCTAAAATCAAGGCGAAAAGTTAATCCGAAAATGTTGTTCAAAATCTTCCGACTTTCTTTGTTTTATTTTTAATTCACGTCGCGTCGTAGGTAAATTGTGTGTGTTTTACATCGAGCATCAGCGAAAGTGAAATATCCGAAAATAATCTCGAAAACCTGTTGATTTTGACTTTTGAATTTGTATTTTAATTTCTCGTTTGATGTGTGAACTGTGAAATCGTTTGCCTTTGGTTCTTGATGGTTGTTCAATTAAAATGTAAATGACTTTCAGATAAAAATTAAATGGCTATAAAAACCAACAAAATATTATAGCCGTTTCCATGGCGATTTTTGTGTTTAATCGTTAAGATTACCGAGACTAATTGCAAGTTTTGTTTTGTGACCGTGAGTCACGGTAGCCATTTGTATGAAGTATGTCAATTTCGATTTGCGAAGGTCGTCAATGGTACATTTGATACTGAAATTAAATCATGGAGCAGTATTCAGGTAATGATATAGCTAATTAAATCAATGCATAAATTGGTGTCTTGTAGACTTATTCTCCGGTGAAGAACTTTTAATAATTCTTGTTTCTTGAAATTATTATAAAATTCGAAGATAAAATTCTGTAATGTACCAAATGTAAACAGAAATAAAATACACGACTGGGTTGCACGTATAACTTTTTTTGGGACATTGTAATATCAATGCAATATTATTCAATCTTATTATGTAGAAATTTGTATTTTGTATCATTGAAATTGGAAATACATATCTTTAAGAAACCTTAAACCTTAAAAATAAGATTTTGTAAAAAAACTGCTAGGTAAGTGCTTTATAAGAAAAAAGACAGACACACAGGCAGAATTGGAAGACCCACTTTTTTCGTCTTCCAAATCATCGTAATGACAAGTCTGATCAAAATCTCGAGTTTCAGTTTTTTAGGAATGCCTAACTTGCCATTTAGTAGGTACCTATATTATATATCACAAGTAAAAAATACTCTCAAAATTCGGAACCTATTTCATACCCATTTTTGTTTTTACGACTTTTTGGGACATTAATTATCTTCAATTATCGTTATTTATTTCACAGTGAAGTTATTCGCCATTTTGGGAGATTATTAAGTTTTTCTTGTGGGGAGATATTTTTTTCTAGAATCCCGAAAGAAACTTAAGAGAGTTTCTTTATGACTGGTAGATTTAAGTGATGGTTAAATGCAGCGTGGTTTTGTTTTAGTGAAAGTTCAAACAAATACAGTCGACTCCTTCTAAGTTGAAGTTACCTCTATCTCGAGTTTTTTTGCCATATTTTTGCATTACCTACCCTCAATTTTCCATACAAAAACTATCCCTTAAGTCGAACTCCCTCTGAGTTAAAGTTCCCTCTAACTCTAATATATTCTCTCGATTCTTGCTCTATTTTGCAATCCCTTTAAGTCGAATTTTTTTAGTTTTTCTCTTGTAAGAAAAATAATCAACAAAGAAAATATCATAATCTCGCAACTTTTAAGTTAAGTTTGACTAAATTATATGTAACACAAAATTTAACTTTTAAAGGACTTCACAACTTGATGGTAGGTAACGTTTTTCAAAGTTAAAAGTCAAAGTTAAAAGTTCAAGTGTGCTCAACTCCATGATTGCGTTTCGCCCAGGTACGATAGTTGGTCACTCCACTTAAACAGAAGAATTTCTTTACAAATTTTCTTCATATTCAATTATGGTAACGTTTTTCTTCAGGAAGCAAGAAGCTTCTTTTTATTTATTAAAATTATTAATTTATTTTTGTATCTTCTTCTTACATTCAATTTAATACTTTTTAACAAAAAAAAAAATATATTTCTCATTCTAACTCGAACTAATTTTGATATCCCTGAAAATTTGACTAAGGGGGAGCCGACTGTATGTCATTTGCTTTTTTATTCATTTACTGTCCTTTACTGCCCTTACATTGGAAACTCTGCTATTTGGATCAATTTTCATGGAACTTCGTCAAAGCTTTAGAAGATGAATCTAAATAATGAAAATACATTGTTTTTCATGCCCCCATATGCCACGATGAAATTGCCAAAACAACTCGATCGTGCCGCATCGGCCCAATCACATCCGAGGCATATACATGGTAGTGTTGATCCGCTTTATATTTAACTTACTTTAATGGTGCTTTTTTTTTTAGTTTTTATATTTGGATGGGCCTAAATCAGACCTAATACTAAATGAAAAAAAAAAATCCATAGTTTTTTCCAGATTTTTATTTTCATCCCCTTAACTGGCTGAACAAAATAGAGTGCTGCAACTGGAGCTGCAGCTGCAACTGGAATAGCTGTCAAAAAGTGTCGTACGTGATTTTTTTTTACGCGCCCACAATGCAGCTGTACAGCTTTCTGACATTTTGGTATCGAAAATAAAAATGAAAACAAAAATAAAAATTAATATGATGAAAAAGAAGCTAAAAATGCTTTACGTCTTTATGAGACATTGAAAAGAGTTTAAAAATTACTTTAACCCACATGTAAAAACTCTGTTTTGCTCACAATTTCGAAACGTCAAAAAAGCTGCAAGCAAAAGTTAAAACTTGGCCAACTTGTCCAGTTGCGTCTGCAGCTCCGTCTGCAGTTGCGTCGTGTTCTGTTCGCATCATTGAATTTGTGAGTATTCAACATTTTGACAGCTATTCCAGTTGCAGCTCCGTCTCCATTCTGTTCAGCCAGTAAGTCGCTGTAGGTAAATTAAATTTCCCCTTTTTACTTGCGATACTATAGGTAGGCACTATACGGCAAGTTTTGGATTCGTGCAAAAAAAAAATTGAGATAAGAATCAAACATGACATGATAGAGAACACGAAAAAAGTTGTTGGCACAATTCTGTCTGTCTGTCTGTATGTCTGTCTGTCTGTACCTCAACTTACAGCCTGAGCCACTGAAGCAATTTTCTTCTTATTTTGAGCTTAAGATTTTTTGTAACTCTCCAGAGAAGATTTTATAATTTGATTCTTAACTCTAAAAATAACGGTAGGTACTTGCCATACAACTGTTAAGAAAAGATAATTTATCTCGAAAACGGCTCCAACGATTTTGATAAAAAAAATTAGTGTTTTGTTGTACATGTATTTGGTGTATTTTTTGGCAAACAAACAAATTTCGGAAAACTGTTATTTACGGTACCTGCCATTAAACGGTTTTTTTTTAATTTTCTATTTTCTCTTTATCGGCTAAGCCTATTTCAATCTTTTTTTTTATAAAAAAGCTCCTTTAAAATGTCAATAATATTGCGTATCAAAATTTTGAAAAAAGTAAATTTTGGATTTTTTAGGAAATATTAAAATGAATGAATTTTTTTGAAAATAATTTTGTAAATATGTATATTAATAAATACTCAAAAATGGCATCCCAAAATTTTATTTTTAAAATATAATTTAAACTGTTTATATAAAAAATTAGTTTTTAAGAAAACCGCTCCAAGGATTTAAAATTTTTTTTTTGCATATACATATTTTGGTTTTGAGCGCTAAGTTATTTTACTTGTTGTTTATACAATTTAAAAAACGATTTAAATGCTTTTATATATTTTTCTATATTCTTTTTTATATTTGTTCTTAAATGACTTGCATATTTTAAGAGTTCTTAAGTTCCAAGCAAATTAAACATAAAAGCAAGTACGTGCGATCCAGTCGTGCATTTTAATTTTTTGCACACTAGGAAATTCACGTTAAATCTGCCAAAAACTCAGAACATGTAGGTGGGAAGAAGGCAAGAAAGGGGGGGGGGGGGGGTAATATCTCCCCTCGCTTGGCCGAAAGGGGTAATTTAATAAAATAATTGCATAAAATAGAAAAAAATAATTAAAAAACAACGGCAACACTTACAGTAATGTTTTGTAGCTCTTTGGAAAGTCAGAAGTCCATTTGTATAGTTTATTTTCATATAAAGTTTTTTGAATAAACAATTTCAGCAAAAACTCTTTTCAAACCTGAAATTTTGAAAAAAAAATTATGTTTTCTATAAAATGTTGAGTTTGAAGCAATTTTTTGCCAAAACTGTTCATCAAAAAAACTTAACTTTAACACAAACCTTAAGAATAGACTTTTGGGTATTCAAAAAGGTACAAAACATTACTGCAAGTGTTGCCATTGTTTTCTAATTATTTTCTTTTCTATTTTATGCAATTATTTTATTAAATTGCCCCTCCCGTCGAAGCTTGGGGAGGTATTACCCCTCTCGCATAATATGTTTTTCTTGTCCACTTCCCACCTACATCCTCTGAATTTTTTGGCAGATTTTACGCGAATTTCCTAGTATATGCAAAAAAAGGTATGCGACACAAATTTCGTGACGCAACATGCAAAAATTACCAGGTGGCTCACCAAATTTAAAGTCTTTAGCATTAGTAATTCCCGAGATATAGGACTTCAAAAATCGCAAAAACCGTAACTGACTGACTCACTCACAGATCATCAAAATTATGGAGCACTTCCCGATATCGTAGAAACTTGAAATTTCGCACAACGGTAGGCCATGTGATGCATACAAAGGAAAAAATCGAAAATCTGCAATTTTCTATTCATGGGGAGTGGCATCCTCCCACTTTCCTAAATATTCTTATAAATTATATGGAGCACTTCCAATTGTTTTAGAACGATGAAAATTGGTTGGGCTTGAGGTTCTTAGAAAAAAAAAAAAATTTAAAAATTGGAATTTTCCATTTAGGGGGCGTGGCATCCACCCACATTCTTAAAAATTCTTATACATTATATGGAGCATTTCCGATTGTTGTGGAACGATGGAAATTGGTAGGTCGGTAGGGCTTGAAGTACTTAGAAAGAAAAAAATCGAAAAATTGGAAGTTTCAATTCAGGGGGCGTGGTATCCACACACATTCTCAAAAATTCTTATAAACTCTTAGAAGCTCTTCTGATTGTTGTAGTACGGTAGGGCTTGAAGTACTCAGAAAGAAAAAAATTTAAAAATTGGAGTTTCCCATTCAAGGGGCGTGGCACCCACCCACATTCTTAAAAAATCTTATAAATTATATGGAGCACTTCCGATTGTTGTAAAACGATGAAAAAAAAAATCGAAAATTTGGGATTCAGGGTGCGTGCCATCCACCCATTTTATTAGAATTGCTATTATTTATATAGAGCACTTTCGGTTGTCGTAGAATTATGAAACTTTGTAGAGCGGTAGGCCTTTATTTTCACGTGGCAAAATAAATCTTTGCAAAAAGGAGTGAAATCACAACAAAAACATAAATGTTAAAAAAAGAGCTAAGTTCTTATATGTACAAGAAATTTGTGCGTTAAAAGTCAGCCAAATAGAGTAATGAGATCTAAAATATATGCCAAGTTTTAAGTTCATGAAGTTTAATATCAAACATCTTAAGCAGAGATTAATATCGAAAACATTCCAAATATTAGAAATTTGGTATTTAATGATTAATGATTAAAATTTGGTGGATTTACTTGGCAATTTTTCTATTAATTACTTACTTAATCACAAATTTAAAATGTATGAAAACTTGACCAGTGGACCCACCAAGTTTTAATCAGTAATAATTTGCACGGGAATTACTCTCCACACAGCTTCACGAGGAAGTTCACGGGTGGACAAAAATTTTGTGTGGATTCACGACATGATTCACAAGTATGTAATGTTTATGTCTTTGGCTCTAAGTCGATTAGTTAACATTAGCATTACAAAATCTATAGGTACCAACAGCATTAATATCATTTTAAATTATTTGAACTTTTCGGAACTTACCGCGTTAATTATTAAGAATTATTTATAAGTACTTCTTCCCGACGATTCGAAGAAATTTCACTCTTCGTGGTCACGGGAATAGACAGCATTAATATCAGTAATAAATTAAAATTGCATAATAGCCTATTGAAAAGACCTTTTAAAAAGGAACAATTACGTGCAAGGGTTTTTATTATTGAATGTGTTTGTTTGGCCCATAGGCATGCTTAAAACCGAAAATGCTACTAAATTCACCCATGCGTTTCTGAGAGAATGGTCACACTGGCCACTTTTCAGTATTTTTGGTATAACTCAAAAACTAAGCCGAATTTGACAATTTTACATTTAATATTTTTTGTTCAAAATTAAATTTTCTATCGAAATGGATAGTTCAAAAAATTTTACGAAAAAATTTAAGCAGGAAAAGTAAACAAAAACCAACATAAAAATCGAAAAATCAAAGATTTTTAAATTTTTTTTTAAATTGCGCATAACTTTTTTCGGAGCAAAGATACGCTCAAGACATTCATAAACAAAGTAAACTGGAGTCTTACGGCTTTAATATGACATGTTAAAAAGCCATATTATTTAAAAATTGACAGAGATATAGCCATTCAAACTTTACCATTTCTTATCATTTTCCGCAGTTTTTGCCTGAAAGCCTATTTTTTGGTACTTTATGACAAATTTAACGTTCCTAGCACCTAATATCAAATCTAATGTTAATCGGTCTGTAGGTCTGAACGCATTTAAAAAAAAACAGCCGAAAAACGAAACTGCGAACTTACATCCTTCTTATAAATTCTCTATAGTTCTTATGTCATATTATATCAAAATTTTGATTTCGAACATTTTTACGAAAGTGAAATTTGCCATATTGTACCGAAGAAGGGACTTTCGGGCCAAAACTGAGAAAAATTATAAGAAATGATAAGGTTTGAATGGGAATATCTCTGTCAATTTTGAACAAATATTAATTTTTGAACATGCCATATTAAGGCCTTTAGTCTCTACTTTGTTTTGTCTGTGCATGTCTTGACCCTATCTTTGCTTCAAAAAAAGTTATGCACAATTTATTAAAAAATTTAGATATCCTTGATTTTTTGATTTTTTTTAAGTTGGTTTTTGTTAACTTTCCCTGCTTAAATTTTTTCGTAAAATTTTTTGAACTATCCATTCCAATAGAAAATTTAATTTTGAACAAAAAGTATTATATGTAAAATTGTCAAATTCCGCTTAGTTTTCGAGTTATACCAAAAATACTGAAAAGTGGCCAGTGTGACCATTCTCTCAGAAACGCATGGGTGAATTTAGTAGCATTTTCGGTTTTAAGCATGCTTATGGGCCAAACAAACATATTCAATAATAAAAACCCTTGCACGTAATTGTTCCTTTATACCTCTCATTTTCCGGTCTATTCAATAGGCTATAAGTAAGAAATTATCTTTCGATTAGGGACGCCTCAATACTTAAAGAAAGCTTGAAAGGGAGTGATTTTATATTATTAGTCAATTTAAACTTTTCAGCTGTTTGATCTTTGATGTGCATTCATGACAAATAGCCATATTTTCTGCCATTAATACTCATTTTCTATCATAAAATATGATTATTGGGCTAAATGGCTAAGATATCTTCGAAATAATGCCACACTTAGTTGGTTGAACGCTTTGTGACAAAATCCTGAAGAAAATATTCGATTATTATATTATTATAGAATTGGAAGGAGGTAGGTGACTTTGTTTTTCTATGAAAAACTTTTTTGCTTTCCTTTTTAATATTTAAAAATGGTACGAGCACATAAGAGTTTTTTTAAAGCTGCTCAGCTCAGCTGTAGTAGGAATTCCATTAAATAACTACTTTCAATAAATCCTATTTTAAATATTCTTGTTTGAAAAGAAACATGTAAAAAATATTGCTAAGGATTAAAAGGTGTTGGTAGAAATAACTCCTTTATTGTGCGGCTGCATTGTAATTCCGTTATTTTTCGCTTTGCTGCATAACCGATGCATTTGCTTTTTATGCAACTACCAATTTTTTATGCGGATTTTCATTCATAAAAAAATAGGAAGGAAAAAAAAAATCTCTCTCATAAAAGTGCTTGAGGTTTTACTTTTAATTTTATTTTCAATGAAAAATAAACAACGGAAGGTGAGTGGAAATATTTCCCTTGAAAACAGCGCTAGGTTTCCTGTAGGAATAACGTATAAAGTGAATACATACATACATAACAACTTTGCTTCCTTTTTGGGATAAAAATGTAAAATTTGAATAGAAAAATAATAGTTTGGCCACCATTTTTTTTTCCTCTGCTCTTTCACTTAAAAAAATTTACTTTGTGCGAAATAGCAGAGAGAGAAAAATAATAATATATCCTGACTGTGAAAGTTAAGTTTGAGTGAATGAAA
Organism: Dasysyrphus tricinctus; assembly: GCA_963921185.1. Taxonomy (NCBI): domain Eukaryota; kingdom Metazoa; phylum Arthropoda; class Insecta; order Diptera; family Syrphidae; genus Dasysyrphus; species Dasysyrphus tricinctus. The sequence goes on from OY992530.1 coordinate 8,624,793, forward strand.
TCCATAAGGAGTTTCGTCTGTTGAGTGTGGAGGTGAAGGGAAAGGAATAGAAGTTTTTCTTTTATGTTCTAAATGGAAAACTAGGTCCTAGCATTTTTTACCTAAGCAATACAGTTAAGGTACCTACTGTTGAAAAATTTTGTAAAAAAACATGTTTTAAAGAACATAGTTCAAAGTCAAGTCACTGAATGGGTTATTTTTTTCAGAAGCACTCATTACTTTTTCTTGGAAACGCCAACAAAAATGTTGATAATGTTAAAATAATTCTGAAAATTTCAGAATAAATTCAACCTGAGCCACTTTTATATTAGGTTGTGCATGGTAAAACCCTTACAGCATACATACATAAACCCTTACAGCTGTTTGCTATTTTACTTGTATTTGTTTCCAAGACTATTTTTGTTTTGAATTAGTTATTATTTTTTGATAAGAAAAATGCGATTATCTTCAAACTTAGGACTTATGGTTTTTAGGACGAGAAAAATAGGCTCTCAGGTTGAAAACAAAACTAACTTGAATGTCTAAATAATCAGCAAAGCTGGCAAGCGGATGCTGAAAAATATATAGACCGAGAGCCCACAGCAGATTTTGGGTGTGAGTGATAGCAAAAAGAGAAGTATAGGCGTCGAAAGCTTCATTAAAGGCTACTCAACAAATCAGAGTCTTGCAGTGCACAACTGGGGCCTTTGCTATTAAGCAGTTCATTGCAAAACAAAAATATGAATGAAACTTCGTGGGTAATCGTGTTAGCCGAAATTGGTTTTCACCCAAAAATTATAGGCAAATTTTAGAAAGAAAAAAGAAAAAGTATAAAGAACTGCTAATAAGCAAGCTGTCTAACGTTTAGGGGTTCAAAAGAGTGGTAGTCAGTGGCAAGGGAGATGAGGTAGAAAACATTAGTGAACTAGGAATCTGAAAAGTGATAGTTTTACTGAGCATTTCAGACGATTACTGAACCCAAACAACAGTTCGCCTCATATCTTGTTCGCTGCACCGAACATAATTGACACAATTTTGGAAAGTCAAATAACTTTGGGATTTTGCTTTTTAAAGTAGTAAAAATGGAAAGGCTCTAGGATTATACCGCATAACAATGGAATTTTTCTTAAGAATGCACAGCCTCGATTTATTGAAAAGCAACACACATTTTGAATAAGGTTTTTGAATCCGCAGAAATTCTAAACTATTTTAGGAGTTCCATTATTTTTCCAATTCACAAAAAGGGAGAGTTTAGATGATGTACACAAATATCGTGGGCTTTCTTTTTAAGATAAATTGTATACAATTTTTACAGGTGAACTATTGGCTAGAATAACATAGTGGTCTGATAACCTAAAATCATTAACGAGTTTCAGGCAGGCTTTCGGAAAGACCAAATTATTAATATATCCCCGGTTATAAACCTAACAATTAGCAAAAGAAAATGAAATTCTTTTTAGACTACAAAGCGATGTTTGATAAAATCAACAGAGAACCCCTTATGTTTAAACTTCACAGTTTAAGAATGCCATCAAAGATAATCAGGCTTGTGATAAATATATACCTACTTACTTACTTACTTGAGGTGAGGTGGTGCCACAGTCCGGGGTGGACCAGGGCCTCATCCAACAAGCATCTTCCAGACGGATCGGTTTCTAGCCAGGTTGAGGTCCTCTTCCAATTGCGTTCGCCACCTTTTACGCTGTCCACCTGTCCACGGGGATGGATCCAAAGACTTTCCGGGCCAGAACATTGGTGTCCATTTACTCTATGTGACCCAGCCATCTCAGTCGTAGGCTTTTCGCTTTTGTGACTTTGGTGTCGCTGTAACAGTTCGTTGTTGTATCTTCCTCTCCATTCCCCATCTATTCAGACAGGACCAAAAATCACCCGGAGAATTTTCCTCTCTAAACAGCCTAACGCGTTTTCATCCACCGGTAACAGTGTCCGGGATGATAAGCGCCTCATACAGGGACAGTTTAGTTGCTCGAGAGAGGGCTTTGCTTCTCAATTATTACCTTCTTAGCCTTCGTTTGATCTCAGCTGAGTTAATAGCGGATCCAAGGTAGACAAAGTATAGGTATCTGACAACCTCAAAATTATAGCTGTCTATAGTGACGTTCTGTCCGAGACGTCGTCGGTGTTGGGTGTCCTTTCTTGTTGACAGCGCATATTTCGTTTTGCTTTCATTCACCGATAAACCCATCTCCTTGGCTTTCTTTTCAATACTCACAAAAGCACCACTGACATCACACTTTGTTCGTCCCATTATGTAAAAGTCGTCAGCTTAAGCGAGTAATTGGACGGACTTTTGAAAGATTGTGTCTCTAGTGTTGATGTGAGGGTTTTGCACTATTCTTTCAAGAACGATGTTGAAGAAGTCGCATGACAGCGCGTCGTCACTTTGCTTAAAACCTTTTTTGACATCAAAGCTGTCGGTGAGGTCTTTGCCGACCTTGATGGAGCAGCGTGCACTCTCCATGGTCATGACAAAACAGACGAGTTTGGCAGGGATGCCAAAACTAGACATTACTCTATATAGCTCGTCTCTATAGATGCTGTCATACGCGGCCTTAAAATCGATGAGAAGGTGGTTGGTATCGATTTGAAACTCCTGGGTTTATTCCAAGGTCTAACATAGTGCAAATATTTGGTCGATGCTGGACTTCCATGGCCTAAGGCCAGACTGATATGGGCCTATCAGGTTGTTGACGAATGGCTTCAGGCGTTCACAAAGTGTGGCAGAGAAGATCTTGTAGACGATATTAAGAAGACTGATGCCTCTGTAGTTGGTGCAGTCCAGAGGATCGCTTTTCTTGAGAATCGGGCAAATAATGCTGAGGTTCCATTCATCGGGCATGCTTTCCTCCGACCATATTTTGCAGACGATTTGATGCATACTCTTTACCAATTCATTGTCAGCCGCTTTGAATAGCACAGCCGCAAGCCCATCAGCTCCAGAAGCTTTATTGGACTTAAGTTTCGATATATCTATCTTTATTTCGTCGAGATCAGCTAGACGGAATTGTTGGCCTACGGCGTCGTCCAGGTTGAATGGTGCAATCTGCATGGTAGCACAGCACCGACTGCGATTCTACCACGATGTTCCCCTGATCATCCTTGTAGGCTTCGGTTCCTTCTTCCGAGCTTCTTTTTTTCTGCAATGGCATCCCTCTATTTCCTCGATAGCAAGCTCTCATGTCCTTTTTTTCCTTCTTATAAGCTCGTGTTCCTCTCTCCTCTTCTGCTCGTAGAACGCTCGACCAGCTTGTTTGGCTGCATGTACTTGCCGGTATTATTCGACGAACCAGGTTTTTTTTACTGTGGTGGTCGTGCGAGGTCCAGCACGTCAGAAGCGGCATCTCCGCTGGCTGGCTGGCAGTTTTTCCCCTGGAAGTCCGACGATATGGTAAAATCATTAAATCGTTCAAATTTATTACAAATAGCTAGTGTAAAAAACCACAGAGATTTTTCTTACTGTGCTTGCAGTTTACACACCTCCTTTTGACTTCAAAATGTTAGATGTTAATGAAGATGGAGAATTTGAAAATGACGCCAAGCTCACTCCCTCGCCCCAGAGTCAAAGAATTCAGACAATCTGTGACCAAAAATATGCTCAATAATTGGCTTTTAATTTGCATTCTATCGCCTGCTGTAGTGATTTTAAACTTGGATTTGCAGAACTTAAATTTTTGCATTAACTTCAAATTGCTGTTATTGATATAAGATCATCCATAAAATTTCTAGGTATAATTATGTACACACAATAACTTTCCAAAAAGTTAAGTCAAAGATGAATTTGTTGGAGGTGTCTAGTATTACCTTTTTGGTATGAAATTGTGTAGCTTTGAAGCTTATGAACAAAAATATCTCTCTTACAAGCTATCAGCTATCAAATTGTTTGCAAGAATCAGAAATTCAAATTGTGCACTGAAATTTTAATCTCTTAGTTTATAAATACGAAAACATATTCAATACTTTTTTTGTTATTGTAATTTAAAACTTCAAAATTTTCAACCAATTCTTCCAAAGCTTAGATCTTCTCCCTTACCAAAATTGGGTAAAAAAAACTCTATTTGTATTTGCCACATACTAAAGCCCCTTTTGAAAGAAAGCAAATGTATGTGTGTATGAGTGTGTGCGTGTGTGTGTGTATTCTACCGCTTCCATTGTCCTCGATTTTCTGACCATAAAATCAAACTAAAAACTTCTTCGATGGTAAGGCAAAGTTTTATTATCAAAAAAAAAAAAAAAAAATTTCCTCAAATAAATCATCCTATGCCAAGAAAACTTTTCGAATATTATTTTAATCTCTCGAAAACAAAATCTCCATTTCATAATGGATGGATCCCTACAGTCTATCGTTTTATGTTCGAATATAATATTTCAGTCTTGAGTATTTCACCATCGAGAACTTTAAGAATATTTTATTCAAAAAATATTAACAACTTCACTGTCCCATGTATCATATTTGATACAAAAAAAATTTCTTTTCCTATGCTTCCAGCGTCCCATGTATCATATTTGATACATAAACAAAATTTTAGAATTCGGCTTTACTGTCCCCATACGAATTGATTTGAAAACATCTATAAGTCCCTAGTTTTTTCGTAGAAAAAAAAAGATACCAGCTATACGTCCCATGTATCACATTTGATACATAAATTAATTTTTGTTCCGTGTTTCCTACGTCCATGTATCAAAAATGATACAAAAATATGGTGTTTTTAAAAACAGGTTTTTCATATGAAAAAATAGCCCAAGAACTTCATTTTCATATAAACGGGTAGGTAACGTCTGAAACTTAACAGAACTGCAAACAAAGTTGGAAAAATGTTAAGGACAAAATACTTTTTTCACTTTTTTTGACTGCTTTTTATTTTTTTTTTATTTAGAAGTAGTTAATGTAATGAGACCAATATTTTCATATAAATCTATGATTGTAAAACAATGGGATGTGAATCTTTAAGATCAAAGGGCACGGTAGTGCCCAGCCAAGTTCGCGGCACTACACCCTTTTTACAGGAACAAACTCAGGCGATTTTCAACCCCCCTCTAACTTCCGTACCAATAAAGTCAGAAACTTCTAATTCGGAGTATTTGCTGAACTGATCAAACACAGGTGGCTCACCAAATTTCAACTCTTTAGCATTAGTAGTTCCCAAGATATAGGACTTCAAAAATCGCAAAAACCGTAACTGACTGACTCACTGACTCACTGACTCACTGACAGATCATCAAAATTATGGAGCACTTCCCGACATCGTAGAAACTTGAAATTTCGCACAACGGTAGGCCTTGTGGTACATACAAAGGAAAAAATCGAAAATCTGCAATTTTCTATTCAGGGGGCGTGGCTTCCACCCACTTTCTTAAATATTCTATAAATTATATGGAGCTTTTCCGATTGTTGTAGAACGATGAAAATTGGAAGGTCGGTATGGCTTAAGGTACTTAGAAAGAAAAAATTGAAAAATTGGAATTTTGCATTCAGGGGGCGTGGTATCCACCCACATTCTTAAAAATTCTTATAAATTATATGGGGCACTTCCGATTGTTGTAGAACGATGAAAATTGGTAGGTCGGTAGGCCTTGAAGTACTTAGAAGAAACAAAATCGAAAATTGGAAGTTTCAGTCCAGGGGGCGTGGCATCCACCCACCTTCTCAAAAATTCTTTTAAATTATATGAAGCATTTCCGATTGTTGTAGAACGATGAAAATTGGTAGGTTGGTATACCTTGAAGAACTAAGAAGAAAAAAAACGAAAAATTGGAAGTTTCAGTTCAGGGGGCGTGGCATCGACCCACATTCTTAAGAATTCTTATTAACTATATGAAGCACTTCCGATTGTTGTAGAACGATGAAAATTGGCAGGTCGGTAGGGCTCAAAGTACTTAGAAAGAAAAATTGAAAAATTGGAATTTTGCATTTAGGGGGCGTGGCATCCACCCACAATCTTAAAAATTCTTATAAATTATATGGAGCACTTCCGATTGTTGTAGAACGATGAAAATTGGTAGGTCGGTAGAACTTGAAGTACTTAGAAAGGACAAAAATTGAAAATTTGGAATTGTCCATTCAGGGGGGGGGGGTTAGTGCCATCCACCAACTTTATCAGAATTGCTATTATTTGTATGGAGCATTTTCGGTTCGGTTATGAAACTTTGTAGACCGGTAGGGCTTGACTTTCACCTGGCAAAATTAGTCTTTGCAAAAAGGAGTGAAATCACAACAAAAACATAAATGTTAAAAAAAGAGCCAAGTTCTTATGTGCACAAGAAACCTGTGCGTAAAAAGTCAGCCAAAAAAAGTAATGAGATCTAAAATATATGCCAAGTTTTAAGTTCATGAAGTTTAATATAAAATATCTTAAGAGAAGTATTATCGAAACAATTCCAAATTATGACATAAATTTAGTAATTAATGATTACTGATAAAAATTTGGTGGATTTACTTGGCAAGTTTTCTCTTAAATACTTACTTAATCACAAATTTAAAATGTATGAAAACTTGACCAGTGAACCCACCAAATTTTAATCAGTAATCATTAATTACCAAATTTATGTCATGATTTGGAATTGTTTCGATAATACTCTTCTTAAGATATTTTATATTAAACTTCATGAACTTAAAACTTGGCATATATTTTAGATCTCATTACTTTTTTTGGCTGACTTTTTACGCACAGGTTTCTTGTGCACATAAGAACTTGGCTCTTTTTTTAACATTTATGTTTTTGTTGTGATTCTTATAACAGCACGTGGTTTGTTGCATTGTTTGCATTCTATATCGACTTGCTTTTCTTTGGAGGCCTCACGACCGTCTCTCTCAAATTATTGCTGTAGGACAAAACGCAACGCTTCCTGTTAAGTTTACCATTCTGACGTAGTATTTTTGTGAAATAGTGTGTGCATGAGCGTATTGCAGTTGCAGATGGAGAAATCCTGGTAAAAACTTTCTCTGACGAACACGACCATGCTTTCCGATCTCCTCAATTTTGCTTCTGTTGTGTGTAATGGAAGATTGACTCGATTTTTGTTCCACATCAATCAGTATTCTGGTTTATTAAGTAATTTGCAAATACTATTATACTATTAATAATTATTATCAGCGTTAATCATTTGCCCCTCATCTAAAAGTGGTTCATACAATTTCACCAAAATATGACCAAGGCTTGTTCAGACTTTCAATGGCCGAAGTTGCTCCCCAATATTCCTTGTAGCACCACGTGTAGCCTATCTATTGTTAGTCCGATCGTAAGATTATACCTTTTTCATCTCGGCCACACAAATATTGGAAGCCAACCGGGAAGCTTTTTCTGGTCGCAATGGTTAGGAAATGCACTTTTCAGGTCGCATTTTTCGCTAAATGTACCTAAAGAAGTTACTTCAATGGGGTATCAAATGAAAGCTAGGATTATTCTCTACACCATACCAATATTCGGACAGACTTTTTTCGTGGCCGCGATGCGAGAGGTAATCTTACGGTCTTGATTTTGAAGGGTTGTTTGTAATGGAAGTCTTAAATTTAAGTCGATTATTAAATTTGACCACTGATTCATCTACCACTTAATTCGTATGATTTTCTTCCTTTTTTAATTATTTAAGAAATGCAGTAAATTTAAAGAACAATTGGACAAGTTTAAAATGATTCCCACTTTTCTCAGAAGAAGAAGAGTGGAATATTAGCTTAAAGTTAATTTTTCAGAAATTGACCCTCTGCTTCGGAAAGAGGAGAATTTTCCAGAAATCATATTTTCTATGTTTATTTTATGTTATCGTTATATTTTATTATGTATCATATTTGATACATTGGGACGTATAGCTATGAAATGAAGTTAGCATACGTCCATGTATCAAATATGAGCACAAAACTAAACCGTCTTTTTAACAACAATGAACAATTATTTATGCTGCCAACCCATTCTATGTTGAATATTACTTAATAATAATGCTTTATTCTGGAAAAAAGTACGGGACGTGGGGGTGTTTTTAAATCATTTTATATGGGGACAGTGAAGCCGAATTTTGTTTATGTATCAAATTTGATACATGGACGTAGGAGACTCGGTACGAAAAAAAATTTATGTATTAAAAGTGATACATGGGACGTATAGTTAAGGCTTTATTTTCTAAGAAAAAATAATGGACGTATGGGGGTTTTCAAACAATTTGTATGGGGACAGTGAAGTTGTTAAAACTTTAAGGACTTTTCGAAAAAAAAAAGGAATCGTTCAAAAACTCATATCGTGTTGCGTGAGATGCAACTTATGCGATGGCGATGGGACCGTACTCCATATCGTTTGCCGACTTTAACTTTTACTTTAACTTTTAACAATTGGCCGTAACACAATATAAAACTGGGAAGAAGAAATAAATTTATTGAAAGCGCTCAATCGTGTGCAGCTGCTGATAGAGTGCGGGGGAAGACTATGCTGAAAGCTTAAGTAAAATGCATGCAAGGCATTCTTGTGGAATTCCAGAGAAAATGAAAATTAAATTGAGAAATTTCTCACATTATGCGCTTGGTAAATTGAGTTGCCCTACAATATCTACAAAACTGTACGCTTTTATCGTTTTGGCATGGAGCCTGATGCATGATGGAAGTCGGTCGTCTCGTGTCGTAAAGGACATAGACACATAACGAACTGCTCTAGAGCTCTGCAGATGTCCGGAAACGGAAATGAAACTGAAACAAGTACAGCACACGACTCGTAAACGTTAACCAGAAATCGATCCGACTTCGTCTCTTTTTTTAAACTCTCGTATTCGTAAATTTTGTTCGACTAATGCGGCAGGGATTTTAAAGTAACATTTGTTGATGGCACAAGGACGAGCACATGAGCACGATAGGGCGCCCTCTACTGCCAATCCAATGTGTACCCTGTTTGTGTTTTCATCTCAAGCATATATTGATGTGCACAGTGCACTAGGACAGAGAGGACACTCGATACAATTTATGCACATCCAATGGTCACTCTGGGTGTCTGTTATAGGGAGGAACGGGTCACCACCTCCCATCACTCGCCTCCACAAAAAGCCCTTCCGGAAAGACAGATCATTTATTTGATGAAAGCGATAGACCCAGTCAATTTATAGCCCATTGGTTTAAATTGCAATCGGTTCGCCTTCACAAAGATGGATGTGTGTTAATGTATCCTTTTTGACGCCCTGATTTTATCAGCGAACATTTTAATAGACCATGAAGGATTGATTCAGCATTGGAGATGTAATTTGTGTAATGGCCTGAGAAGAATGCCTCATGTATAACGGCAAGATTAATAATAATCTTCCATAGTGGTTTTTTGGATGCGCGTTCGATAATTCTGTTTCCAATTTCATCCACTCAAGATAGGTACTCAAAAAATACACCACGACAGTATTTTGTAAAGAAGAGCATTGCTTGTAATAAATCGCTTGGGATTTGGGTTGACTTGATATTGAAGCTTCGCATTATCCTAGCACTAGATGATGGAAGTGGGGAGTATTTGTAACGAATTCCCCTCATAGAATCCCTCCTGATGGGGATGACGAATCTAGTGGGTTGGGTGTTTGATGTGTTTGTTTAAATCTTATCAGAGTGCTGTTATCAATAGAATTCGACAGCAAAAGGAAAACCCCAGGACCTCTCTAGCAGTCAAGGATGTGTAATGATGAATTGAGATTGGTTGGGTGTTTACATCTTTTGGAAGTTAAGCGATGACTACAAATCAGTTTGGATGATAGAAAACGTTGGTTGTCAGTTCGCTTGAATGGATTTGAATTTTTTTTTTTTGTAATCCATGTCTCGTTATTTATATTATTGTAAAGGATTGAAGGAAGATTAAGTAAAACGAGTTTGGAAAATCTACAGGCGTACCGACATTACCTTGAATTTGTTCATTCAGGTGTAAGAAAATCATAACACGAGCGCAGCATTTTTTTTCGTTTTCTTTTTCTTCTCAAATATTTGATCATCACATTGATTTATGGTAGAACGTGTGAGACATGTAAATATATTTATCTTTTCAGGCATTTAACCATAAGAAGATTTAGCAATATATTATTATATTTTCCAGCTATTATTTATTAATATCGTGACTTGAGTTAAGTCACAGACAAAGAAAGTAAACTGATTCGCAGTAAATCAATGTATAGACATGTTTGTAATCTGATTGAAAGTTCATCCAATTTCTTGTATAAAAGTATTTTTATGAAACACATTTAATACAACTTTATTAATAAAAAAATTATAGAAAATATTTTTAACATTTTTTTTTTCTTTTTTTCAGGTGAGTGAAGAACTGGTCACTGATAATTTGGATGTAAGCTACCTTTTATTTTAATATAATAGTTCTTAAAGGTGCAAATCAAGCATTACTAATTGACTTTTAGAACCACTTGCTTATACGAAACTTAAATATTTATGTTCTAATTAAATTCTCAGCTTAAGCTGCCACATAAGCACATAAGTAGCACTGAAATATTTAAGGTTATTTTCAGCAAATTGGCATTAGGTAAACGTAAATCTTTTGCTTTCGAGATTATAACAACTATTAGTTTTATTTTTTATTAACGTTTGTTTATTAAGGAATTATTATTATTATATTATTTTGCCGTATATTTGTGCAATGTAGAGCCAGAAAAACGATATTTCATGTAAAATCGTTGATATATTTTGTATAATATGGAGTAAGACCAGAATGCGAAGTTTAAGGAGATTGTCGAAAGAAATTGCATAAATACTTACTTTTAGAGAATTGTGATATGTGATCATAGTGACTTTTACCATAAATATAACGTGCCACGTTATTGAATACAATATTTATTTTTCTTTGGCTAACACTGTCAAGCTTGTAAAAGATTTCACAACCATAAGTCGAGGTATCATAGGTATCACAAAAGTCTTTGCAAGCATTTTTCTAGTATCCAATGAGGTGAAAGTTCTAGAAGACAACCGTTAGCGAAGAGCACCATTATGATTTCCAAGAACTCGTGTGACATGGTTGTTCCAGCTTAAGGTTTTATTGAAGCATATTCCCAAGTTTTTTACTGTCTTAAAATATTCGACCTGTGAGCCACTTAGCTCGACTGTAGGGAAACAAATCACAACTATCGATCTTTTAGCAACAACTAGACACTTGGTCTTTAGGGGATTTAATGTAAGCCCACTTTTGATTGACCAAAGTTTAAGAGATGAGAGGTCCTCATTGATCTTTTGTACACATTCCTCAATCAATCTAATTGAGCTACTTTACAGCAGTTGCAGATCATCAGCAAAGAGGTGTTCATTGCAGTGACGCAATACTTTTGGAACTTAAATCACATAAAATGAAAAACAGAAGGCCCAAGTATCGATCCCTGAGGTACTCCACAGCAAATTAGTAAGAAAGCAGATACTTGGTTCCCTTTAGAAACCGCTTGAAGACGTCTTCCAGAGATATGTGGAAAAATTAGCTTCTTGGGTAAAGTTGTACATTTTAAGTAGTTTTTGACACATTATATGCTGTGGTCGATGGTGTCAAATGCCTGAGAATAACCTAATAGAACTATAAATGTGACTCTATTATCGTCTAACGCGTTTCTGGCGTGTTCAATGATGTCAAATAGTGCCGTTGTACTGCTATAACTGATTGTTTTGTGACTATAAGAGATTGTTTTGATATAGAAATGCCGTATTTAGGGCTGGCAACGATACCAGAAAAGTCTCGGTATCGTTTGGTATCGGTATCGGAAACCGAAACCAAAGCAGCTTCAAAACATCCAAAACGGTACCGAGACTATACCGAACCTTAACTACCGAAATTTACCGAGACTCTCTGTGGTATCGTTTGGTATCGGCAGAAAAAATGGATTTTTGAATATTAGTATTAATTAATAACTTTTGTTCTGGGTGTATCGAAAACGGCTCTAATGATTTGTATGATCGGCTAAGAAAGCAATTTTAGTAAAATGCATCCACTGCCATGCCTGTTTTTAATTATATCTTAGATTATCGGGAACTGCTTATACGATTGGGATGAAATTTTCATAATCTTAGTAAAAGGTTTGTAAGCGATTTGGAAGAAATGTTAGGAGTTACGCTGAATGCTGAATGCGACCGAGACCGAGACCTATTACGATACCGATACCAAACTTAGTCATACGATACCGAGATGAGACTTAGTGATACGAGACCGAGACTGATACCGAGACGATACCGATATTTTCAATTTAAACGATACCGAGACAATACCAATACAAATCTCGTTTGGTTTGGTATCGTGGCCAGCCCTAGCCGTATGTTGCTTTTGCATCAGTTTTTCAAAAATTTAAGACAGGAGAGAAAGGATTGAAATGGGACGGAATTCTGTGTTTGAACTATTTCTTGGAATAGGGACTACATTGGAATCTTTTTATTACGGGAAAATACCCTTTGTTAGAATTATCTTGTAGATATACGTAAAAGGTGGTTAAAAAGATGGTAAGATGGCTTTTAAAAACATGAGATGTATGTAGGTTATCAAAACCAATAGCAATTAATTTCAAGAAAAGGGAACTTTCGACTACATCCTCAGATCTTATACCGGAAAAACCAAACGCAGGTGCATAATACGATGTCGCAAACTCTTCCCCAGAAAGATTTTAAAATGCACTAGTCAGTTTTGGAATCGATGAAATAAAAGTATTTTTGATTTACCTAATTGCAATTAATATCCTTAAGTTCAAGGTTTGAACGTGATCCTGTAAAATTTTAATTCTTCGATCTCTCTCCAACATCCCCCACAATGATGTTTAAAAAGTTTGTTGACATCATTGTTTTTAGCTTTTAAAGGAAGAACTCGTGAAGGCAATGATCTTAGATCCATTATATCAACTCTTTTACGCGGGCGCATAATTGACCCTAAAACTCTTAACTCACTTACCTCACTTCTTGCTTTTATAATGCCGCAAGCTCTTGTTATGGCAATCCGTTTTGTTGGGTTAAACTAATGTATCTAAAATGCCATTTATTAGTTGGTTTCAAGTTTGAAGAAGCTGCACAATACTTCGTTTTTGATTTTTTTTTCTTGGCCAAAGCGCTAACTGCCACTTCTTGTGATCTTGTTTGGATTTCCCACTTAAACCGTTGAAATAAAACTTTTTTCTAAAAAGGAGTGAGGAAAAATAATAATAGAATATAATTTACCAACAATATAACCTTCAATTTACCGAAAAGAACAACCGTTCGATAGCACATCACATGAAATTATTTAGCTCCCTTCTGAAAATCAGTCTTATCTTTGATTTAATTTAGAGAAAAAATGGAGCCGTTTTGAGACTCAAAATAATTTTTTATGAAAGATAGGCCCGTTTTGATTATTAAAAAAATAACAAATAGCCTCGTTTTGATCCCAAACTAAAAATTAATATTATAATAATACACAAATGTTGGTATATCACACTTAATCACGGCCGTAGCCAGGCCTACGCCAGCGTGAGCTCAGCTCACCCAAAAATAATTTAAGCTCACCCAAAAATTTTCGAAGGTATTTTAAGATTTTTCAATTTTTCATTGTTCAATATTTGTTTGCTTTGAAATAATATTTGAAATTTACTTATGCCACAATACCAATTTTTCCGTTTTATTCCGCACACTTTGATTTCTTCGGTTCATTGGTCTATTTGTGCTCTTGTGTGCTTTTGTTGCTAGTCGCTTGATTAGTTATTTTTTCAGTCAAAAGTGTGTTACGATTATGAAAAAATATGGAATACTCAAAACACATATAAATTCATTCAACAATTAAAGCCTTTTAGATTTTAAACTTATTTGTTTCCCCTTGTGTTCATAGCTTAAAATTAAAAGGACCGTTTCAAAATCAATCAGGAAAACCGATTCGATACGTGTACGATTTTTTTTCGATTTTGAAATCAGGTCCAAAAGCTTTTTTTCTTATTTTCACGGCGAGAACTGTCATTTTGGTTTGGCTCGGGTTTTCAAGAAATTCCCGTTAGAAAATGACCAAAAATAGTTTTTTAGCTATTTTTGAGGCCTTGGAAGATCTAGAAATAATTATTTTTTAACAAATTTTGTGAAACTATCTGAAAGCACTAATCTTCTTCTTCAAATATTATTTATTATTTTTACAATCGGTTTTTACAAGCCTTTTTAATTTTGTCAAAATACTTTTTTCCCTATACGTTTTGGAAATACAATTTTTATTTTCAAAACCATAGTTACGAATGTAACTTTTGTATGTTTTTTTGGAAGCTCATTTTGATGTCATTATAATATAATTTTTTTTCAGATTTTTTTCTATCAATAAAAAGAAAGATATAAAGAAAAATGCGAATTTTTTGTTGTCAAGATACTTTTTCCGACTATTGTATTTCATATTTCATTTCCATAAAAAAAAATGTGAGCTCACCCAAAATACCCTTGAGCTCACCCATACGTTTGATCCTGGCTACGGCCGTGCAATCAATATATTGAAAAAAGTGCCTTTAGCACCGTTTTGATTGTGAACGACACATTTATACAAAAAGTCTTATCCTAGTTCTAGAATTTCCGTCGAATAAGAAGTATTTTGCCCTTCAGTACAAGGTCCATGAGAAAATTCTTGTCTTACAAATATTGAATAGGCTTAAAGAGTTTTATCTTCTCTCACCATTTCAGTCTCGCTTTCGTGCCAATTCCTATTGCCAAGCTACATTGATCGAAGTCCCGATGATGGTTGACAACTATGAAACTGTTCTCTGTTTGGATTTATCAAGTGCTTTAAAATCAAAAATAATTTAAACGCCAACAATTGAATATGATAATTCGGTAGTACTGGTACCTACAAACCCACCTTCCAATATATTTTCACTCAAATTGTGTTAAATAAATGAAGGTTCAGTGCATACATACATTCCTGCTACTTAACAATCAATTGGGACAGAATAAAACTACATGAAATTGTCAGATTTTTTATTGATTTTAGATAAGATTAGATTTTTTATTGTCTGCATAACTTTATCGCCATTTGATGAAGTTTGCTTCATCAATTCTGATTTGATGGCCATAACATTGTCATCCCTGTGGTTTAGCTACTTGAAATTAATTATACACTCTTGTCATTTGCATTGTTTGTAATAAACAAACAACTACATAGATATCTGTTTAACAATAATAAACAGCGTATCTACTCGCATTCTAATAACAGAGATCTTAAAGACAGAAAGCAATAATTCGAGTAATTATACGTTTGTAGATGAAGACATTAAAGAGATATTATCGAACTCGAACCTGTTGACCCCTTTATGGATGTTTCGACTGTATATACAATTCTGCATACAAACATCTCCGCAA
The DNA here is from genome assembly GCA_963921185.1 of Dasysyrphus tricinctus. Lineage (NCBI taxonomy): Eukaryota > Metazoa > Arthropoda > Insecta > Diptera > Syrphidae > Dasysyrphus > Dasysyrphus tricinctus. Next base: position 8,640,061 of record OY992530.1, read on the forward strand.
TCCACCGCACTATACCTGCTTAGTACCTTCTGTCGCGTAATCACAATAATCTACAATTTAATTGACTGACAACAATTAAAGAAGCAAAAACAGTATTTTACTATTAAATGAAGCACAGACGACAAACAATACTAAATGTGCTGTCACCTCGTAATGTAGTGTGGGGGCAAGAAATGGCGTGCACACTGCACACTGCACAGAAACCCCCCACCCGTACCAGCCCATAACTGAATGTCTTCTGTGCTGACACAAATGAGCATGGCAACTTGGAAGAGCGCACCAGTGCAGTGCTTCCACCACAGTTGTACCAAAAGCAAGTTGCACATCGTGTTTCGTGTATGCTTCGTGGTATTCGATACATCGTATATATCGCTGTTTCCCAACCACACAATCAAACCGCAGCGCTCACAGATACCAGGAATATACGAATATATGCCGAAATACCACCTCTTCTTCACCTCGCTTTGCCATCGCATCGCCATTGCCAAGGACCCTGTGTGGCAGTGTAGTGCATCCGCAAACTTGTCTAGGCTAACAGCCTCTGTGGGGCCGCGAGGCACACCACTCCACAGCACTTCGCCATCGTCACCCCAGGGGGAAAAGGGGCAGTAGCGGTAGATGTACGTTGTACGTGAAGCTCGGTGCTCGTGAGTTGAGCACTTAGCTGAGCTATTTTTACACTGTCCTTCCACTTTCTAGTTCGTTGTTCGTTTATTTCGTTGTTGCTGTTTTCTGTTTCCCACCGTGTGTTGCACGATGAAGAAGCACCGGGGAAGCAAAACAGTTTGGTTGATTTCCCTAAATACTGCATGGCAGCCGTGGTAAATCGCAAGCCCCCTTTTCCCACCCTGGCTGCCTGGCTGTGTATATATCAGTAACGCATTGTAATGCGACTGATGATGCCGGCAAAGTGACATTTATTATTGATGAGGAATGGTCTCTGGTGACATTCCCAATCCTATTGGGACAAAGAATTCAATTTTCAGAAGAGGCGCCATCACAGCAAACACTCTAGAGTTTCTTAATTTCGAATTTAACGATTTGTGAGGTTTGGGGAACTCGAATGGAGTCGAATCGAGCATTATAGTCTCCTTGGGGCTATATGTGGGTGGGAGGCATCAACGAGGCGAACGCTAACACACATGATGCTCAAGCTGACGCAGATTACAGATTGTCAGTGTCAGTTTGGCGCTCAAGGTAAACATTTTCAATTTCAATTGTCGAATCACTTGGGTGATGACAATTTCGGGTGTGAATTTTTCGTTTGACTTTTTTGCTGCACTTTATATTAGAGGTGTAGCCGGTAATCGTTGAACAAACGAGCTACATACACGAATAGCTGTCAGATGTGATGTCAAGGATGAGCATCAGCTTCAGCAAGAACTTGACCGGGAACAAAAGGCCATTGAAACAATATTAATCTTTTTTACCTCCTACACAGCGACCAACAGTGGATCCTTTTAACTGTATTTGTGGTAAGAAAATAAGAAAAAAAAAGTTCATCAACTCCAAAAATTCGTTTCTTTTAGGGACAGTAATAGTGGGCTCATGTGTTAGATGCTGTCTTACCTTAGCCAGGAAAAACGCACTTCTGGCGTTGATTGCAGTTCAACTTTCAATCGATGTTGGTATTGGTTTTTTAACCAAAAAAAAAGTAGAAATGATCCACTGTGCTCAACCATCGAGTCATATAGCCACCAACTCTGCCACTTCACAAAGTTGCATGGATTGTCAATTAGCCTCGCCAATTGTGGCCATTCGGTTGAGATAAAAAGAATATGGAGAAAATTCACATGGAATGCGAATAAGCTTACGGAAACAGTTGCGTTTTTTGTTGTGATATTCACAGGGTACGGGTGTGCCAAAGTCAAAAAGTTAAAAATGAAAATCATTTTCAAACAAACCTCCGAACCTATGTACAAACATACATAAATACATACCTACTCGCCCTGGTAAAATGAATAAATTTTTTTTACTATTTCTTTTTTCCCTGACCAAAGATACAATATTTAAGTTTGTGTTTGATATTTCTGAGCTCATCCGTCAGCAGTCAGTATAGCCGTTCGGAGGTATTCGGTATTTCTGTGGAATCATGTATTTATGGAATTTATTATGTAGGCTTCTCGTAAAAAATGTAATTTTTTGTATTGTCTTTATTCTTTAAATTTTTCAGGGAGAAAAAAACAAATGTTTGTTACTGGCACAGAAAATTCATTTCATTTTATTATTTGCCCTTTTAAATTAAATTGGAAAGCATTCCAAATATTAATATTATTATTGAATTGATAAAAGAAATTAAATGAATGCGGGTAATTTTTGTAGTATTTTGATAAAACTTATTATTAGTTTTTCTTTGTGATTCTCGATGGGTGGGTTAAGATTAATTATTTAAATTTAACTTAAAGTGGCTGTTAAATATATTTATATTTGTGTTCAACAATCGAAAACATCAAACAACAATTTAACAATATATTTGAAGCATCCATGCATTAACAGTGATATAATGTTAAAGAAATAATTATTTTAACAGCAGCCAAACAGTAATATTTTTTTTAATTACTTTTAAACGGCAAACTCTATTGAAAATATCTGATGCAAAATTTGTAGAAAATGCGATTTTCTACAGAACGAGTTTTAGCACTCTCTTCCTCAAATTGATCGCTAAGAAGATATTGTCATTTAAAAAAAAATTCTAAAAAATTCTGGTTTTGAGTAGGTATAACTCATGAATAGTGAATGCCATCGAAAACAACATTTTACAAAATTTGTGCACTATATAACCATCTATACAAAATTTTAACATTTTCCTAAGAGCAATAGTTTCAAAAATTTTAAACTTAATTTAATTTAAGTCCAATTCTTTTCGTCTTCATGAGGACATCTTCAGCTAAAGAGAGTGTTCTGGAAGAAGTCCTCATTAATACGAAACATATACATACATAGGTCTTAAATAAAATTATCATTAAAATTAAAGTATTTTCTTTTTGTTTTTAATTTAACAAAATGTTGACAATTTAGTTTGTATGTGGCGTATGTGGAATATTTTTTACAATTATGAAATTAGCTTTTTTTAAACTTTCATATAGAATTAAAAAACTTTCGCATTTCCTGCACTTATTTGGTATACAATTTAAATGTACGACTAGGTCGCACCAACTTGCTCTTATGTTCAATAGGATGAGGGTTTAATAAAAAAAATTGTAAAGCCCATGGAAATTATGAGAGAAAATAAAAATTACTGACGATGAAAGCATAGCTTTCGAAATGCATTCAAGTAAGTTAATAAATAAAGCAAGTGTTTTTAATATATTTAGGACTCGTTGTACAAACGTGGTTCAATTTTAATCCTCGGTTCAAATATTTTTACTGGCTGATTTCGGTGGAATTACTGAGGTTCAACGATATTGTTCAAGGTTCAAGTATGTTATAGTAGCCAATTTAATGCCTGAGCCATCGTTGAACTTCAGTAAATTCCCCAACGTCAGTGAGTTAAAATTGCTGAACCACGAGTTAAAAATTTGTACAACTGGGTCCTATTTCATAAAACTAAAAGACTAATAATTATTTGTGAATTCACGTGTAGTTTGTAAATTATTAGAAAATGTCTGTTTCATAAAGAAATCAAACAGACTAATAACTCCAAGTATCCCAGACTTGTAGCTACAAGTATATTTACTACTGCGGTGATTTTTTCTGTTTCATAAAAATATTTGTGCAAAAATGTATTTGTGACGGACTTGTAGCTACAATTGAAATTCTTATTAGTCTAGCAAGACTAATAAAATTAATTTTGTGTGCAGAATATGAATATGTAGGTACCTATATTTCGAGTTTTTTTTTACAGCGAATAAAATATAAATAAAAATAGAACTAATAGATAAATATATACAATCATGCTTCCTCAGCCAAACAGCAGCTTTTTGAAACAATGCACTAAGTAGGTAACGGTACTAAATACCATGCTGTTGCTAATATGCAAGGCGTTTTAAAGCCCTTCACGGCGTGCAATTTTCTGAGAACGCAATCTTAAATAAATTAAATTAAGATTGCAGAAGAGAGAATGCAATCTTGGCATTCTATTCCATTCCTTTTATGGTATTCTTTAAAGTTTGCATACAATTGAAGCTTTCATGTCAAGGAGAGGGTAAGTGACATGTTTTCGGTTTGTCACCACTATAGTATTTGAAAACTTAAATTTCAGTGTCTTTCTATGATCTTTAGTTTCCAACTTAGCTCTTAAAAAATGGTTGCGGTATAATGGAAGTAAATGCATCACAAAACTTTGAGATATTAGTGGAATAAGGAGTTAAGATCTCTTAACACTTACAAAATACAAGTTTTCAATATTTTGTTTACAATAGGGGAGTTAACGTAGTTACTCCATTTTATGAAGAAAAAAAAAGGTAATGATCCAATCAAAAAACTTTGAGCTCTTGCATCTCACAACTATACATTCAATGTCACCTACACTCATCTTTATCTGAACGCTTAAATAGCGTTTTTCGAACAATGTTAACTGGCATGGGTAGAAAATGCTACGGAAGAGCCCAGATAAATTAACATTTTTGTTGTAGGTTTAGGTAGGTAATGAAGGTCGAATTTTAGTGGATGCATTGATGAAACCCAAATACATATAATGAAAATACATTTTTTATTTACCTAAAGGTCTGTCTCTATCCGTCCTCCTTTTGCATTATCCATATTAAACTAAGCAAGTTTACCTCAAGTACAAAAAAACTATTATTGCACATTTATTCTTTTTCTTCTCTTAAATAATATTGTTCATATATTAAACTCTCAATATTTTTTCAAAGAAAGCTTCCCTTGTCTTTTTCCTGTATGGAAAGATATTTACCTTGAAGATTCGAGCATTAGCAATCAAGTTAAAGCCTTTTAAGTGGAGCCCCATCGATTTCTTTTCCATAGAAATAAAATATAATATTGAACTCTCGCTCCTGCTCCAACAAAATCAAATATTTATTTATTTTCATATCATAGTTACGGACTTGTTGTTTTGTAAAAGCGTAATCAATTCTCAATAGTTTGAATTTGCCCAACTACAAGTGTAGAAATATCTCTATGAAACACAAATTTACAACTCCATACTTTCCTATGCTTGTAGCTACAAATTTACAACTAACTAGAAGACTAATAGTTTTATGAAATAGGCCCCTGGCCTTTAAAATATTATATTGTATTCATTTATAGAAAAATTTTTAAAAGCATAAAATATGATATTTTATTTAACTAAAAAATATTGTTTTTCAAAAAAAGAAAACGGTCAACCCATTCTTAAAGCCCGTATGACACTTCATTTTTCTCTCATTTTTAATAAACTGAAAATGAAATTAAAACGGAACGTACAATTTCTTATTCAAACTCTGATAGGTGTGAGTGGGTACGCACTATATCCATAAATGTAAAAATGTCACAAAAAATCTATAAAAAATGTGATTTTCAAATTAAATTTGTCAGGTTCTGGCAGCTTTTCTTGATATTTCAGAATTAAAAATGAAAAATTATTTCAAAGTACACTCAGTTACAAAAGTAGATATACACTGGACCCTTGATAACACTAGGATATGATGTCGTCGGCTTAGAGTGTAAACCTACTAACTCCATAAATGGAAATTTTACAGGAGAAAGAAAAAACTTCGCAAAAACTTTTATCGTTGCTAGAAAATAAAATCCAAAACATGGATTGTGTGTTAGTTGGTACTCTTCCTTTCTAAACATAAAACAACTCAAGCAGGATCTTAGTTTTGTACTTATTTGCATCTTTGTAAGTTAGCCGGTTTTCTTTTTTTGGTAATGTAAAAAAATAATGGACTTAGCCGTTTTTCCAGAACAATCAAAAATAGAGTAGGATTTTTGCTAATCGATAGCTTTATTGAGTATAAATAATGTTAAAATAAAATATATAGCATTCGAAAATTAAATTAACCAAATCGCAAATAGGTTTAACCCAGTGGCGTAGCTAGGGGGGGGGGGGGCGAAGGGGGCAGCTGCCCCGGGCACCAGGAGTTAGGGACGGCAAAATTAACTTCGTTGTGCGTTGGAAGTTGTAAGCCAATTAGGTAAACAAATTTTTTAATTGGAAATTTAACTAAATCTATATTAGAAAATAAAATTTTTACTGTAAGTAATCTTTTGTAGCTTATATTTTGTATATGTAAATTTCAGTTCAGAGCTCAGAGGGGTTGACACTTCTCAGAAATCAGAAATTTTTTCGCGGTAGACATGTAAAAAAAAGTAAAAAAAAATGCTGTAACCTGAATATTTTTGCAGAAGATTTGTGTTTCGTTTTTTTTTTTCAAGAAAAAATATAATTATTTTTAACAAAATTGATAAATGAATAAAAAAAAATAAACCTACCGTTGCTTTTTTTCAAAACATAAAAAAATAAAACGAAAAAACTATTAGTTCATAGGAACGGCTTAATGTTAGTCAAAATTTTGTCTGCTACTTTAAGTATGAAGGTACCCATAACTTAACTAAATAGCTTAAAAAATAGTTTGACAAAATTTTGTTTGATTTTGGTTAGACCGAAGGGGCTGCAAATTATTGTTTTGTTCCAGGCGGCAAATGTCCTAGCTACGCCACTGGTTTAACCTACACACAAATAAGTTTCACCCAAGTCCAAATAGATTTAACCCAAACGCAAATAAAGGGTCCGCCAAATAACCTTTTTTTTTTGAAAATGCTACTACTACATGGAGTGTAGCTTCGGCTGTGTGGCACGTAGCGCCGTCCTGTTGAAACCAAATGTTGTCAATATCCTCCTCTTCAATTTTTGTGAACAAAAATTCGTTCAACATTGTCCGATAACGATCGCCATTGACTGTAACGGCCAATCGAAGAAAAATGGCCCAATTATGCCTCTGGACCAAAATCCGCACCAAACAGTGACTCGTTTTGGGTGTATCGGCTTTTCAATGTATGCGTGCGGGTTTTTTGTGCCCCAAATGCGAAAATTTTGCTTGTTTACAAGATGATTTTTTTGGCAAAATCGGCATCTTCTCTAAGTCGATCGCAGGCTGACTTAGCAAAGCAGCCATTTGAATGAAATTATTTTTCATTATTAACCGGAAAGATTGTACTTTCAAATAAAAAAAGAAATTTGAGAAAATATTCAGTAGTTTTTTTTATAGCATTTTCAAACAAAAAAATAAGTTATTTGGCGGACCCTTTAGAACTAACCCCATTCGATTTAAGCAAAACGCAAATATAGTTAAACTATACGCAAATAATTTAAACAATTTACAAATAATTTTAACCAAAAAGTAAATTGAATTAATCTAACCTTGAATTATTGATCCAGTTGTACTTTTTGGGTCTAATGGATTTTGGAATTATCCACAATTGTTAAAAAGCTATTATTAGGGGATTGGCCTTTTATTTGTTCGGAAAGTTCTTGGAAAAACGCGCAGAACTAGTGGAATTTACAATACTGTTAAGCCTTCCATTTCTTCACCACACAGCTGGAACAATAAGTTGAGTCTGGGTTAAACCAATTTGCGTCTTGCTTAAAATGATTTGTTAATAGTTTAAATTATTTGCGTATAGTTTTGTTTAAATCGAATTGCGATTGGGTTAGTTCTATTTGCGTTTGGGTTTTGGGTTAAATCTATTTGCGCTTGGGTGAAACTTATTTGAGTTTAGGTTAAACCTATTTGCGATTTTGTTAATTTAGTTTACGAATGCTATATATAGGGGTTCATTTCAAAAGGTAGTGTTTTCGTTAACACAAAGGTTCATTGGTAGTGTCTACCTTGAGATTTAATAAACACAATGTTAATGTACATTTCGAAACAAAGTATGTGGGTACTAACGGAGGTACTATTTTTGTACTTTTTTTTTAAATTATTTTATAGAATACCTATCATGATAATAAACTGTATTATTTCTTAAAAATCAGGTTCCCCCTCTCTGTCCTGTTATTCGAATTTTATATGGTATTTTTAATTGTTATGGAGTTAGCAGGTGAATTTGGATGTTATGGACTTAGCTGTTTTACTCATCAAGCGTTTTGGCCAGCTAAGAAGCCGAATTTAACAAAAATAATTATGTCAGACGATGCGTCTTCGTTCGATCTTTCAAACTGCATACTTATCTCAAATTTGACAAAAATTGGATTTAGCAGGTTTACACTCTAAGCCGACGATGTGTATTTTCTTTTGCGACACATTGTAAATGTGAAATTTAATTTAGAGAAATGCTATCCCTTTCTTAAAAACTCTTCTTATCCCTTTTTGGCTCTGCTGACACTTTGATAGATTAAATGAGAAATACAATGAAGAAAAAATGTAGTGTCATACGGGCTTAAGACCCGAATAAAAAAAAATTAAACTTTTTTAAATATGTATTTAAAAAAAAAATAAGATTTTTATATGCAATATTATTTTAACTTATTTGAGATTTAAATATAAAGAAATTAGTAAATTAATTTTAGCACATATAAAAAGTTTAATAAAAACTATAGGAGACGTTTTTAAGAAAAACAATATTTTCCTTAACGGGTTTTTAACATTTGTATGGAAAGTACAGTTATTTTATCATAACAAAAAAATCTGTTATTAAAACATTCCTGAAAACATTTAAATACTAAGTTTCGGAAAAATCGAACATACATACGAATATTTTCCAAAATAAAAAGAAAAAAAGTTATTTTATAAATCCAAAAAATATTTTTTGAAAAATTTGGTAAGAAAAACTCTTTATATTTTCTAGAATCTTCTGTATAAGAAAATTGAAATCAGAAAACCGGTTTTGAAGAAGATAAAATAAAAACATGGTTCTCTGTGAGGTAGGTACCTACCATTAATTACCATTACGATGTTTACCGACTTATATAAAAATCACAGCATTGTAAATACTGTGAATTTTATTGTTCTATGGAAATTTGTATGAATTCATCAGACACTTAGAATACACCTGCTCAGGTTTTTTTGTAATAATAAAATATGAAGAAGAATTTTCCTTCAAATTATTTATATTTTGTTATTACAAAAAGTCTGAGCATGGGCATTTGAAATTATAAGTAAATTTCTAAATTTAAACAAATTCCCTTTGAAAATAAAGTTCACAGTATCTATCTCCAATGCTTTGATTTTTATATTAGTCGTGAAAATCGATATTGGATGTCACGTTCCCTGAGAGGAAAATTGCAGATTTTCGATTTTCTTCTTTGTATGCACAATGCACTACAAGGCCTACCGTTGTGCGAAATTCCAAGTTTCTACGATGTCGGGGAATGCTCCATAGCTTTTATGATTTGTCAGTGAGTCAGTCAGTTACAGTTTTTGCGATTTTTTAAGTCCTATATCTCGGGAAATACTGCTATGCTAAGGAGTTGAAATTTGGTGAGCCACCTGTGTTTGATCAGTTCAACAAATACTGCGAATTTGAAGGTTCTGACTTTATTGATAGTGAAGTTAGAGGGGGATTAAAAATTTTCTGAGTTTGTTCCTGTAAAAAAAGTGTAGTGCCGCGAACTTGGCTGGGCACTACCGTGGACTTTGATATACATACTACAATCTTCATAATATTAAAAAAATGTTTTATAGAAAAGTCTATCACAACAAAAACATAAATGTTAAAAAAAGAGCCAAGTTCTTATATGTACCTACAAGAAACCTGTGCGTAAGGAGCCTACCAAAAAAAGTAATGAGATCTAAAACATATGCCAAGTTTTAAGTTCATGAAGTTTAATTTTAAATATCTTAAGTAGAGTAATATCGAAACAATGCCAAATCATGACAGAAATTTGGGATTTAATGATTACTGATTAAAATTTGGTGGGTTCACTGGTCAAGTTTTCATACAATTTAAATTTGTGATTAGTAAGTAATTAAGAGAAAACTTGCCAAGTAAATCCATCAAATTTTAATAAGTAATCATTAAATACCAAATTTCTGTCATGACTTGGAATTGTTTTGATATTACTCTACTTAAAATATTTAAAATTAAACTTCATGAACTTAAAACTTGGCATATGTTTTAGATCACATTACTTTTTTTAAAGTTTCATAATTCTACGAAAACCAAAAGTGCTCCATATAAATAATAGCAATTCTGATAAAGTGGGTGGATGGCACGCCCCCTGAATGGAAACCTCCAAATTTTCTACTTTTTCTTTCTAAATACTTCAAGCCCTACCGACCTATCAATTTTCAACGTTCTACAACAATCGGAAGTGCTCCATATAATTTATAAGAATTTTTAAGAATGTGGGTGGATGCCACGTCCCCTGAATGGAAAATTCCAATTTATCAATTTTTTTCTTTCTAAGTACCTCAAACCCTACCAACTTACCAATTTTCATTGTTCTATAACAATTGGAAAGGCTCCATATAATTTATAGAATATTTAAGTAAGTGGGTGGATGCCACGCCCCCTGAATAGAAAATTGCAGATTTTCGATTTTTTCCTTTGTATGTACCACAAGGCCTACCGTTGTGCGAAATTTCAAGTTTCTACGATGTCGGGAAGTGCTCCATAATTTTATGATGTGTGAGTCAGTGGTCAGTGAGTCAGTCAGTTACGGTTTTTGCGATTTTTGAAGTCCTATATCTCGAGAATTACTAATGCTAAAGAGTTGAAATTTGGTGAGCCATCTGTGTTTGATCAGCTCAGAAAGTACTGCGAATTTGAAGTTTCTGACTTTATTGGTACTGAAGTTAGAGAGGGGTTGAAAATCGCCTGAGTTTGTTCCTGTAAAAAGGGTGTAGTGCCGCGAATTTGGCAGGGCACTACCGTGCCCTTTGATAATAAATGCACGCATTGCAAAGCTCATAATCGCTCTTGATTCCGCTGCGGGTAATCGAATGTCCTTTGTTTAGTTTTCGTGAAAAACAGGCTATACTATAGAAAACTGTGCTTTGGAATGTTGCTTTTTGTATACATTCATATTATTACAAAATCAAAGCCCGCCAAATGATTTAGTCGTTTTGAGTGGTCAGTATTAATGTTTACAAATGTGGTTGTACTTACGCTTTTATGTATTGAGGTTTGGAAAGTACCAATTAGTGAACCTGCTTCCTAAAAGTCTTCAAACATAGGGTTTAAGACCTTATTAAGAAATATGCTAAAAAAAAATAAAACGAAACTTTTGAAATCCGAATTGGGTCTGTTTTTAACCTTGATGCGAGTTTGGGATGTTCTGAGATCCATCGAATTCGGGTTTATATAATTTTGAATGATGAAACTAAACTATTAGATAAACTTATTTAGGTACATTTCATGGATGATACATTTACCTATATTGGGTATGGATCGAGTTACATGCAAAGAGATGTTGAAAATGTCTTTGGGTTCAAGTTCCTTTAAAAGCTGGAAAGTAGTTTTGAGCCGATTCCAAAGCTCTAGGAATAACAAGACTATTTAGAGGGGTGAGATTTATAATTTCTAAATCAGAAACTCATTCTAGGTATAAAAATTAAAATAAAATGAATAAACGTTTCCAAAAAACATTTAAAACCTATCATTACTTACTTCCTTATTCAGCTCCCAATCCATCAAGGGTTCCAGTCTGTGACATGGCAGCCTTCCATATTCCATTTTTTATGATCTCGAGCTCGCTGCTTCCAGCCATATAGAAATCTACTGGCATCTGCGATTGCTTAGCCTTTAAACTAGAGATTTGGTCTTCTTTTTTCTCTCAAACCTGGGGGTTGGGATCCAACGACTCTTGTGGCTGGAGCAGTATAGTCCTTCAGTGTTAGCGCCTGCGCTGCGCTTGTAAAAAAAACTGATCAATTTTTTATTTTAAGGAACTTAATACTTCTTTTCTTTAAAACACCCCACCTGTTATTAGGGCAGTTCGTTTTGTTTTCAAAAGTTTTGTATGGAAAAATTATTACAAATTTTATCTGACAATTTTTAAAGGAACACACCCCTCATTGTTATCAATTTAGAGGATTAGAAGAGCTATGGGCGTGTTTCGCTGATGGTGTCTTATTATATCCTTTATCGGTCTACAAATTACATCTTAATCGGTTTACTGTTTCAGACTTTATAGATTTAGGACCGCCGCTTTGCAGAGCTTGACCCGCTGTGGATCTCATTGCTGGAACCCTGTGCATGCTTGGAATAGTTTCGAGGAGGTTTACCTACCCTTTGCGCATGGCATCGCGTGTTTTTAATTGCTGGATCAGTTTTCCCACCCAGTATGGCTCCTTAAGGCCTTAAATCCTGAAAATAGTACATGAACTAACTTTAATTGAAATTACAAAAACTTTCAACAATCACTAAAATAATAGTTGTCCTATATGAATTCTCTTATTCCAATAAGGCCATGAAAGACTTTCTGCCAGTAATCTGTGTCAATTTATGACGTTGAACATTATTTTTTTTATCAGAGCTATACCTTTCAATTTTGTATGTTATCAGCCGGTTGACTAGTTGGACAGTTTCTTAGATGTTCAAATAGATGGAAATGTCTTTATTTAATTAAATTATAAGTCAATTAAGTCCTAGGCTATAAAAAAAAACGATTTCATTGTCCAACTAAGACAACAGAAAACAAAGTTTATTAATAACTTTTTAGAGTATATGAAGGCTGTCTAAAGTATAAGTCAAAGTTTATAAAAACGATTGGATGTTTAATTTAAGATACAAGTATATGCTTTGACTTTAGTTTGGTAAATCTTTAAACAGAAATGCCTTAATTTTACTTTGGAGTTGGATTTTGTGCGTATATTTAAAGATAATAAAAGGGCGAGATTATTTTAATAAAAACAAAATACTTCAAATTCGACTTGGCAATGTTAAACATGATTTGATTTAAGCATTCAATTTAAAAGATTTCACGATAAGACACCCTGGAGAATAAATGAGTATTTAGTCCTGAATCAAGCATGCTTTGTCGTCTTACGGTATCAGCATGTGCTCGCACATCAACACATAGTTTGTTATCCACAAAAACGAAAAAGTCATCCTTTTCAATAGGTTCTTACTTATATCGTGTTACTTCCACTCACTCTGAAAATCGTTTGGATCTAAAGAACTTGCTGCCCCCGAAAATCCCTAAACGTGTTTTGAATTTTAAATATGTATTTCAAATATATGTTATGTTCTGTTATGGCTTTGCTAAAGATTCTCTATCTTTTAAGCAAAGGCAGTTTTTATGTTTAGTGCGTATATGTATATAGTTGACCTCATCAGGACTTGCTTTAGTGAGTGGGAGTGAGAGTAATAACTCTACAAAAGTCTTTTTTATATCAATCGAAGGGGAATTTCCACGAACTTAAGAAATAGAATTACTATTCGACGCCAAAGAAGCCACAACTAGGCCAAATGAACAAATTCGGTAGGTACATCATATTTTAGACTCCCAGAATTGGGTAAGTCGCTATACAGACTATTAATTTCCCCTAAATTATGAAGGTATCTAATATAAAAATACAAGATTCATAAATATAACAAAACGTCTTCAATTTTGATTTGAATGCAGGGGATTGTAGGGATTTTTTTGGGCTTAGTAGGTACCTACAAAAATAAAAACTGGGTGTGAATGCGTGACTACAGCTGCAGCTTATTTTGTACTGAATATTCTTCTCTAAAAGGATTTGTAGGAGGAAAGGTTGATTTCGATTTAACCTAAAAATATTTCTCTTTTTTTACATGTTGATCTAAAGTCTGGAGATGAACGTTCAGTAAAACGAACATGTAAGGCCACGGAATATTACAATTTCCGACTTACACATACTGATTTTGAGTGTATAGACGTTAAATTATTATTTTCCAACAACGTAGAAAGAGGTAACGAGTCCTTGATACATACATTCAAGATCTAAGGCGTTTTTCAATGTGCAAATTGTCTTTCATACGTGCTTAAAATATGTAACCATCGGATAGACTTATGTTGGTTTCATTAAGGCTATAAAATAATTCTTTATAAAAAGGATTCAATACATGGATTTAGAAAAAAAAAATATTCAAGGCATTTTAAAAACTCAAATGTTTCACAAACGCATTTGGATGCTTAAAAAATACACATACATTATTTTAAATTCAACATCTTTTTTGTTAGTTAAGCTAAAATGATTGCAATTAAGTCGAAAGCTAAATTTTGGACTTTATTTCATGGCACCTAACAAAAACAAAATTGAGGGTCCAGGGGAAAACGGTCAAAGACCACTTTTTGAAAAAAAAAAAACTAAACTGACGATGACATATTTGTAGATTTGTGTGAGCACTATCCGATGCAGTACAGCTCTCTTAACAGAGGACTTTGAAAACTCGCAAAATGGCAAACTTTTTAAAAAACTTTTTTCAAAAGAGAAAAAACTTGTGCCTAGACCCAGCAATATCGTTCAAATAATAAAAATAAAAATTATCCGATGTTCAAAATACTTCCGGTCGAAGTCCTGTCAAAACAAATTGAGTTTCAAAAACGGTCCAGTGTCACGCTTTTGAAAATTACTTCATTTTCAAACTTTATTTATACATACCTATATATTAGACGTTTTCAGGAAAATGAGATCACAGAGCCCTAAGCAATCTCAGTCTCGTGAACAGGATTCCTCAGAAATTTTGCTGTCAAATTACTGAGGAAACAAAATATTGGATTCGCTTGCTCAGTTTTTGACACTGAGCCCTTTGAGATCTCATTTTCCTAAACACGCCTTTTGTGAAAATCTTAAGACGTCTGAATAAAAACACAATTTCCAATTATAATGTCACATTCTTTAAGCAGAGAATTTCAAATAAAGCATTCGAAATTTTCGTTCCAACGTCGAAGGGCCATTGGACTTACATCAGCGCAGCGTATCAGGCAAGATGTAAAATCAATTATGTTTGTATACATGTAGTTGAGTACAAAATAGCTCGACACAATAGTTTGTTACTATCATTGAATTAGACTGGGAGGCATACAAAAACAAACAAAGAAAATTCAAAGCTGAAACACAACGGGCGAAACGCATCTCATGGTTAACCTTCTCCAAAGAAATTGATGAAACTAATTAATCAGCGAGACTTGCGAAAATTTTAGCACTAGAACCAGTTCCCCTAGGATCTCTTAAAGATCCGAATGATCAGTGGACAGAATCATGGGGAGAATCACTGGAGTTCCTTATACAAATTTACTTTCCTGGTTGTAAAGTAAGTAGCTTCGAAGATGCAGTACAAACAGAGCACACGGTGCCAGGAGATATTATAACGGAGGATAAAATAAACTGGACGAAAAACTCGTTTTCACCCCACAACAGGCATCTTCCCCCATGATGCTATAGAAGAACACTAAACATAAACACAACACAACACGTCACCCAAAACCCAACATCTCAAGAGCTCCTTTGTACAACCGACCTTAAGTGGGGATATTTTATTTTGGAATGGCGTGAAGTAGTAGTACCCCATGGCATGATGGTTAGTGCGTAGGACCGTCATGCCGAAGGTGTGGGTTCGATTCCCAGCCGTGTCACCTAAAAACAGAAATGTTTTATCCGAGGTACTGCCTCTTGCGAGGAACTGACAAATCCTCCAAGAGTAGTATACTTGTCATGCAAAAGTGCTTCTCATTAGCCGTTCGGAATCGGCAAAAAACTGTAGGTCCCCTCCATTCCAACGACACGCACACAGGAATGGATGAGAGTTGTAAGTCCTGGTTCTCCAGCAGCCAATTTATTTATTTGATGGCGTGAAGTAAAAGAAAAGTAGTCTTCATACCGAAAACTGGTAAGCCAAGCCACACGGAACCATTTGTCATACATCGTTTGTTTTAAAAACCTTTCAACGGCTAATAGTGTATAGGTACACAAACGAAGTATTCGTATCCCCGAATGTGTTGTCACCTGTCCAGCCCTTCACGACTTAGTAAGCATAGAAGAAAAAAACACTCAAGGACAAAGAGTACACTCTAGCAGCTTGTCTGGACATTGAAGGTGCCTTCAACAATGTACAAAATGATGCGGTAAAAAGAACACTTGAGGCGGATATTTCCCTCATAAACTGGATTTTCTCTATGTAAAAACACAGGTGGATTAACTCAGAACTAGGGGACGCACGGATCAAAGTATCTACATCTAAGATTATTACACAAGGAGGAGTTCTTTCACCACTATTGTGGATACTTTACTAGTTATGAACGAAATCCTGATTGAACTGAACCATAGCGGTCTCAAAGTGCGGTTGCCTATACGCAGATGACTTGGTGCAGCTAGCGACCGGAAAATTTATTTCCTCAACTAGCGAACATAACTATGCTCTGTCATAAGTCTGTACCTGAAGGAGGAAATGTAGGCTTTCGGTCTACCCGAACCGAACTAGTACTTTCTTCTAACAAAAGGAAAATACCAGAATTTGTCCTTCCGTCAAAAGAAGGAAACCGAATTAGTCTATTAAATTATTCCAAATATCTGGACATAATTCTTGAAAAAAAGATAAACTGGAGTATGAATATTAAAGAAAGAGCCAAAAAGGCCATTATCATTTCTTACTCCTGCCACAGGATATTTGGTAAGACCTGGAGTCTAAACCATACAATCATAATGTGGATGTACACTGCCATTATAAGACCGATCCGAACATTATGGTAGCCTGGTTTGGTGGGGCCCGATGGATAAAGAATCTAATTATAAAAGCTTAATAAAGTTCAAAGACCAGCGTGCATAGGAACCACAGGGGCAATGCGGTCCCAGCCCACTGCATGAATGGAAACCATACTCAATCTAAGCTCTCTAGATCCAATCGTACAAGAGAGTGCAACCTACAGTGATCAAAGACTAATTCCGTCGTGAAGAGCTTAGAGTTCTTGCCACGCTGCTGCAACGTCAGACTCTGCTGGGTCCCTGGACACTTTGAAATTTTAGGAAATACAAAATCAGATGAACTGGAAACGACCTGTTCACCGTTAGATTTAAGCCTAAAAGGCTCCAGTGTTAAAATTCCACCCTGTGCCATTACACAGACAATTGGAAAAAAGATAGTGAAATTTACCAATGACAGATGGAACTCACTTGTAACTTGTACCACTACAAAAATTCTCTGGCCTATAAGAAACAAATGGACAATATCATAAGCATGGAAAAAAGATCCTTTGACAGGGATTATCACGGGACATAATCTATTAGGGCCAGTTTTTCAGTTCAGGGTTTACTCTGAGTAAAACCAAAGTAAGCTTATCCTGAAAATAAATTAACCCTGAGTTAACTCAGGAATAGTTTTTCAGTTGAGAATTAACTTAATCTTTCAGCTGTAAAAATTCTAGGTCTAGATGTGCGACACTATGGATATCACCCTTCTACGCCTTTTATGCATCGGAATAGAGATGGCACCACAACGGAATTGCACTGGCAATAACTTTCAATATCGAAATCAAAATGGCGTCGCAGTTGAAAAGGCCCTCAATTGGTTCCAGAGTTAACTCACCAAATTGCATGAGTTAACTCGGACAAGCTTATGGAGTTAACTCATCAGGTTTAATCTCGCACTGAAAAACTGGCTCTTAGGGTATGATAAAAAGAAAATGAAAAGTATGTAT
This sequence comes from Dasysyrphus tricinctus, assembly GCA_963921185.1. Classification (NCBI taxonomy): domain Eukaryota; kingdom Metazoa; phylum Arthropoda; class Insecta; order Diptera; family Syrphidae; genus Dasysyrphus; species Dasysyrphus tricinctus. The sequence continues at coordinate 8,657,546 of OY992530.1, forward strand.
AGGGTGTGGAGACGAAGAAATAGAGGAAGACACTCTTCGCTACCTAGGTTACTGTCCGGCGCTCTGCAATATAAGAAAACAGTTTTTGGGTAGCAATTTCTTCAAGGATCTAGCAAAAATCTCGAAGTACACAAGCGATAACATCTCAAATTTAATGAACTTGGCACGATGCTACATACGAGGGTGGGTCAGTAATTCCCTGAAAATTGAAAGAAGGAACGCTCTTTTCAGAAAAAAAACTTTTTATTTTTTGACATAATCTCCTTTAAGCTGGATACACTTAATCCAACGTTTTTCTAATTTTTGAATTCCCTCTAAGAAATAGTTTTTTTTTCGAAAGTCTCAAAATATTCACTTGTTTCTTGAATAACCTCAGCATTCAAACCAATTTTTTTTCCACCGAGCTATTTCTTCAAATCGGGAAATAGGAAATAACAGGAGGCCAAATCCGGAAAATAAGTTGGATAGGAGAGTAACTCGTACCTACCATAAATTATGCAATTTTGCCATCGTGACTGCCGACTTGTGCGCAGGAGCGTTGTCTTGATGAAAAAAAACTTTTTTCCCCGCCAAATGGGGTCTTTTCTCCTTAAATCAGTGTCGAATCACTCCAACCGGTCAGCATAATAAGCACCCGTAATAGTCTTTCCTTTCTCAAGGCAATCGATATGGATGACAACTTGCGCATCCCAAAAAACTGTCGCCATCACCTTGGTTGACGATAATCCTGCTTTGGCTTCCTTTGGCTTGAATACAACTGGAGAAGTCCACTGTTTAGAATGTTCTTTGTTCTTTGGTGTTTGGTGATGAGCCCATGTTTCATTCTCAGTCACAAATCGGCGCCAAAGCTCACTTGGATTCAGGTGAAAATAGCCAAACACTCATTTGAAATGTTTAAACGGGTTTCGTTTTTATCGATTGAGCACCCATCTTGCGGAAAGCTTTCCCATACCTAAAAATGTGTTCAAAATTGTAATTACCGAGCCGTGTGACAAGCATCTAGACTCCTCGAGTTCCCTCACTTTCATCCGCCGATCGTCCAATATTAGACCGTGGATTTTATTGACCATTTCCGGTGTGGCAACTTCAATCGGGCGGCCAGAGCGTTCGGCGTCGTTTGTGCTGGAGCGTCCGCAGCAAAATTGGGTAAACCAATTGTGGATTTGTTTTGTTTTGTTTCTGTAATGGTTTTTTGCGCAAAAAATAATGTTTTATCAGCACGCAAAACTCGGATTTTTCTATTTTTTTTTTTTTTAACTTTTCGACTGCTTCTGACTAGGACCGCTATAACAACAAAACTCTTTGACAGATCTGAATAAAAATTTAAGGGCATACATTTGAAATATCTTTTATGACAACCTGATTTTTGAATTGGAGATTGCAAGGTGATAAGTGTAAGCTTTAAGGGACTTATTGACCCGCTCTTGTAGGATTTCATAATTTATATTTAAAGGGATGATCCAATCCATCAGGGTACCACAATGGATCAATATTGATCTAAGTGTGAAGGGAACAAAATCCACCGTCAGTCCTAACTTAAGCTAACCTACTTCCATTTATTTTTCTTTGAATTGAGTGTTATTTTAATAATAATCTTACAATTTATTTTTTCTCGTAATCAACTCATGTGGACTTAAGCCGTTTCTCCTCTGGACCCTTCATTATGTAGGTGCCTATAGATAAAATGGTTTCCAATTTAACTCTCGGTTGAAACGTTTTTCCCACCCATAAATAGTCTTGGATATGGGTCATTAGTCTTACCCGTATAAGTTTTCAAGTCCTTGTCAAAGTCATTTGTGTAACAAATTGAATTTATGCATTTCGCTTATGTATACTGTGACATGAGTAATAAAATCACTCAAATCCCAAACAAGGACTCCATTGTTATTATGTGTGTACGTTTCAACAATCAATACATAATCCATAATTATTACCATATGCATGTGCCTGTGTCTCAGACCACGATTTCAAGTAGGTATAGTCGGAATTTATTGGATAATCGAGTTAAGTTTTCTATGTCAGCGAAGGCTAGAATTTGAATGGCACGTCCACGTAATAATGCCTATACATATAGGTTGTGGGGACTTACTTCTCACAGGGCCTTCTTATACTAAAACATGTCAACATTTTATTCGAATTGACATTTTGCTGAGAAAAGTGTTTTCTAAAGGGAATGAACATTTCTGAAGTGAGGGTGAGGCAGGATTTTCGAAGAATTTAGCACACCATAAAACATAAATTTGCGCCATGACTACGTGTGGCAAATGTTACAAATTACAAACGTCAGGCATAATTGGCAAAATGTCGATGTAATAAATTAAATTAATGAATCTTAACATAACGAAATTTTACTATGGATTGGATATAGTGATGTGCTAATTTGTGTTGGCTTCCAGTTTTTCGACCAATATTTTGTCACAGAAGATACATATGTAATTAACACTTTTCTTGGAACTAATAAAAATGAGAAGATTTAAGCCGAATGAGATAAATATGTTTTCATATTTAAAAGCCCATTTACTAAAACGAAACTTAAATTTGCAACATAAAAGCTTTCATACACAGTTTATAGTGAATAAGAAAAATTAAAGTTGAAATTAAATATTTAAGTATCGTTTCAGCTGTTCAGTTGAAATAAAAAATTGAACTCATGTGTATTTTACTTGCGATTATAGGTACTATAAGGCAAGTTTTGGATTCGTGCAAAAAAAAAAATTTGAGATAACAATCAAACATGATATTACGATGATAGAGAACACCAAAAAAGTGGGTGGCACAATTCTGTCTGTCTGTCGGTCTGTCTGTCTGTTCGTCTACAGCCTAAACGGCTCGATCGATTTTCTTCAAACTTGGTACATAGTGGTTTTTGGTGATTATGCCCACACATTTTTTTCATTTTTTTTAGAAATAAAAATAACGGTACCTGCCATACATTTTTTTTTAGCAATTTTACATAATCGTATTTTTCTCAAAAACGGCTCGACAACCCTTCTTAAAAAAATTCAATAAATTTATTTTAGTAAAGGCTTTCTTTGGGTGGAAAACCATTTTTCAAAAATGGTTATTAATGGTACCTCCCAAAGAACCATTTTTTTGATTTTTTATTTTCTTCAAAACGGTACAACCGATTTCAATGAGTTTTACACAGAAGCTTCAAAAAATATAAATAGTTTTGTGTACCAAAATTTTTGAAAAAATATTTTTTGGATTTTTAAAAAATGTTTCAAAATTTTTTTTGGAAAATCAAATATTTAGAAAACGACATGATCGATTTTTTTGAAACTCGATATTTAAAACTTTTTTAGTACTCTCTAAATTTTGAATTTTCTCGTTATTGGCTAACGGATTTAGATAAGTTTTTTTAAGTACAAAATTCAGATAAGATCAAATAATATTGCATATCAAAATTTTCAAAAAAAAAGTTTTTGGATTTTTAAAAAAAGTTTCAAATTTTTTTTTTTTAATTCTATATCTCAAAAACGGGTTGACAATTTTTTTCAAATATTTTTATATACACAAATATATATTTTAGATTTGCATACCAAAATGTGTTCTTTAAAATGTTCTAAGAATTTTATATAAAATTATTTTTTTTAAAAACCGCTCCAACGATTTAAATTTTTTTCCCATACAATCATATTCAATCAAGAACTAAGATGGCATTCTTTTTTTTTCCACATCAAATTGTCAAAAGAGTTGTTTTATCCAATTTGAATGTCGTATTTCATGCTTCTCTACATTTTTCTCTCATAATTTGCATGTTCTTATAAACAATTTTCTTAAGACCACAGTGTCTTGAACATAAGAGCAAGTACGTGCGACCCAGTCGTGCATTTTTTTTTAATATTGAATGAAAATTAAAACTCCTCCTTTATTTTAACAAGGGTAGCTTTCATTTTATTTAGCAACTCCTTTAAAATCGCAAATGATGAAATATTTTTGTAAAGATTTTCCAATAAATTTCAACACATCACTGTACTATTTGTTGGTATATCTTAACATATTTCAAATGTTTCGATTCCAAAATTATCATTCCCTTTTCTTGAAAACATTAATCTTTGATTGGAATTTTCCCAATTTAACGATAAATGTCTTGTGATTCATTTTATTTTACGATGATAAGAGGGTGAGTAAATGGATTTGAAAAGTGAAAAAGGTTTAACCATATTTTATCTCGTTTATGTACGTGCGTTAAGAAGCAAGAAGATTAATCAATGTTTTTCTTTTTTCTCAAATTTAAATTTAAATATTTTTCAAATCTCACCTAAGGAGAGTTTTTGGAAGAGACTACGTGTAGAATTTATTACTAAATTACTCTTGCATCCCTCTTTTGAAGAACACCAATATCCGCGTGGCCTGTTAACTATGGTAGTGCAGTATTTTAAAATGTCAATAATTTAATTTTGTGACTTTCTAAAAAAAAAAATTCAAGGTCACAGTAAAATAAATTTCATTAAATATGTGTATGTCTGAGCAATTACTGAAACTAGCTCACCTTTTATGGCGATTGAGTGGCATTCCAGATGTTATACTTTTTTGCGAATATCCCACAAATGAGGGGACAAAAATCACGCATGACCTTGCGTGACCTTGAGAAACAATGACAATTTGGTACCCTACGTAAGACGATTTCGTCGAGTTCAGCATTTCTTTCAGCAAGATAATGCTCCAATTCACGTTAGTAGTCAAAGTTTGGAGTGGTTTCAATCAAAAAACATAAATTTGATGGAGTGGCCGGCACGTTCCCCGGATTGTAACCCAATTGGAAATCTTTGGGGAAGTCTGAGCCGCAAAATTTATGCCCATAATAGGCAATTTGCCAGTGTTGCTGAGCTGCGAGAGGCAATAATGGAAGCATGGAACTCCTTAGACGATTCCATATTACAAAACCTTGAGAACAGTATGCCAAAAAGAATTTTTAGTTTGGTTGAAAATAGGGGTAATAAGATCCCATACTAATTTGCTTAGAAAATGTACTTCAAAATAAAAAAAAATTAAAATAAATGTGCGGTTATACTTTTCCAATACAAAAAAATCTGTTTTTAATTTCTTAATACCAGAAGCGAAAATAACGGGACTTCTTTTTTTGTTCAATTTACTTGTTTACTGATGCCATTAAGCAAAAAAATTGAAAGGTGTCATTTCCATGTTCAGTTTCTTATAATATCCATTTTTACAGGGTGCGGTTAAACTTATGCAACGCACTGTAGATGGCATACTAAGACCAGCGTTGCCTACTTCATGTTTTTTCAATAAACAAGTCTACTGCCAATCAAATACTTTTTGGTTTTACAAAAAAAAAAACTATTATTCAACAAAATTAAAACCATGATTTTCCAATTCTATCTTTGAAATGCAGTCATTCTTAAGCCTTAACTATATTGGCCAAAAAAGTGAAAAAGTACAGCAGTTAAAATTTTCAAACTCAATTTGGGATAGTGTTTCTCACTGAAAAACTTATAGAGATGATGCAGAAAGCTTAAATTTTAGACTAAACAAACATTTTTGTATATTCTTTTTCACAAAACAACTGCGGGAAAAGAAATATTTTTACTTTTGTAATTTTGCAAAAAGTGGCCAATGTAGTTAAGGCTTTATTCTTTCTGAAACCCACCCTTTTAGTGCGTTGCATATGAGCTGTGAATAGCAAACTTAAAATTGCGAATGGTTGTAAATTCTGACATTTTTCTTTCTATGAGTAATTTGTTTGGTCGTCAAATGACGTGAATTGTCAATAAAAATAAACCAGTAAATGTTGCTAAAAATAGTTAAACGTGAGCGAATTTTTTAATTCTTTGTCTTGTGAAATGCGTTGTATGTTGTATGTTGTATGTTGTAGCGTTTGATAGTTCTCAGAAAAAAGCTTGTTGGTCGCGTAGAAAATATTAAATGCAAAATTTTGCAATTTAAATTAATTGAAGGCCATGTTTTCCTTTAGAAATTGCAGATAGCTTCGTTTGTTCACTTTGTCGAAAAATGAAAACTTGAACTAAGACTCTCCCAAACCAGTGCATGATTTCGCGAATAATTCGCTATAATAATTTCGCGTTGGTTTGGGGCCTTTAAACAAATTTATTCGCAGCCGAAAATCGTAGGTATGTTTTTATTATGTATTTTCAAGCAAAAAAACTGCAAAAAAATTAAATCTACCTACAGCATTTTTTTTATCTACTTCCGAAAAATTTCTGATTATTGGCAACGCTGATCAACACTGAGTACACAAAAGTCTGGGAAAAGTATAAAGAGAACGCAAACATACTGGAAAAATCGTGTGAGTTTGCCAGGAACTCAACGGACGACTTGGTCCTTACCCCTCACTTTCTACTCCCTTCACCCATGAACAAAAGATCGTCTGTGGAAAAATTGGGTGGTGTAAATGCCGACAAACATTCAGAGTCAGAATAATTGAATATGATGCCAATTTGAAAAAAAAAACTTGAATTATATATTCAGAGTCAGACTTGGTTGGGAAATTGAATAACACAGTGTTGTCATTTAATTTCATGTGGTTTGGCCAAAGAACTTTTTAAGTGTGGAAGTGTAGATCTAAAAAAAGTGGAGTGGTGGAGTAGATTTTTTGTCTTCCTCAAAATTGGAGTAAATATTCTCCGATTGGAGCAAGGTTCGAACGCTGATGGCCAGCCTTATAAATTCTTTATAACGGCATTACGTGTCAAAAAAAAAATTTGATCTGGAATCTATATAATATCTACCCCAAGAAAATTTGGAAAAAAAAACTGGAAAATTTTCGAAAAAAATTCCGACAAAACTGAATTTTGGTGGAGAACTTCGTTTTGACGTCTTAAGCATTTTCTTAAAAGTTCCGTAAATTTGGGCCAGGCAAAATTTTGTAGGGGGGGTTAGAGGGTGTAAAATTATTTTTATCTTAATTTCTCGAAAACTATCAGTTTTTTGAAAAAAAATAATGTGAAGCTAAAAATTGTAGCTTATGTAATTCTACACAAAACATACTTTTTTTCATACAATCAATAGATTCAGAGAAAATCGTGCATAGAGCTTCATGGTGGAATAAATTTTGTAAAAAATGTATTAAAGTTTCATTAAGAGATTGGCAAAATTTTGTGTTTTGCTACATCTCCTCAAAATTATACCAAGTTTTTAGTAAAACGAAACGAACGAACGAACGAACGAACGAACGAACGAACGAACGAACGAACGAACGAACGAACGAACGAACGAACGAACGAACGAACGAACGAACGAATGAACGAACGAACGAACGAACGAACGAACGAACGAACGAATGAACGAACGAACGAACGAACGAACGAACGAATGAACGAACGAACGAACGAACAAACGAACGAACGAACGAACGAACGAGCGAACGAACGAACGAACGAACGAACGAACGAACGAACGAACGAACGAACGAACGAACGAACGAACGAACGTACGAACGAACGAACAAACGAACGAAGGAACGATCAAACGAATGAACGAACGAACGAACACGAATGAATGAACGAACGAACGAACGAATGAACGAACAAACGAACGAACAAACGAACGACCAAACGAACGAACGAACAAACGAACGAGCGAACGAATGTACGAACGAACGAACGAACGAACGAACGAACGAACGTACGAACGAAGAACGAATGAACGAACGAACGAACGAACGAATTAACGAACAAACATAAGAGTGAAGTAGGAAAATTTGTTTGTCAAAAATTGGCCTAGATAGTGTAAGGTGGATTATAAACTAAGACGAACCTCAACTGCTGCCCAAGTAATTTATTTTTCCTGTAAAAATAACCCATAATTTTAAAATTTAAATCCAAACAAATAATCTCTAGTATGAAGGAAAGTAGTCCGTCAAATGTCCACTTATTTCACCTTTTGATTTTTTCTCGTATACCTAATAATTTCTTTGAAAAATTTCCAGCTCTTTGCTCTTGAATATACAATAATAGAGCTTTAGTGCGTAAGCAAAAATACTGCGGGAATCCTTAATATAGTTTTCTAGTAAATACTTCATCAAACGTTCTATTTATCTAACAGTTCTGTAATTTTTCATATTTTCTTCAAAATCCATCAACTATTTGTAGAGGTTCTAAAATTCTTCATTGAATTTTTAAATCTTCACAAACAAAAAATTAACAGGATTCTCATTTACCTACCTACTTAACACACGGTCATAAAAAATTCATTTTTTTGCCCCTCACAGATTCTTTCTCTTGTTATCATAAACAAGGGATCTAAATAAGCTTCAGAGCGTCCGTCACCTCTCTGCGCTTCCTTCACCTTATATTATATCCTCTTATTTGCACAACTTCTAAACCTTCTTCATTTTCTTTGTGCTGTGATGGTGTACTTTTTTTTTGTCCTCATCATTGAGTTTTAATTAACTTTGAAGGACCCTGGGTTTAAGGATCCAATGCAATCAAAAATGAAAAAAAAAAATACCAAGATCCTGAGGTAAATAAAAATGAAAGGTCATAGATGAAAAGCTGTTGCTGTTGGCTTGTTGATTACTTTGAATGCAAAATGAAAAGCCATCATCCTTATACCTCTAGTCTTCGGTCTTTATAAATGACACAATTTTTAAGATTCAACCTATTTTTAACTCCTGAGAAATTCTAAAGGAAGATCAGAGTTTCTGTCTTTAAACAAACGAAAATGACAGAAAAAATCCATTCAGTTATTTTAAACTAAGTCCTTTTCCATTCAATTACATAAGACTTAATTTATTTTTTTTCCCCTCTGTGAGTCCTTATCCAGAGCTGTTTTTAATTGACGATTGCTTCGAAAGGACTTCTCTCTGTGTCTCTACTGCAATTTACTATTGAAAAGAATATCTCAATTTTTTGCATCTCTAGGGTACTTATTTTCTAAGCTTTATTCCTTATAGACCATTATTTGCAATGTTCTTTTCTTACTGCTGCTGCTGTTGTTTTGTTTCAAAGATAATAATTTATCCCTCAACAAAATCTCGTTTTGAGCTGAAGTGGAATCTGTCTTTTTAAGTGTGTCCGAAGCGAACAACACGACATAGTTGATAGTATACGAGATACTGTATACTGTTGTGTATTATAGCAAACGAGTGTTAGTCCTAATGAATGTCCCTTTCACTCAAGGACGTTAAAACACAATAATGTCAACATCCATTATATCAACCACTGTGGAAATAATAGCTCTTTAAATTGCACGTTATAAGAAATTTTCTGCAGGCACATTTCTGTAAGCAATTCACACTCTATATTTATATCTCTATACACTGGTAGGTTCACTCCCAGCACCAACCCTTTACATTACCCACTTGAGTTTTCAATAACTCGAGACTGCAACGGACTATAGCTGCTGATGAAACTATACTGCCTGGGCCTGCTTTATATCCAGCCCCATCTACATCCTCATACTAAAGATAACGTTGCAGAGCCCCCAAAGGGATGATTCTGTGCAGAGTGAACGGAAACTCAGCCTTGCAACAACATACCACCTACACCTACATCTACACCTACACCTTATGACTAGAGGTGTATATCTTTTCTATACGTGTTTTATCCACCCCCGTATGGGTACCACATCCTGTCGATGTCGGAATACGGAATTTCAGCCGCATTCACACACATTCTCACAGCCAAACACACACACACACCAATGCACAGTGTCCTCAATGTAAAGAGTGGACACAATATAAGCTACACGTTCAGTTGTTTAACAATAATTATGTAATTTCGATTACAAAGTTTCTCCTGATTGTTTTTTGGGTGTTGAACAGTGTGTCCGGGGACCGAAAATATACCATCATAGTTATTCCGCCACCACCTGACTCCCACCATCCCGCACAACTTGCCGCAAGGACTCTGTGCTGGTAATAAACTTAGAATTTTTGAAAGCAATAAACAAAAGCACCCCAGTCTTTGTCGAAAAAAAATATACAAAAACAGCAAATCAGAGGGTTTTTTCTTGGGAATATTTAACCACAAATCGTGTTGTCAAGAGAAAGGACTATTCCGGCCCGTTTACTTCGTTTCTTTTAAAAAATGAAAAAAAAAAAATGGAAACAATGCCAGTGCTGCTATCCTTTGTTTTACTTTCGACACAAAAAAAGCTCAGTAAATAAATCCTTTATTCGTATTTGAAAAGTAAGGTTTTTAACGAAGAACAAAAATATACCTACCTTTCATGGGATTGTTAAAAAGAATATTTCACAATTTTTTTCTGGATATTTGCAAAAATATGACAGTTATGAGACGACTGGAAACTAATATCCTAATATTAGCTATTTTAAAGTTTAAATAATCCTCTTTTCAAGTACCCTTTTACTTTTGGTAGTTAAGTCCGAAATAGTTATCACTTTTACCACTGCCAATTTTAAATAAAATGCAAAACTGGGAAACACACATTCGTGCTGAGAGCTTAAAAAAGACATTGAAATTATCAGAGACAAATGTTTAAAAGCTCATGAAATACGATATCTAATAGCTCACATTAAACTAGTGTTCTTAACACACAATTCACCGCTACCACCCGAATACCGCAAAAAAGTGGGTTGATGAACACATGTTGATACTTTTGATTTCGTAGGATGAAGTCATAAGCATTTTTAAAACTTTTAAGTCAGAAGCTATAAGAGAAGACGGAATTCCTCTTCGATTTATTAAACAAGTACTTCCATCTCTATACTCACTGCATTGTCTCTTTGCAACTTAGTGGAAAGCTGCCAGAGTTACGTCTGTACATAAAAAGGTTGTACCCGTAGAACCGACTGACTATCGAACGATAAGCATCTTATCTTGCTTGTCAAAAGTCTTGGAGAAAATTCTATCGAATAATAGAGGATCTTAACACAAAGAGTCTGCTTTGTCCATATCAATCTGGATTCAGAGCAAACCACTCTTGTTCCACAACAATGGTTAAAATTCTTGATGATATCAGACTACTATTTGATCAAAATAATTTTACTGTTTTATGCTTGCTGGACTTCTCTAAGGCTTTTGACAAAGTCAACCAATATTCTATGTGACAAACTAAAACACTATGTTGGGTTTTCTGATTTGGCTGTCTCACTAGTAAAGACAGGACGACTCAGTGTCTGGTAGTTGGGGATGATTGGTCAGGGCCTAATTTTTGAAAACAGACGTTCCACAGGGCTCAATATTGGGGTCAATTCTCTTCTGTCTATTTAATAGTGACCTGCCTTCTGTTTGTGAAAATGTCTACTCTCATCTTTATGCAGATGATATACAGATCTATTATTCAAGGAGGCCTGATCGATGACCTTATTTTTCGCATCAACAAAGATCTTTTATCCATCCGTTAATGGGCTGGCGAAAATGGTTTAACACTTAACCCTAAAAACACCCAGGCTTTGTTGGTATCCAAGAAGGAGAACAATACGGAACGGTTATCCACGATATATTTATAATTCCACTGTTTTCTATCCTAAATCTCCAGGGTTGCCAGAATGGGCTCTTAATTGCCTATAGGGCTCTGGAACTAATCAATTGCTCCTTCAATTGTGATTTGCGATAAATCCCAATTTGGGCTGTTTTGTTTTAAATTGGATGATTTTAGGCTCCTTAAAAATTGAAACATACTTTTGTTTTATTTTCCATTTACCTAGATGAGGACATTGAACTTTTGAAAAATCTATTGTGAGTGAGCCTATACTTCCATTTCAATAATTCCTTGTAACCACACACACATTCAACTCAAAGCAGTCGATTGAGCTTGCACATCATGTATAGTGTATACCTACTTAGGAAACAAATTGATAATTTGGGACCAAAGATTATCAATATACAATCGGTATAGTCTCTGATTGGGACCCTTGAAGCAATGACTGGAAAATGCTGTAAGAACTTTGAAATGATTAAAAATATGACTTGTTTAATAAAAACATTTTTTTTTTCAAATTGGATTTTGAAAGTTACAGAAGTATCATCTCCAAGTATGGAATATGGAAGAGTTGCGAGTTTTAATTGAATTTTGAATAATATGTAGGTACATTAGGATGGTCCTTAAAAATGTCAATGTTTTATTTTAACAGACAAACCCCCTTTGATTTGATCCAGATAAATAAAAAAAATAAAAATAAATAAATTGGGTGGCGCAACAGCTCGTGGAGAACCAGGGCCTAGTGACTTACAACTCCCAACCATTCCTGTGTGCGTATTTGTTGGCAGCAATGGAGGGGACCTACAGTTTTTTGCCGAGTCCGAACGGCTAAATGAGAAGCACTTTTTCATGACAAGTATACTCTTGGAGGACTTGTCAGTTCCTCGCAAGAGGCAGTACCTCGAATAAAACATTTCTGTTTTTAGGTGGCACGGCTGGAAAATAAAAAAAAAGACTTATTAAATTTTATCTCATTATGTTACCGTTTGCCCGGCCTTTTAGACGAAAGAAAGTTCATACGGGAAAACACTTGTATCAAATTTTGAATTCTTATAACTTTGGTAATAATTAATAGATGCCTAGTGGCATAATGGTTAGTACGTTGGACTGTCATGTCGAAGGTGTGGGTTCGATTCCCAGCCGTGTCACCTAAAAAAAAAAATTGAAAAGAAATTTGTGGCAGGTCCCGTTATTTTTGGTTCAGAAAAAGAATGAAGAAAACGTCTTGGAAGAATCACCAAAAACCACTATACTATGTAGTTTGAAGACAATCTATAGCCGAACAGACAGTCAGAATTGTGAGACCCACTTTTTTCGTCTTCTCTATATCATAGTAATGACAAGCGTGATCAAAATCTTGAGTTCAATATTTTTTTTTAAATCAGACGTCAGATTTAAATACGACAACCGGGATGTGGGTGATTATCTGCTTACTGCGCATTACTGTTTTCGGAGTCAAAATAAGCTCAAGACACACCTAAATGAAACTAAGCAGTCTTAAGGCTTGAATATGACAAGTTCAAAAAGTCGTTTTTATTCAAAGCAGTTCAAGATATTATTCAAACAGTTTTTACCCGCAATCGTAGTTTTTAGTTCTTCATAGCAAATATCTAAATATATAAAAGTACTATGTATAGTATTATTGATCATATATTTAAGCAGATGTTGTATAGATATATGGGCTTAATGATCTTTTTTGCAATAATGCAATTAATTTAAAAAAAAAAAAACAATTCATTCAGGGCTTACAAATGTATTGATTCTTAAGAAAACAGAATACATATTTGTGAAAGTTAATAAGGTTACAATTTGAAAGAAATGAAATTTTAAATAATTCCGCGGTGTGGTTTTTTAAAAATCAATCAATTTTTAGCCCCTGATGAAGCCGGAAAGAAACCGGAGAAACGTTGGGAAATTATGAAATGGTTTTTTAATTAATTGCATTATTTCAAAAAAGATCATTAAGCCCAAATATCTAAAAGTACTAGATCTTATAATAATTGACTCTTTTGCATTAAGTCTGTACAGCAGGACTGGATTATGTGTTAAAAATACAGATCAAAAGACAAAATTGCGGGGTTTACCTACTGTTTAAGTATTCCTATATTTTAACGAATGTGAAATTTGCCATGTTGTACCTACATAATAATATAGGACCAAAAAAACGCTTTCAACCAAAAACTGTCAAAAATGATAAGAAACGGTTAAATCTGAATGGCTATATAAAGGGTCCGCCAAACAACTTTTTTTTTTTGAAAATGCTACTACTACATGGAGTGTAGCTTCGGCTGTGTGGCACCTATAGCGCCGTCCTGTTGAAACCAAATGTTGCCAATATCCTCTTCTTCAATTTTTGTGAACAAAAATTCGTTCAACATGGCCCGATAACAATCGCCATTGACTGTACCGGCCACTCGAAGAAAAATGGCCCAATTATGCCTCTGGACCAAAATCTGCACCAAACAGTAACTCGTTTTGGGTGTATCGGCTTTTCAATGGCGTGCGAGTTTTCTGTGCCCCAAATGCGACAATTTTGCTTGTTTACATACCCGCCAAGATCAAAATGAGCTTCATCTGAAAAGATGATTTTTTTTTGGAAAAATCGGCATCTTCTCTAAGTCGATCGCAGGTCCACTTAGCGAAGCAGCCATTTGAATGAAATTATTTTTCATTATTAACCGGAAAAATTTTACTTTCAAAATTTGAGAAAATATTCAGAAGTTTTTTTTATAGCATTTTCAAAAAAAAAAAAAAAGTTATTTGGCGGACCCTTTATTTCTGCTTATTTTGAATAATTGAATTTTTGAACATGTGATGTTGATTTACGTTTCCTTTTCCTATTTAACTACTTTTTAAAGCAGCTATTTCGACAGGAAATTTAATTTTATTTAAAAAGTTTTAAATGTAAAATTGTCAAATTTTTTTTTGGTTAGGTACAGCAAACGTTATGCAAAGTGGCCAATGTGACCATTCTCTCAGAAACATAAATGTAAATTGAAATGTATTTTCACTATAAGGAATGTTTATACCTGAAACAAACTTATTCGATAGTGAAAATACTTAAACGTCATTATTCCTTATTAAAAGGAATCACTAGCCTTAATAGAAAGATGCCAAAATCATTAAACAAAAGAATCAACGTTTTTTTTTTTTCTTTGGGATATTTCTGATTTTTCGGATCACTACGCCTTTTCTTAATTTCATATACATAGATTTCATTATCATCCAAGCATACTTTTAGTTTTAGCCATATAATATTCATTCGACTAATTTTTGGGGATGTATTTGAGAAAATCATTTCAAAATTGTTATATCTATTAAACCGTGCCTCGGAACATCTTCGCTGAATATATGAATAACTTTGTATAGAGCTTCCTGTTATCTTATAATCCTTTTTTTGTAAGGAAGCTTGTCATAAAATATCCGAAAAAGGATGGGATGTAGGAAATTTAAGCGTTATAAATCTAACCAAAGTAGTACATAATAAAAATAAAGAAATTAGCCACATTCGTAAACAAAAGTTAATAGCAGGGCGTTTGGAAGCAATAAATTGGATTTTTTGTTTGTATATATGTAGGTCCCTATACAATAATTTTCTTGAGAAATTATATAAAAGAAGCTAGAGAGGTTTTCATTGATAAATAACAACATTATATAGGCTTGTTTTAAACATGGAAACTAGCCTTCCTAATACTCGTAAAATAAATAAAAGCACAACTCGGTTAAACGTCCTTGATGTTATAGACCAAGAGCCCACAGACGGGTGTGAAGGATAGTAATAAAAGAAATATAGGTGTTGAAAACTTATGGAAAGGTAATACAAACAATCAAATTCTTGTAGTCAATAACTGGTTTGTTAGGGAATTGATCACATATAAATATATCTACACTTAAATGATCTTGGATTTCGTGGTCAGTAGATTTTTCCAGTAATTAAAACTTTTATAATTATCATTTTGAAGAAAATTAAAATTAAAATTCTTCTGTTCTAGTGGAGCGAATGATCGCGATGCTATTGCGATCGCTGCTTTAAATCACTCTGCTATTTCACTGAGCAGAGAGCAGTAGCTATTGCTCTTCAATGTAACTGCTCTCACTGCTCAGTGCTGAACATCTAAACAAATGACAGATGAACAGATGAACTATAACAAATGAATTAAGTTCAAATAAAGAAGGTTAAGTGAGCTCTACTCCATATATTGCGTTTTGCCCAGGTTCAACAGTTGGGTTCAACAGTTAGATGCTGTTGTACTCCTCTAAGATGTAGACCTCCCTTAAATTTTTTTATTTGAACTTAAAACGTTTAGATTTAGTTTGCACTTCATCTGATCTTCCAACAGTTTGCAACCTTTTTCCTTAATTTTTTCGCTCAGTGTACATCCCTCGATCAAATGAAAAAATACTATTCAATCATAACTGCTTTTCGAACTCATTGTCAGTAAACAAAACCTTGGTAGCCTGAGTATTAATATAAAGTAGCTGACGAGGTGTATGCGTTAAACAATGATAAACAACAGGGCATTTTGATGAAAGTCTTTAATGATGCTATAAAGGTTATATCCGGAGTCCCCCAAAGAAGTCATCTTGGACCTTTGTTGTTCTTAAGACTTGTAAATGATATTCCAGATATTTTTGTTAATTCTGAAGGTCTTATATTTGCTTACGACTTAGAAAATGTATTGTATCGTAAAAAATTGACTGAATGTTAAAAGTTACAAAAGGATTTACAAAAAATTTAAAAATTACAAGATTTAGTCTAAAAAGCGGCGACAAAACGAAGTTTGTATTCAGCGGAGAAGCAGTGGGACGGGTTCTCTAGTAGGACTGGAGCTCAAGACAACGTAGGTTGGGAAGTACTCCCTAGTCTTAAGAGCGGCGGCAGAACGAAATTTATATATGGTTGAGAAGCGGTGGGGTGGGTTCCCTAGTCTGACCGGGGCTCAGACAACGTAGGTTGGGACATACTCCCAAGTCTTAAAGCAGAAAGAAGTTTGTATTCCGTGGGGAAGCGGCGGGACGGGTTCCCTAGTCTGACCGGAGCTCAAGACAACTTTGGTTTGGACGTACTCCCTTGACTTAAAAGCGGCGGCAGAACGAAGTTTATAAAAAGGCGGACGGAGGAGGACGGGGGGGGGGGTTATTTTGCGGTGTAATTCAAAAAGCGTTGAAGCTTCTAACTGGTACACAAGAGTAGCCAGCAGCGTACTTCTGTATTAGCGTTTACTTTTAAAAGCGAGATAATTCTCCCCTGTGTACACCAGATTGGTACTGTCAACGAACGGAGGTGGGAAGAATGTGATTTCTGGTATGGATTTCCCAGCCTGTGGACTGTAAACACCATGAATTTACTTCATTTTCTGACGTAACCAACCGCCAGCTGGTTTCCTCTTGTCGTAGCAGGCGCTAAATGCGTATTCTCTTCTGTTCTTCATATGGGGACCTCGGTGGTATGCAATGCTTGTTCATTGTTTGGTACGGGGGATTGAGGGTATAAAAGATGTGACTTCGTTACAGATTGACGACGAATTCAAAAACGTTTCTCCAGACAATTATTTTATCTTTTACGTTGGAATATTGTCAGACCTTTGTTATGATGTTCGTTTGTTTACTGTTTGGCCTTCAAAGTTTTGAAACCTGGAGAAAATACTTCGATATCATGTTACAATCGTATATTATAATATTTATTTTCCATTTTTAATATTAGGTCTGTTCCTTTACTTTGAATTTCTGTGATTTGATGTGCATTACAGTCCAAAATTCTGTCAAAATTCATATAAAAAATTTGCTAACAAAATTTTGGATTAAAAATCACAAAAATTCCAAAAAAAGGATCACACGTATTGTTTTGTCTTTGCTCTTTTTTGTCCCACGAGTGTAAAGTAAACATTTTCAGTAGCAAAATGTAGGCTAGAGGTGGGACACATGTCAAAAAGTTGACTCTTATGATATTTAACTTATCTTCTTTAACAGGGTTTCAAAAAACGTTGAAAAGTTCTTGGTAAACTCATTTTAAGGACTTTAAGAATAAAACTTTTAACACATAGTTTCGGAACACCAAGTCCTCTTACCTTTTACTTCCCTTTTCTTTAAATAGTCACAATAGCGTATGGAACTTGATAACTTGAAAGGTACCAAAACGCTTCTCCAATCCGGATACAAATTATGAATCCAAAAATGATCCAAAGTGCACTTCGATGGTTTATCTTCTTCAAAATTTTTTTAGCTGTAATTGATACTCTCTTTACCAAAACACTTTCTGAGTTCTTATCCTTCACCGCACTGTTTTCTTTTATTAGACTGCCTGTAATCCTATAAAGCTAAATTTTCAACTTTTCTAAATTTACATCAAGAATATTTTTCTTAAACCCTCCACGACTGACACTGTAGCCCCAATATCCACCTCTTTTCGACATTGACTCCATTCGTTTTAACTGTGCTGAACACTGACTGCTTCGCTGTTGGAAACTGTGAACGACTTTGATTGAATTGCTCTTTATGTGTGATTTATTGCCCATTTTGTCAAACGAAAAATATTCCCATTGTAACACTGCTTTGCTAGACAATAAATTTTTTGATGACTTCGACTACATCTGTGTCATCACTTGTCATCTCTGCTTTGACGTTGGACATTGTGAGAAGATGACTTCCTCCATTTGGGGTTAGACAGTAGACACGTGTTCCATTGACATTGCTGGATTTCCTCGTTTCTTGGACTGATGATAAACCGATCAATATTTTACAACATCCAGAATGTACGACTTGTAAACTTCAAGATCACTTGTTACTGGGGTTTGTGGGGTAATTTGTGGTGATTTTTTTATCGCGTTCTTTATCAAAAAAAAAAAAATATATCCAAAGTAACAAGATTGGCTGCAATGTTATGGCACCACTACGCCCTCCAGACCATTCTGTATATAGTGTCAGCTTTCCACCTCACCCGCCTTAACCCTATTTTTATTTATTAAAATACATCCAAGAAAAGAAATTTTTCATTATTTCTGATTCTTCATACTGTTGATTGAAGTGCATAATGTTGTAATTTATAAGTTTTTCAACATCCTTCTGATTAAGGAGAAAACGTATAACAATAAAGTAGCACCACTGGTCACATTAAAAGCTGGCCTCGTTCTAAGTTCCAACAGCGGAAGTAGTCATAGTTATTCATTGCTATCGTTGCATTCTCTTTTTGGCACACAAATAACAGACATAGACTCTTCTAAAACCATTACATTGATTCGGCGACTGACGACGAGGACGATGAAAAAAAACAATATTCGAACTGAGCACATAGTGTCCTTTGTGCAGTTTGTGAAGGACACTCCAACAAGAAAAATTTTTTTCTCCCACTTCTGTTCCTAAGGTTTCCCAAAGCCCTTACCTAGCGACAGAGCTTGCGATGTTTGTTGACTTGTGGCACTTTCAATATTGTAGCATTTTAAAGTTTTCTCCACATGATCGTTGACTCGAAATAGCTAGCTCTCATGCTGGCCATCAAACTCGGTTGCTCTGCTTCGTTTTTTTTTTCGGTGTCTGGCCTAATTTGAAAGGCGGCCTTCCGGTGTTTCTTTGTATTGTGTACAAGGATTCTTTTGAATTGAGTTGTTTTATTTTTTTTTCTTCAAATTCGAAAGGACAAAGACAAAAAATTCCGATTTGCATTTTTATGTAAATTTTAAAAGGGTTTCTGTGCTTTGCATGAGTACTCACCCAAAGCGCTGATGCTTTATTTTTATCCATGAAAAGCTGAAATACTTTTCTGATTTTTTGAGATTCACCCATCAATATACTTATATGCGGTATAATACAGCTTTGTGGCTGTTTGATGGCAAGCGAGGACGAAATGGATCCAAACAATACGACGACGACGACGACACGGTGACAGCCGGAGGATGGTTTTTATCGCAGAAAAGGACAAACCTTCGGAATAAGTAAGTTTGCGTAATTTATTTGTCTTCTTATTTCGCCTGATTTAACATTCACCCTTCTCATATCCAATGGTGGTACAAGCTTAAGCCTAGGATAATGGAGGGTGGATGTCGTTGGTATATTCTCTTGCTCTCCAGGTTTCCAGTTCGTTTGCGCCACAAAACCGGGATACCATAGCAAGAAATGCCTGGATGTATGAAATGCTCATTAAGCCATCTTCCTAGATATATAGCACAGTGGAGTTATGGGTCGGTAGGGCGCATCAGGGAAAGGAAAATGGCTTCCGTTCAAATGGTCTTCGGATCTACATCCTTTAGCATCGTTGACGTCGCCGTTGTCGTCCTGGAAACTCTATTGTGTGATATCTATAGCTGATGGTTACCCTTGCTCCATGGCACAGTACTTCTCGAGGGTGAAACATTATAGATTGGCATTTTTGACTTCTCATTTTGAGAACAAGCGAGTGTCTATAATGTTGCTGTGCCATCTAAAGGACACATCGCTACTTTGCCCGATGGAAATGGAAGTATTTCACATGACTTTCCTCTCATCATCCATATAGTATCGGTGTTGGTACTATATGGCTCTTTGCTTAATTGAATTGTTTTAATGCGTATTTTGCTTTTGACTTTTGTTGTTTTGTGTCCATGTCGTCCTCGGATTGGGATTCTGGTGAAAAGGATTGGGAATGAATAATTCTGCCCAGCGGGAGATGGAGGATGTTTCATCGATGGTAATTGCTTAATTGGTAAACATGGAGGCGCACTACACCTACGTGTGTGAAATGATTGACGAAAATTGAAATGAAATTGAATTCAATGGGAAAAAGTTTCCAGGCAATTTTTTGAATTGCAAAATAAAAGTTTGTATAACATTCACAATCACAACAGACAATGAGCAGGAGGACTTGGCTCTGCGCTGCTGATGAGGGTTTGAGTAATTTTAATTAAACGATGCTGATCGCAGTAAACAAATACAACAACAACAAAAAAAGAAACACTAATGCAGTGATTGACGGATAAAAACTTATTTATTTTTTCTGCTGGCAAAACAAAGGGAATTCAAAGGAAAAAATGGTCGGCACCAGAACAATAATGTGGGTTTTGATAAATTTAAATGAGAAGATTTTTACTGTTGTATAATGACTGAAGAGAAAATTTAAATGTTTGTTATAAAAATATACAACAATGAGGCTCCCGCTACCCGCACTATACAACCAGCCAGCAGCGGATTAAGAGCTTTGTTCACATGAATACAGGAAATTAATATTTTCAAATTACATGTTTACAGAGAACAATGCAGAGTATTTATCATACAACACATGTTTCCATTCGGTCTATGGGATATAAATTAGGGATTTGATGAATGTTTAAGGTTTTTTTCTGAAAGGTATATAGGTAGAATGGCGAGCGGGGTTTTGAAATTATTTGATGAGCTTACATTGGCTTACATTTGAAATATCAAGCAAACATTTTAAATAATGCTTTTTTTTAATTTAAGCTCATTCGGCTTTGTCTGGTATATCAAAACATTTAAGATATAGAGCCAGTGTGACCTACATAGATCTCTCTCTAGAGTCTAGTCTAGACCATTGAGAAGTTAGCTTAAAATCCATTTCAAAATATGAACCGAACAGACTTAAAAGACTTAAAGTTTCTTAAATATTTCATGTCATTATCTCATCAAGATCTCAATAAATCTATTTCAAAACTTCTCACAGAAAAAGAAAGTATAGAAAAAACAATATACCTTACCTACCACGGTTTTTAAAATGGAATTCAAAATATGAAATGATTTCTCGTAGCCCCGTACCTACATACAAATACGATTTTTGACATTAAAGGACCTTCAGTGAGGTTTATACAAATAATGATAGAGCAGCTGTGTTCTCCATAGACTGCGTGCTTAAACGATAGAGTTTAGTAGAGATGCCTTAACTGGACTCGTTTTTCTATATAAGTAAATTTATATTAACATAGCTTGCTTTGTCTCTTTTAATATTTGGTGTTATATGCCTTGAAATCGATAAAGATGATGTGTGGCGATTTGAAATTCTTGAATTTTTTCACCATCTGCTGTAATTCAGCTGAATATTTGGTAGGGGTGGATTATCATTGTCTAAATCCGAGCTGGATATTGATCTATCAATTTGTTGACGAATTGTTTGCGATTTTTTGACGAATGCTTTGAAGCATATGACATAAAAGATGCTGTATTGGCAATGTCAAGGAGCTAAAGATTTACGTTCATACATGTAAGTTAACACAACACCTTCAGCCCCTTACTTAATGTCTTTTCTTCAACTTTGGCCATAATTGCACACGTGATTAATTTCAACTTTTGTTGCCAATCCCAATTATTTATTATAAATCATTCTTTCTCAAGGTCCAACCTTTTCCAAGAATAGAATTGCTAATTAATAAATAAACTCATTTGATCATTTGAACCATCGGAATGTAAATTGATAAATAAACAAATTATGAAGAATTGTACATTAATAAATTTGTATTGAAAAATTGATAACTATTCAAAACTATATAGTTCTGTTCCTTTACTTTGAATTTCTGTGATTTTCTGTGCATTTTAGTCCAAAATTCTGTCAAAGTTTATATACAAAAAAATTGACACAAGTTTGCGCTGAAAATCACAGACATTCAAAGTAAAGGAACACACATTGGGCCTTACTAATAATCAAATTTAGTGTTAACCTTAAAAGAAAATCTCCCGATTTCAGAAAATCCGCATACCAATAACGGATTTAATCTCCAGTTTGGTCGTTAGCAATATGTCAAAATTTAATACATGGAAATCCATGTTTAAAGCCGAACACTAAATAAAAAGTGTTGCACTAGTGCTGTTTTATGGTACTTTAATTTGTATTTAATACTTAAATCTATTCCCAAGTTATCAGGTAAATTTTAATAGGAAGGTATTTTTATGAGTTGGTTTCAATCTTGAGATCATTGTTTTACAGTGAAAAAGAAGAACTTTATCTAGAAGTACTATATTTATTGTTTATATATTTATGTATTGCAACAGGAACAGATTATTTATTTGTTTCATAAATATTTAGTACGTCTACATTTACATTGAATATGAGTATACTTTTATACTTTTTGTTTCATATTTTTTTATTTATTTAACATTATATAAGTTAATCAAATCCATTTGAATATTTTTAAAGTATATTTAAATTTCCACAAACGTCTTGTCAGAACCATAACGAGACAAACTTCAAAATGATTGTCAATCATGTCGTTTTTCTTTGGTCACTCCTTGTAGTCCTTTTGAACTCCTTCTATTTTCCTTTTTCTATACACGTAAACATACGTAGTCATTCTTAGGATTACTTGTCAGAGAAATTAATGTATGAAAAACCGTTTCGCATAAAATAGCGTCATTTGGCAAAGTTTGTATGAATTCAGAAAGTCGGTCGTTTCATATTTTATTGGAATTAAAAAGGATAAAACTTCTGAAAAAAAAAACAATGGAAACAACAATATTCTGATCCCAAAAAAGATATCTATCTGCTGATTTGGTAGGAACAGAAATATCGCTGTAAAAATCCCAGTAGAAAATAATTTTTTTTCGTAGCAATTTCATACTGGTATGTACATTGTACATATGTCAGAAAACTATTCAGTTTACTCAAAATATGCATGTTCTTGCATTATGTTTATCAACTATGTACATAAAATAAAATTAAAATCGTCCAAACCCTTTGAACGAATAACATACTATAGTACTGAAAAAGTTGCTGTTAAAAAAGAATACGGCAATACTTATCTTCACTCCTTGAACAATAAAAAAAAAATTAAATTCATCTGTCATTTTGCCGAGCTAAGGAAAGTGTTTTGAGATTTCGAATCGTTAAACAAGTGATAAAAACATAATTAAACTAAATAAAAAAATTGTAATAATTAGTGTAATGAACACTTCCAATACTTTTTTAAACAAAATATAAAAAAAACACGCGGTGCTACGTTGAATACTAAAAAAACGCCTAGGTATAATAAAGAGTGTACAAATATTTCATTTCAAAAGTGAGTTGTGTCTGATATTTCACCATAAAGTAATGTGAAGTGATGTTTTTTAGGTTAAAAAACTATCGTAGAATACTTTTGAATTGATAGCTATTTAGTGATATTTTGCTATAATAAATCTAATGTGTTGTAAATCAATGTCCAACTTCAATCAATTGGTTTAGAAGAGATTCATCTGTCAAATGAGAAATTCTCGTCCAGCAGGGACGGCCTCATTTTTGTTGGTGATGGCAAGGCGCTCAAATCCATTTAGTTTCTGAAGCGCAGAGTTATTTTAAACGTTTTGAATGATATATTCTTAAAGGTCTTTTTGCTGTTGGCCCTAACTATCATCTCAGTTCTGTATTTTCGGCAAAAAGTGTTATGTCATTTTAAAAGTATTCTTAGATAATTTATTTACCTATAAAGAACTCCACTTCACATAACTTTATGAAGAATATGAAACAAAACTTACTGTGAAATGAGAAATTTTGTTCACTCCGTACTACAGATGTTCTTACATTATTTAATGCCGCATGTTGTCTTATACATATATATTTTTTAAATATAAGTAATGCAAGTATTTACTTTTGTTTCACTTTTTTATTTAGTTTGTATAACTTTTTTTTTTACTTTTTTAACGTTTTAAAATCTTTATACACTTTCCTATAGCTCGGCAAAGTTGACAGAAGCACCTCAATGATTTTTTTTTAATCTTGCTTTCCTTGGGCGCCCCAGAATTTAGCCGTGTAACTGCATGCCGACCCTGTGTCAATGCATTTGTGTTTGTGTATTTCTTCTTCTCTAATTTCACTTGTGTTATTGTAGTGTGCGGTTTTGTTTGATGGAATTTGATGCAAATTGTAGTAGATTCAAGGGAAGTCTGAGGATTTTGTTAGCAAAAGGGTAAAATTCTTTATTGGTAGCATTCCGTTTAAGCTCCTCATTTTATTTTAACCTCTCAGTTAGCTAATAGTCGACATTAGTGTTTGATTATTAGTAAGGCCCATTATGCCTGTTCGCGTACCTCCCAAAACTGCGAATTAAGCCCAAAGTTCTGTCAAAGCTCATATAAAAAAAAAAAAAAAATTGGTAGAAATTCGTAGTTTTGGGAAGAACACGAACAGACATAATATTATGCTATAAATATTTCAAGAATATCAATAAAGTTGTTATTTCCGTTTTAGTCCAGTACATTTAGTCATAGCTAATATGGGAATTAAATAAAACGTTGGGGAAGACATTTTTTACTTGCGATATTGTATGTATAGGTACTAAATATAAGGCAAGTTTTGGATTCGTGCAAACAAAATTTTTGAGATAACAATCAAAGATGACATTACGATGATAAGGAACAGTGTTTGAACCTTACTGCAATCGGAGCAAATTTACTCCAATTTTGAGGAAGAAAAGAAATCTAATCCACACTGACAATTTTTTTGATATACTCCACTGTTTTTACAAATCTGCTCCGAAATTTTATTACTGAAGTTCGAACCCTGGATAAAGAACACCAAATAAGTGGGTGGCACAATTCTGTCTGTCTGTCTGTTCGTCTACATCCTTAACGGATGGATTGATTTTCTTCAAACTTGGTACATAGTGGTTTTTGGTGATTATGCCCACACGTTTTTTTAATTTTTTTTAGAACCAAAAATAACGGTACCTGCCATACAATTTTTTTTGCAATTTTACATAATCGTATTTTTCTCAAAAACGGCTCGACAACTTTTCTTGAAAAAAAAATCAATAAATTTATTTCATTTAAGGCTTCCCTTGGGTGGAAAACCATTTTTCAAAAATGGTTATTAATGGTACCTCCCAAAGAACCATTTTTTTAATTTTTGATTTTCTTCAAAACGGTACGACATATTTCAATTATTTGTTTTATACAGAAGCTTTCAAAAAATATAAATAGTTTTGTGTACCAACATTTTTGAAAATATATTTTTTGGATTTTTAAAATATGTTTAAATTTTTTTTTGAAAATCAAATATTTTGAAAACGACATGATCGATTTATTTGAAACTCGATATTTAAGAGTTTTTTAGTACTATCTAAAATATTTTTAGAAAAAAAAATTACATTTATGAAAAAATAACGGTACCTTCCATACAAAAGTTAAAAAACCGCAAAGGAAAATATTATTTTGCTTCGTTTTTAATTAAACTTTTTTCATATACTAAAAAAAGTTTCAATTTTTTTTTTTTGAAAATTCGATAGGTATCTCAAAAACGTGTGGATTTTTTCAAATTTTGTTTTTATATACACATAAATATATACTTAAGATTTGCATACCAAAATTTGTTCTTAAAAATGTTTTAAGAATTTTATATATAAACAATTATTTTTTTTAAAAACCGCTCCAACGATTTTAAATTATTTTTTCCCATATAATTACATTCAATCAAGAATTAAGATGGCATTCTTATCTTTCACCTCAAACTGTAAAATAGTTGTTTTAGCCAATTTAAATGTCGTATTTCATGCGCTTCTTTACATTTTTCTCTCATAATTTCCATGTTCTTATATACAATTTTCTTAAGCCCGCAGTGTCTTGAAAATAAGAGCAAGTATACGTGCGACCCAGTCGTGCATTTTATTTTTGTGACATAAGCAATAAGCAATCAGCATGCTTAAAAAGCATGCATGCTTGAAAATGCTACTTAACTCACCCTTGTGTTTCTGAGAAAATTTGGTAGGTTATTGAGTCAAATATTTAGTTAATAAAGGGTCCACCAAATAACTTTCTTTTTTTTGAAAATGCTATAAAAAAAACTGCTGAATATTTTCTCAAATTTCTTTTTTTATTTGAAAGTACATTCCTTCCGGTTAATATTGAAAAATAATTTCATTCAAATGGCTGCTTCGCTAAGTGGGCCTGCGATCGACTTAGAGAAAATGCCGATTTTGCCAAAAAATCATCTTTTCAGATGAAGCTCATTTTGATCATGGCGGGTATGTAAACAAGCAAAATTGTCGCATTTGGGGCACAGAAAACCCGCACGCCATTGAAAAGCCGATACACCCAAAACGAGTCACTGTTTGGTGCGGATTTCGGTCCAGAGGCATAATTGGGCCATTTTTCTTCGAGTGACCGTTACAGTCAATGGCGATCGTTATCGGGCCATGTTGAACGAATTTTTGTTCACAAAAATTGAAGAGGAGGATATTGGCAACATTTGGTTTCAACAGGACGGTGCTATGTGCCACACAGCCGGAGCTACACTCCATGTAGTAGTAGCATTTTCAAAAAAAAAAAAAATCCTAATCTTTACATAAAACTAAATAAATCAAATTTGTACCTCTTAATTCCTCAGTTAATAACTTATCGTCGAACTTTTTCGGATTCTACACTTCTAAAACAAAGCTTCAACTTTCCGAACTGGACCAAGATCAAAAAATTGCCATCCGACTACTTAAAGTGCCAACGAATGATCAAAATTGTTATCTTTCTCTACAAGACAAGCTTTAAGATAAGTGTTAATGTACAGTACCCCAGAGCCGTGCCTAGGGGTGGGGCAGTGGGGCAGTTGCCCCAGGCGCCTTGCCGTGACAGCACTGCAAGGACGCCACTCGGTGAACTTATGTATAAAAACTACAAATTTTAATTGAAAAATTATTATTGCTTTGCTACTGAAATGGATTCGAAATGGAGTAGGAACGATATGACTCCATAAGGTCGATTTTATAATCTCTGTGAAAAATTCTACTGGGTTAAAAGACCGACTGATCCAAAAGTAGACAAAATTTCACCAAAACTTCGATAGTGATCGACGTTTTATGAATCGAGATTTCAACACCCGACATTTTAAAAGTCTAAAATTTGAAAAAAGTCATATTGGTAAGATCATAGGGAATGATGTTAAAAAGCGCGTTTAACTTGCTTTACACTTTCATCAATCAAATGAAGCGATTATTTGAAGTTGAACAAAGATATGTGTCTTAAACAGAGTATACATTTTCCATACAATAAAAGATAATGCTCTTAAGTTCCTTTTAAGAAATCAGACAAGACCTTATTATACCCATTGCCCATTCTATGCAAACAATTCAAGCCAGAGCATTGTTCTTTAAGCTATAACGTAAGAATGACTGATAGAAAAAATGTCGAATTGTTGAAAAATCGACTGGTTAAAATTTATATTTACATCGACTGTTTTGTGTGTAGTTTTGGAAAGTCGAAAAGTCGACTTTTGGTCAGGCGCTCTAAGTTCTAGGAACGGCACTGTATGTGCCTCTATGCATAATATACAAACGCCAGGGGGCGGTCAAAAGTGCTTCGTGCTTGCCTCACAATTCATAATTCATAATAAGAAATGTGTCACAAGCAAACACGACACAAGTTCTTGGCAGTATACATTTAATTCGGGGCCCTCGACCAGGTGAGGGGGCCCAACGGAGATCTCATTACATATGATTCTCTCCAATTATTTTTAACTTGTAAAGTTAGTATCGTTCTGTTCAATCTTTATTATTTCGACTCCAACTGACGAAAAAAATCTAACCCTGCCCTAAACTAACTCTATTCTAAAGATAAAGGTGAGGCAATTGATGTGTACATAACTTCCTTTATTGCCGTTTCAGAGCAAACTGCTTCTGGTCTGGAAGATCTTGTGATTGATTCTCTGAAGAATAATGACATTAATCTCCAAAAATGTGGCGCTCAAGGATATGTCGGTGTAGCAGTCATGAGCGGTGCATATCCAGGTTTGCAAAAAAAGATTAAAATACATATACAGCTGCACGTGCACATTTCGTCCATCATTGTGCTTTTCATAACTTGAATCTTGTTTTGAAATATACAGTCGTGCAATAGGGAAGAAGAGTTTCTTTTCGAAACCGTGCAATCTGTGTATGATTTTTTCGGTCACAGCATAAGTCAGCTTCCAAGCAATTATGAGGGAGGAGCATCGACTTTGAAAACCTTTAATCCACCTAAGTTTGTTGACAGAAGATTTCGGAAGATAAAGATTCACTTCGATGAACTGTCCCATCAAGATCGAAAGATTTGATGATCCTCAACAGCGTTTCCTTGTAACCATTTTCTACCCCATGTTTGACTTCATATCATCATTCATTCACTGGAATAAATAATGCTTTAAATACTTATGAAGTAGTATGAAGAGCTATCTCCCGGAGAAATTGGGTAGTATGCGTGTTTGACAACCAACAAGAAAATTTCCTAGCTAGGCATATTGTTGTCAAACTAAAAGCGTGCGGACGATGATTCGCCAGTAGTTATTTCCACAAATCTCTCATCTCAAATCGATTTTCATCTCTAGGCCCAAGGAGTTAGTGAATAAAAACTGTGTATTCGAGTCCTAATTGGGTCTCCGAGCGAGGTTTCTCGTGGCTGGGAGGTTACCAGCCGCAAGATTACTTATCTCATGACGTATGTTGTAAAAAGTGGCTCCAACCGCTAGATTAAGGTCAAATATTAAAACGACACTTACTAGTCTGCCAAGTTTTTTTTTAATGACTTTTACGCTCATAGAAAATGGCCACTTCCGGTTTCTTGAAAACATTTCCTCTTACTTACTTACTTACTTAAGGTGGCGCTACAGTCCGGGGTAGACCAGGGCCTCAACCAACAAGCTTCTTCCAGCAGGCTCGGTTTCTAGTTCGCACGCCAAGTTGGTTGAGGTCCTCTTCCACTTGCGTGCGCCATCTTTTACGCTGTCCACCTCTACTGCGTTGTCCCACGGGGTTGGATTCAAAGACTTTCCGGGCCGGAGCATTAGTGTCCCAGCCATCTCAGTCATTGGCTTTTCACTTTTGTGGCTAGGTCGGTGTCGCTGTACAGCCCGTACAGTTCGCTGTTGTATCTTCTTCTCCATTCCCCATCTATGCAGACGGGACCAAAATTCACCCGGAGAATTTTCCTCTCAAAACAGCCTAACGCGTTCTCATCCAACGTTAACAGTGTCCATCATGCCTCTGCACCATACATCAGGACCGGGATGCTAAGCGTCTTATACAGGGACAGTTTAGTTGCTCGAGAGAGGGCTTTGCTTCTCAATTGCCTTCTTAGCCCAAATAAACAGCGATTGGCAAGAGTAATTCTTCGTTTGATTTCAGCACTGGTATCGTTCGCTGAGTTTATAGCGGATCCTTGGTAGTCAAAGTCTCTGACCACCTCAAAATTAACAAAAGCATTTCCTCTAATATTTTCTCAAAAAAAATATTTTTACAGAAACCAAATCAAACCAAATCTAAATCAATATATTAAAATCGGAAATATTGGCTAAAGCAATCACTTTCTTAAGCAATCAATCAAAATTCATAGCCCACCCACACACAAAACACATTTTCCACCCTCGCATATAAGCAACACGACTAACAACAACTAGAAAAACGACAAGTTGCTTGACTCATGTTTATAACTGCCAATCATCGCTCAATTAAAAACACACACTTCATGTAAAACAAAATCAATTTTGTTTGATTGGCATCGACTTCCACTTTGTGCTGCTAAAACTAGGTACTTGCTTGCCGCTTGCCACTTGGTGTTGTTGTTGTTGTTGATGTTTTCTATAGCGTGCTTCTGCTGCTGAGCAGCAAGTTATTTCGTGTTTAACACAAAAATTGTTGCAAATATCATCAGCGGCGCGGTGATGGCCATAAAAATGAAAAACACAAAAGCACCCAACGACCGCACATCATCACCTAGCCCATATCCAAATAAACAATTACACGGCTTGATGGCGCTCTTGACGCTTTATGGATGCGACGCGTGTATATATAAATATAACGGTATCTATAATGCACGCTTGCTGGTAACAGTATTTACGACCCACTAAGCACCTCGTAAACCTCACATCGTAAAATTGTGAATTTATAAACTTTTCACTGTGCTTGCCCGTTCAATCTCCCTGCACTCTTTCTCTCTCTCGCTTGTTTTAGCCAGGCGCAGGCACACCCTGTCCACGTCCGCATCCGCCGCTGTCGTCGCTTGTCCTCTCGAACGAGTGCATCATTATTGCACGACACAGTCAGCGCAATGCTGTAATTTACACTTGTCATCGAGTAAGGAGGCAGGGGGGGCTGAGGTGATGGGATGGTGTTACATTGCCAGCGAAATGGCAGATCATCATTGGGTGCACGTCGTCGTCGATTCGTTGTCGTCCGCCGGCGGATGCGGAGACAGAAACTCGACTCTGAGTTGACAAAGTTCAAATCGTCTCCGAGGAAAATCACTTTTAATGACTCAAGGGTCGTAAACTTGAATTAAAATCGAATGAAAAGCAAAAATATGATTGGGAATCTAGTTAGTGCAGTGATGGAGATTATGTGCGACATAAAGCAGTATGGCATAGTAGCCAGGGTAACGCTGCACTTGCACTTGGGTCTTAGGGCGATAGCTTAATGAAGTATTCCAAATCGGCCATAAACAACGGCAAAACGCAACGGGTTGGGGATTTATTCCATGGAATTAGAGTTGTTGGAGCAATGAATGTGCTGTTGATTAAGGTCAACTGTTGAATTTGCTTGTAACTGAATGCAGTCAACTAGGATGTGGTGCATTGTGAGCAAATAAAAGCTCTTTTGTTTTTTTGTTTTAATTAGAGGTTCTGACTTTTGATACAATACTGATGAAACCAATTGAAATTATATTAGAAAATGTGAGGGTTTTAAATGGAACCCAATAAAGAAAGGGTTAACATATAAAGGCCCATTTCGGAAGGATGTTATATAGCTATTATCCTCGCATGCTTAGCTTTTATTGTAAGCTATCAAACAAGCTTGCATGATGTCGACTTTCAAGAACTCATATGCTCGCATTATAAGCATACATGTTCGACGGAGTTAATCCTAGAATATGAGTTTGACTGAAGTTCAATTTACCAAGAATCTTCAAACTAAGCGAATGTATATTGTTCCTATACCAAAATTGCGTGTTGAGTAGGTGCATATTTGCTTCTGAAGGATACATTTGATTTTCTACCCTTAGCAAATGAAAAGTAGATGGAATTGGAATCAAAATTGCGTCCGCTAATCTCTACAGTAATGCCGTATACATTTTGTAGGCAAACAAAACGCTCATTAGATCAAAAAGCAAACCCAAAATACAAAAAACTTAAAAGGATGATTTTAACCCCAACAGTTGAGGGTCATACACACATACGGTTCTAATGAAGATGATGATGAATAATAATTGAGCTATGAAGATTAAAACTGGGTACTTCGCAACTATAATTGTGTAACATGCGGCACAATATTGTTTGAAGAATTTATCACTAAATTTACTTCAATCCAATTCTGCACAAAAACTAGTTTTCCAACATGGCACGATAGTGAACTCCATCTACCGGTAATAATTTCATCGACAATAAATATCGTTCCAATCACACCTGTGAGATGACAAAACATCACACTCTTGAAGAAAATGTGGGTTTCTTGCTAATTAAAAACGCATAGGTACATTCCTCAATCGAAAAACTTTGCTGAAAATAATTTTTCAATGAAACTCAGGATTTTTTTCAAATATTAATAGAAATAAAATGCACGGCTGGGTCGCACGTACTCACTCTTATGTTCAAGATACTGCGGGCTTAAGAAAGTTGTATATAAAAACCAGGAAAGTATGAGAGAAAAATTTAGAGAAGCATGAAATATACGATATGTATTAATTCTTGATTGAAAATGATTGTATGGAAAAAAAAAGTTTCAAATCTTTGGACCGGTTTTAAAAAAATTAATTTTTATTTATATAAAATTCTTAAATCATTTTTAAGGACGAATTTTGGTATATATTCATGTGCACATAAAAATAAAATTAAAACAAAATTGTCTTGCTGTTTTTGAGATATCGAATTTTCAAAAAAAAAAAAATTGAAACTTTTTTTTTTTTAAATTCAAGTTAAAATTTCAAGTGAAACAGAAGAATTTCTTTTCAAATTTTCTTCATATTCAATTTTTTTTTAAATCCAAAAACTTTTTGTTGGAAAATTTTGATATGCAAATTCATCTAAATCCGTTTAGCTGATAATGAGAAAATTCAAAATTAAAAAAACGTTCTATGAGAGGTACTTTTAGGGTGGGCCACGATACCAAACCAAACGAGACTTTTATTGGTATCGTCTCAGTATAGTTTAAATTGAAAAATGTTGGTATCGTCCTCGGTCTCGGTCTCGTATTACTAAGTCTCGTCTCGGTATCGTATGACAAAATTTAGTTTGGTATCGGTCTCGGTCTCGGTCTCGGTCTTGGTCTCGGTCTCGGTTTCGTCTCGGTCTCGGTCTCGGTCTCAGTCTCTGTCTCGGTCTTGGTCTCGGTGTCGGTGTTGGTGTCGGTCTCGGTCTCGGCCCCGGTCTCGGACTCGGTCTCAGTCTCAGTTGCATTCAGATTATTCAAGTAAAACAATTCAAAAAAGTAAAAGAAGAAAACTATTCCTCGCGTTCCGAAGGTTATATTATAAAATATATGTTATCTAGTTATCCCAAAAATTTCAAGATAAATTGAGTTGTTTCTGTATCAATGGTCATCAGTTGTAACAAGGCATTACAACAACACAAGGCCACCTGGATAGCTGAGAGTAAACATAGGAACGTGCCCATTTTAATTACATTTGGAAATACAAATTTAAAACTTATTTGGAGAATTAAAAAAAGTTTACAGAAAAATCATCTTGCTGTTTAATCAGAATATCATACAAATCGTAAGAGCCGTTTTCGAGAAACCAAGAACAAAAATTATTATTTAATAATTATATTCAAAAATCCATTTTTTCTGCCGATACCAATACCAAACGATACCACCGAGAGGTTCGGTAAATTTCGGTATGGTCTCGGTATCGTTTTGGGTGTTTTGAAGATGGTTTGGTCTTGGTATCGTTTCGGTTTCCGTTACCGATACCAAACGATACCGCGACTTTTCTGGCCTAGGTACTTTTAATAGTTGCTACGTGTAAAATTTTATAATTTTTGGTAGTAGATCGTTCTAATTTTAGCATATCGTCGGTGTGCTGCAAAAAGAGCTCAAACGCACTTTTTTGTGAAATGGACTTAATGATGCGAAATTGTCCCAGTAGTCATATTCTATGCCTTATAAAAAAAATCCCATGCCTATTTAATGTAGTTTTGTAGTTATTGTATCAAACAAATTCATTCTATGTCCAAAACAAAACACCCAAAGGTGTGGACCAAAAAAGAGAAAGATTTCTCTTCTTTTTTTTGCTGCAAGAAAAGCTCAAGTCCTCAAATTCAAAGAAAATACACTCAGCTAAAAAAATCTTAAAAATGAAAGAAATAAGACCCTAGAACCCGAAATAAATGATGTATGGGAATCAGACCATACATTAAATTTAAAATAAAAATTACAAACGCAAAAAATTTTCATGCTGAAAAAACACATGTCCATTTAAATTCTTTTTTTTTGTTGTGCATAAAAGGTCTATGTCCTAGATTCAATTTATTTTTCTATAAAAAAAGGTGAATAAATCAAAAAATGCTTTAACCATCAGATTTTAAAATCAATTTATAAATCAAAACTACTTAATGATTTTTCCATGGTCATAAACTTTAAATCTTCAATAACTCAGAAACACAGTTATGTGACTTGTGCTCTTTTTGCAGCATACCGACGATATGGAAAAAGTTTAATCAAAATCGTAGGAGTTGTTTTTGAGAACAAATATTTTCCTTTCCGTTTTTTTTTTTAACTTATTTATGGAAGGTACCGTTATTTGTTCATTAATGTAATTTTTTTTTTTATATTTCAGAGAGAGGCTACCTTCTAAAAAAAAACTCTTACAGCCAATTTCTTCACAGAGCTCTAACGTTAGTACCGGTCCTAGTCTTAAAGTTGATACTCAAATTAATATCTCTCATTTATTTATACTTGTGTGAATGACGAAATAAGAAATACTGATTTGAGTACTAACTTTAGGACTAATACCGGTACTAACGTTAGAACTCTGTGAAGAAATTGACCGTTAAATATTGAGTTCAAAAAAATCATCATGTCGTTTTCGAAATGTACCTATTTAATTTTCCAACAATTTTTACTTGCGATTATAGGTACTATAAGGCAAGTTTTGGATTCGTGCAAAAAAAAAATTTTGACATAACAATCAAACATGATATTACGATGATAGAGAACACCAAAAAAGTGGGTGGCAGAATTCTGTCTGTCTGTTCGTCTACAGCCTAAACGGCTCGATCGATTTTCTTCAAAATTGGTACATAGTGGTTTTTGGTGGTTATGCCCACAGGTTTTTTACTTTTTTTTTTTACAATAAAAATAATGGTACCTGCCATACAACTTTTTTAGCAATTTTACATAATCGTATTTTTCTCAAAAACGGCTCGACAACTTTTCTTAAAAAAAATTCAATTTATTTATTTTAGTAAAGGCTTTCTTTTGGTGGAATACCATTTTTCAGAAATGGTTATTAATGGTACCTCCCAAAGAACCATCTTTTTTATTTTTGATTTTCTTCAAAACGGTACGACCGATTTCAATAATTTTTTTTACACAAAAGCTTCCAAAAAATATGAATAGTTTTGTGTACCAACATTTTTGAAAAAATATTTTTTGGATTTTTAAAAAATGTTTCAAAATTTTTTTTGGAAAATCAAATATTTCGAAAACGACATAATCGATTTCTTTGAAACTCGGTATTTAAGACTTTTTTAGTACTCTCTAAAATATTTTTAGAAAAAATTTTACATTTATGAAAAAATAACGGTACCTTCCATACAAAAGTGAAAAAACCGCAAAGGAAAATATTATTTTGCTTCAAAACGGCTCCTACGATTTTGATTAAACTTTTTGCATATACTAAAATTAGTACGATCTACTACCAAAAATTATAAAATTTTTCACTTAGCAACTATTAATAGTACCTGTCATAGAACGTTTTTTTTTATTTTGAATTTTCTCGTTATCGGCCAAACGGATTTAGATGATTTTTTTATGTACAAAATGCAGATAAGATCAAATAATATTGCATATCAAAATTTTCAAAAAAAAAATTTCGGATTTTTAAAAAAAGTTTCAAAATTTTTTTTTGAAAATTCGATATCTAAAAACGGGTTGACAATTTTTTTCAAATTTTGTTATTATATACACATAAATATATACTTCAGATTTGCATACCAAGATTTGTTCTTAAAAATGTTTTAAGAATTTTATAAAAAATTAATTTTTTTAAAAACCGCTCCAACGATTTTAAATTCTTTTTCCCATACAATCATATTCAATCAAGAATTAAGATGGCATTTTTTTTTTCCACATCAAACTGTCAAAAGAGTTGCTTTATCCAATTTAAAAGTCGTATTTCATGCTTCTCTACATTTTTCTCTCATAATTTCTATGTTTTTACATACAATTTTCTTAAGCCCACAGTGTCTTGAACATAAGAGCAAGTACGTGCGACCCAGTCGTGCATTTTATTTTTTTTAATTTTGGAAGCTTCTGTATACAAAAATATTTAAATCAGTCATACCGTTTGGAACAAAATAAAGTAAAATGCAAAACTGGGTCGCACGTACTTGCTCTTATGTTCAAGACACTGCGAGTTTAAGAAAATTGTATATACAAACATGGAAATTATGAGAGAAAAATGTAGAGAAGCATGAAATATGAAATACGACATTTAAATTAACTAAAACAACTCTTTTGACAGTTTGGGGTGAAAAAAAGGTATGCCATCTTAATTCATGATAGAATATGATTGTATGGGAAAAAAAAATTTAAAATCGTTGGAGCGGTTTTTTTTAAATTAATTTTTTATATATAAAATTCTTAACACATTTTTAAGAACAAATTTCGGTATGCAGATTTAAACTGTACATTTATGTGTATATAAAAACAAAATTTGAAAAAAAATTGTCAACCTGTTTTTGAGATATCGAATTTTCAAAAAAAAGTTTGAAACTTTTTTTAAAAATCCAAAAACTTTTTTTTTGAAAATTTTGATATGCAATATTATTAAATCTTATTTGAAATTTGTATATAAAAAAAATCATTTTAATCCGTTTAGCTGATAACGAGAAAACTCAAAATAAAAAAATACGTTCTATGACAGGTACTACTAATAGTTGCTATGTGTAAAATTTTATAATTTTTGATGGTAGATCGTACTAATTTTAGTATATGAAAAAGTTTAATCAAAATCGTAGGAGTCGTTTTCAAGCAAAAAAATATTTGCCTTTGCGGTTTTTTTACTTTTGTATGGAAGGTACCGTTATTTTTTCATAAATGTACAATTTTTTCTAAAAATATTTTAGAGAGTACTAAAAAAGTTTTAAATATCGAGTTTCAAAAAAGTCTATGATGCTGTTTTCGAAATATTTGATTTTCCAAAAAAAAATTTGAAATATTTTTTAAAAATCCAAAAAATATTTTTTCAAAAATATTGGTACACAAAACTATTAACATTTTTTGGGAGCTTCTGTATAAAAAAAAATAATTGAAATCGGTCATACCATTTTGAAGAAAATCAAAAATTAAAAAAATGGTTCCTTGGGAGGTACCATTAATAACCATTTTTGAAAAATGGTTTTCCACCCAAAGAAAGCCTTTACTAAAATAAATTTATTGAATTTTTTTTTAAGAAAATTTGTAAAGCCGTTTTTGAGAAAAATACGATTATGCAAATTTGCCAAAAAAAGTGTATGGCAGGTACCGTTATTTATGGTTCTAAAAAAAAAATTAAAAAAACTTGTCGGCAGAATCACCAAAAACCACTATGTACCAAGTTTGAAGAAAATCGATCCAGCCGTTTAGGCTGTAGACGAACAGACAGACAGACAGACAGAATTGTGCCACCCACTTTTTTGGTGTTCTCTATCATCGTAATATCATGTTTGATTGTTATCTCAAACATTTTTTTTTGCACGAATCCAAAACTTGCCTTATAGTACCTATAATCGCAAGTAAAAATGGTTCTTTGGGAATTGGGAGGTACCATTAATAACCATTTTTTTGAAAAATGCTTTTCCACCCAATTTTACTAAAAGTAATTTAGTGAATCTTTTTAAGAAAAGTTGTGGAGCTGTTTTTGAGAAAAATACGATTATGTAAAATAACTAAGAAAAATTGTATGGCAGGTACTGTCGTTTTGGTTC
Source organism: Dasysyrphus tricinctus (assembly GCA_963921185.1). Lineage (NCBI taxonomy): Eukaryota > Metazoa > Arthropoda > Insecta > Diptera > Syrphidae > Dasysyrphus > Dasysyrphus tricinctus. The sequence continues at coordinate 8,694,939 of OY992530.1, forward strand.
TAGCAAAAATAAAAAAAAGTGAGGGAGAATGACCAAAAAACAAGCAAAAGGAGCAATTTTGTATCGATAGGCGTGTTTTTTTGGGATTTTATATATAGTGCAGTGAGAAATTTCCATAAAAACGCATCCGCAGCGGCCTATATTTTTGTATTTGCAATATGGTACGCCTGAACAGCTGTCACGACACAAAAGTGAATTTTGTGAAAGTTAAAATTAGAAATAAACCAAAATTATTAACAAAAACTTACATATTGGCAAGTTAAATGGGAAATATAACTATATATTTATATAATTAATGTTTTCAATCAAATGTTTGTGTCCCTTTTTTCTTTATTTGCCATTTTCAGATACGAAAATTGAGATTTTGCAGCTATAAAAGAAAAAATAAAGGGGTAGGGGTGAGTTGGTAGACTATGGTCAAAGTAAAAAAATCATGATTTAGTCTGCTATTACACGAAGACTTTTTAGTTGAGATTTTTCGAAATTTAATATTGTGAAAGTGAAATCAAATTTTGTTTTCTCAATTGCACTCATTTAATTTTGAAAAAAGTCATGACTCAAAAGTCGTCGTATAATAACAGGCTCAATACACATGGAGTAGATGACTTAACTAGCGATAATTTTATAAATTACAATAAGGACATGATTGTATGGCTAATTTTAATGCATTTACCTAGTTTTCCACTGGAAATTTTTTAACTCACCAATTTTACCGGATTAACTGAGTACATAAGTAGCCAAATAAGCCTGAACCTTCCTTGAACTTCAGTTAGTTTCAGCTGTACTAACTGGTTCAAAATTTGATCCATGGTTCAGCATTTGTGACTCATCGATTTTATCGGATCTACTGAAGTGCAACGATAATTCCAAGGTTCAAGTATGTTGTAATAACAATTTCAAGCTTGACCATTGTTGAACCTCAGTTAAACTGCCGAAATCAGTGAGCTAAGATAATTGAACCACGCATCAAAGCTTGAACCACATTTGTACAAGTAGCCTTTCCACCAAAAGCAGTGACTTAAAATTGCTGAGCATTGGATCAAAATTTGAACCATGTCTATACAAACTAGTCCCTATTGACCAAAGGTTTACAAAAAGAGCTTTTCATATGAGCTGCGAATAGTGAATTTTGAAATGGGAATGATCGTGAATTTTGACGTTCCAATCCCTTGAGTAATTTGTTTGGTTGCCTATAGAAGAAAATGTGAAGAAAAATGCTTTGTGAAATGTGTCTTGATGTTGTGGTTTGCGAATTATCGTTTGACAGTCGGCAGAATATATCTTGTTTGTCACTTATAAATAAAAATGCTAAATTTTGCACTTTAAACTAATTTAAGGCAGCGTTTTTTTTAGCATAGCATAGGATAGGATCATTTTTTTCATTTTGTCGAAAAGGTAAAACAAAACAACCATGCACTTACAAACGACCCTGTTTAGACTGTAATTGCTCACTACACCACCATGACGTAAATTTATGGGTGAAATTTTCTCTTCACCGATTTCTTCTACAAAAACATGGTCTTGACGAAGTGAAAAGTTACAGTCTAAACAGGGCCATTCATTCAACATAATTCTACTCTACGAACATAGCCATCGAAAATTCGAGACACATAAAAGTACCAGTCATACCAATGACGACACACAAAAATCCTATTCAATTGAGTTCGATACTCGAACAAACGTCAAAAGTTTATCGGCAGCGGGATTCTACTTTAACTTTTATCGGCAGCGATTTTGCTGCCGATGTTGTTTTTGTAATTCATATAAAATTTCACTGTGCTGCGGATAGCTTTCCCAATAAAACACACCTGATGTTTACCGACTTATATAAATTAACCAAATTCCAAAAATTTAAACAAAATTTAAAGAGGGGTAGAAGGGGAGGTCAAAATATTTCTTGTGGATTAAGGTAACGTGTTACGTTTGTCCACATGGTGTAGTGTTACTTTTGCCCACATGCCTTTCTTTTTCGAGAAAAACTAAATATTTAGCTCAGTATCTTATCTGATGAACATGTATAAAGAAACAATGCTTGAATGCTTGAGTAGAAACTTGCTTTTAAATATTGAGATTTAAACCTTTACTGTGCCCATCTCACCACCGATCGACAGTAATTCGATAGAAAGGAGGAGAGTTAATTTCTTTTCAAAACTGCACACAAGAAAGTGTCCCAACACATTAATTCAGGCCGTGAATGGCCCTATAACTCTCATGAGGTGTTACTTTTTTCCCCGATCTCCTTTCTGTTTCCTTCTTTCAGAATGAAAATAGAACTTTATACATTTTGTTTGAAAGGAAACCATTCATCCACTTCAAACCACTTTCACTGTATTGAAATTCATTTGTCTCCTTAAAATAATCAATAAATGTGACAAAACTTCTAAACTATCGATATTATGAACGAAATGAAGTTCAATTTAACAGAAAATTGAACAATGAATCGAAAGTAAGTCCAGTATACATAATTCAAGTTTTACATACACTATACACTAGCTTTTGTTTAAAAATTTTGAGAGCTAACTTTTGAACAAAAGCAATTCAAAATGAAACAAAAGTTTAGAAAATAACTTTAAAAGCAAGACAATTTGCATTGTTTTCGTAAAGAAATCTATAGTTTGGGGTAAACTTTAAGGCTGATAAGTTCAAAAGAACTATTTTACAAACATCCAGAAACAAAGTTCCCAGGATAAACTTACATTTTTGAAAAGTTCAAAAGAACTATTTTGTTCTTCTTCTGGACTTTTATTTTTTGTTAAATTTATGTTTTATATCTGTCACATCAAGAAACTTGAAAAAAAAACTGAATATCCTGAAGCGCGCATTAAACACCTTTAAAACAAAATTAAATAAAAAAGATAGACCCTGATGGCTGAAAGTTCTTTTTTTTTGTAGGTGAGATTTTATGATTCCTTGAGATAGGTATGTATACTTTTTAACTTCAAGTGTTTGTTGTTAAGAAAAGGTACACGCAAAATTATTACTCACCATCACTACCTTGGGGCTATGAATTCAAAAGAATCACACACACTTAAAGTGATCCAAGTCTAACTTTTTGCCTGGCTATAACTTCAACCTTGGGCTTCTTTATTTCTTGGGCATTGCGGTGCCTTGCCTTACTTATACCACACTGCTTATGGTATCTTAGGGAACAGACATAACCGCACTAGTGTAAGAATATACAAAAAATATTGTTTTTTTTTTTATTTTTAAATTTTGATGTTGCTATTTCAAAGTTATGTATAATGTAGGTACACGTGGTACGTGGTTCTGATGTGATAGTGCTGGAGTGTGTTTTTTGATGTGGCCATCAAATATTTTTGCAAGTCAAAATAAAAGTGCAGAAATATTCAGGGATTTAAGTTTTTTTTTCCTTTTTTATTTAGTGAGTAAACCAGTGTTGTCACTTTTTTTTTAATTTTAAAAGTACCTACCTAGAATTATTTGAAAGTTCTTTATATTTATTTTGTTTTTAAGCTTCATGGGGGCTCTTTTTATACTACTTTGATTTAAATTCTTATTGAGAGCTCCTTTTTATAATCTTATTAAGAACGTTTAAATTGAACAGTCTGAATAATTTTATTCTTTGCCAGTAACACCAGTAGGTTTACCTCTGGGGCTGAATCCCATCCTATGCATTGCAAGAAGCTTATGAGAAAAATTCAAAAAAATAAAAATAAAAAGTAAAGGCTTGAATGGGTATGTATACATGTACAAGTACATACATACGCATTTTACGGATAGGTATACATAAGAAACACTCGCTTAAAAGAAATGGAATACAATGCATCGTATCCTTCTTTGCATAAAAAAGAAACTCGGTAATAAGAAAGAAATTTCTGAAACTTTCAGACTTTCTTAAAATCGTGTTGTACTTTATTATAAACTAAGTTTTGGTTAAGAGTTTTGTTTTGATGTTTTAAATACCTATTTCCTAAGAAGTACCCACCTCAATCTGGACCGGGGCTTACAAAGGGAGTACAATTCAGTTTTTTGATAGATTTTCGAAAACAATCCGTAAAAAAAAATGCGAAGGTAAAAGTTGTACACTCACGAGCAAAAAACGGAAACACCTTCTTCCTTTATGTTAAGACAATAAATACTTTGGATGTAGTTAAGTGTTAAGGTGCATTAAAGCGTATGGTATTGTTGAAAAGCTTGAATCATTAGGTTTAAATTAAGAGGCTAAAACTATAACAGCTACTTCAGAACTTAGGAGGCAATCGTAAAAGTTGAAATACTTGAGGAAAACTCGAGTGAAATTGAAACGGAGTTGCTGAAAAGTTAAACATTTTTTAACAAAATCAAGTGCAATATATTGGGTTACTGTTGTGTATTGCCCACTAGCTCACTAGCTTTTATTACAGCTTCTAATCGATTGTTCATTGACTTGATGAGGTCATTGACTGTATCTTGGGGTATATCTTCCCATTCGTCTATCAGTGCCACTTTAAGTTCATTTACTGTTAAAGGAGTTAGATTTCTGGGCCTAACCCCCTAACTCTCGGCAGCGGTTCAAGTTTGCACTTAGTACTGTCAGCTGTTCAGTCCATGGTGGCAATACTAGCTTTCCTAAGGGACTCGACAGTTCCCCGCGCAGCATTTTCATAAGGGACTCGACAGTTCCCCGCGCAGCATAATGCAACCATTTTAACAAAATTGGGACAAAAATCCTTTTCTTGGATTTATTGGTGCATTTACCTACTTTTTTGAAGAAATTTAGTTCATCGTATTATTTATCACAAAAAAAAAAACAAGTTTTAAAAATTTGGGCAATATGGTTCTGGACCTTTGGCTCCAATATGGGAAATTTAAAAAAGAATATGCCGTCGAATTGGTCAGCAATTGATCAGAAAAGGTCAACAAGTCTTAGAAATTGGTCAGCCCTATATAACTTCGAAACCAAGGCTTTAAGAGCGATTTTTGGCACCTCATTTGTGGTAATTTACAAAAAAAATTTACCATCCCAAAAAACTACTAGATCTAGTTAAAAAGTCAAGTATTTTCAGCAATTGGTAAGCTATAGATTTTTTTCATGAAATTTTAAAGTTCGTTCGGTTGCAAAAATAACTTTTCGCACCTCATTTGGGTCATTTAAATAAAAAAACATATGCCATTTGAAAGACCACTTCATGGTTATAAAAGGTCAGCTAGTAATTGGCCCAGAAATAGATTTTTACTTGCGATAAATATAGGTACATACTATAGGGGAAGTTTGGGACTCGTGCTCAAAAATTTTTTGAAATAACAATCAAACATGACATTACGATAATAGAGAACACGAAAAAAGTGGGTGGTCCAATTCCGTCTGTCTGTCTGTCTGTTCGTCTACAGCCTAAACGATTTTCTTCAAACTTTGTACATACAGTGGTGGCCATAGAATTAGAAACAACAATTCTAAATGCACTTTATCAACCATAATATTTTTTGTAAGCACCAGCGTACGTGGCTTGTGTCGTTGGTCTTTGACAGGTGACATGTTTGTTCTAAATATGAGTTTCCTTGAACACAAACAGTTTATAAAACACCGTTATTTTAGAAAATTCATTTATAGTCGACATTTTAGCTGGACACGAAATTAGAAACGACAAAAGAATTGGTAAATTTAAAAATAAAGAAAATTATTATCAATGTGAGTTGATTGTTTTCAGTTTTTTTTGGATTATTTTTATAATATTAATATTAATTAATTAAAAATACAGCGACGAAAATGGGCAAAAATAAGTCTTGTAGTCCAGAGCTCCGGAAGCTCATAGTGCAGTGCTATCAAAACGAAAACTAGTCAATTTATGGAATCAAAAAGATTTAGTTGCTCGAAAAAGATGGTATTTGATGCTATTCAAGTCAATAAAAGGACTGGCAGCTTTGAAAACCCAAAAAGAAAACCAAAAGATCGAAAATCCACGCCAAAAGAGGACAGATTGATATGCCGAATTAGCAAAGCTGATCCTTTTTTGACTTCTGCAAAAATAAAAGAGGTTGTTTCGCCCCAATTGGGTCAAGAGCTATCAGCTAGAACCATAAGGCACCGACTTCTAGAACATGGGCCACGTGGATGCATTGCCAGGAAAAAACCACATGTTTCCAAAAAGAATTTGAAGAGGCGTTTGATGTTTGCTAAGCTTCACGCAAATAAAGCCATGGGATTCTGGAAAAACATACTTTGGAGTGATGAATCCAAATTTAACTTGTTCGGGTCAGATGGTAAAGTGTATGTTAGACGCCCTCAGAGGAAGGAATTGGATCCTAAATATACTTTAAAGACCGTTAAGCATGGAGGAGGAAACATAATGGTTTGGGGTGCGTTCTCGTGGTATGGAGTTGGCCCAATAGTAAGAATAAATGGTCGAATGGAACAACATATTTATAAAGGCATCTTGGAAAATGTCATGGAGCCTTATTCATTTGCACACATGCCCATTAGTTATGTTTTCCAGCACGGATTGTTAAGCAGTGGTTTTTTGATACAAAAACTAATGTTTTGGACTGGCCCGCCCAAAGTCCAGACTTGAATCCTATCGAGAACTTGTGGGCAGAACCACGTCTGCCTAAAAAAAAGGCTAAAGTCCAAGAACCCAAAAAATTCTGAGGAACTTTTTGAAAATATAAAAGAGGTCTGGGAGATTATACCCCCATCAAGATGCCGCGCATTGGTAGAAAGTATGCAGGCAAGATTAGCTGCAGTGACAAAAAATAAGGGATTCCCTACAAAATATTAATTTTTCATCGAACATTTTTTATGAAATACCAATTTTTTCTTTGCGTTTCTAATTGTATGGCCAGGTGCGATTTCGGTAAAATAAATAATATTAATTTTCTACTGTTAGTTTCACGCTTTTATTTTTTATAAAATATTCAGAAGTGTACTGTCATGGTCTATTAAAAGAACCACTAACCAACCTCAACAAATTTCCTAAAAAAAAGTTATGCAATTTAACATTGTTACAAAATTCTTGTTTCTAATTGTATGGCCGTTTATTTCACTTTTTTTAAACAAAAATAACGGTACCTGCCGTACAATTTTTTTTATCAATTTTACATAATCGATTTTTTCTCAAAAACTCTACAGCTCCACAACTTAAAAAATAAAATTCAATAAATTGTAAATAAAAGATGTTTTTCGGACTTACCACGATTGTTTTTATTTTTATTTTAATCAATCGATTAAAAAATAATTTCCCGACGTTTCGATAGGGTTGCACCTGTCGTGGTCACGGGGTAACTGATGGCTTGTGGATGGTTGTTGTTTTTTCTCTCATTTTATTTTCGTGTGCGGAGATTATATTGATGTGTTGTTTGTGCTTGCAACTGAGCTGGTACTTGTTGCGATTGCAGTGCTTGTTGTTGTTGTAATAAGTTGATGTATGCTTCCGAGCAAGCAAAGCTTATCACAGCAGCTGGCAGATTGTTTTGATTTTTGTTTTTGTTCTCAGCTGTAATCTTGCTAAGCTTTAACTTTGTTTATAAGAGGATCCCATGCTGAGGAAAGTTTAAAGCTTTGATCACGATTGAAATTTTTGTGAATTTTGATTTCAATTGACTCGCGCACTAATCTTGGTAGATAAAATCTCTCAGTGGTTATTTTTTCATAAATGTAAAATTAATTCTGAAAATGTTTTAAAGAGTACTAAAAAAATCTTAAGTATCAAGTTTCAAAAAAATCGATCATGTCGCTTTAGAAATATTTGATTTTCAAAAAAAGATTTGAATTTTTTGAAAATCAAATATTTCTAAAGCGACATGATCGATTTTTTTGAAACTTGATACTTAAGAGTTTTTAGTACTCTTTAAAACATTTTCAGAATTAATTTTACATTTATGAAAAAATAACGGTAGTTTTTCAATACATTTCGAATATATCATTATGCAATTTAATGTGGGACTTATAGGGTTTTTCATTGGCAAAAAAAATCAATTTATTTTTGATTTGAATCTGTCAAAAAGCTGAATCTGACAATTATTGTAATCCATTGGTCGAAAAAATTGATTTATTTTTTGATTTAAATTAATTTTGCAGATCTAAATTTTTCAGCAGATTTACCTCTCCCAGTACTAATACCAATACATTTTTCAGCGGTCAGTTTGGAAATGTGGTTTTTTATTTGTTTATTTTATTTCGGCTGTGACAATAATTGTGAAGGAAATTGAAAATGGAAACTGTTTTAAACGAATCGGTAAATTCATGAAGCAAATATTTTTCTACGAGAAGTGAACCAGGGGGTGCAAATTTTAACTTTTCATATTATTGCTCCTCAAATGTAAAACATAACAGACAATCATCGCACAACAATCTCGGCACATTCCACCCCATTTAGGCCACTCTATTTTTAAAATTGACTTATTTGAATACCTATTGGTCCAAGAAAAGAGTGTGTGTGCAGGAAAAATTGAGCTTAAGATTGAATTGAACAATACTGTTGTCATAGGTCTGACTCTCTACAGTTTCACCCCTAAAAAATACATAGAATGCAGCAAAGTTTCCAGAACTTAGTTTTTTTCATTTTTTTCCCGATGGTTTTTAAAACTTTGAAGAGAAAATGATCAAATGTATCCAAAAAAACGGGGCTTCTCATGTTTATGTTGAAATATCTCAAAAACGTGACGTGCTGGAGTAATTTTGACTTTGGGTTCAACATGCCAAAATTCTTGAAAAAAGTATGGTTTGGTGCCGACCAGTGTTACCTACTGGTAACTGGAACGAATTATAAAAACTACTTTTAACAGCAGTGTTCAATATTCATTACCAACACAAAAAAGAATACAAAATATATTTCTGGAATACATTTGAAAATTGTATTGTTTATTATATACCTACAATTATTTCTATCTCGAAAAAGGTTTTCCCAAAAGGTTTCATAGACGATTTAAAAATAAAACCATGTCCTCGTATGATTCTTTGATTTATACTGAAATTGGCTGAAAGCTTTTTGCGTACCTGCAAAACTATTTATAATGTCTTTTGATTCCCAAAAGAATCTACCTTTTTCTGTCTATATTAAAATTCCTATGCAGGTATATAAGTATAGATGTAGGCATGGTTAAGGTTCTAGGACAAAGTGATATCATAAATTAATTTATTTTATAAAATACCAGTTTTTTAGTGTTTGTCTCACTCGAAGTTAAACCACAGTGGAGCTTACTTTTCATATAAATTATTATTTAAGAGTTAACTCAATAGCAGCTTTTTTAAGGGAGGATAAATTTAATACGTAGTAGATTAACTGGCTTTTTGGTAATTTATTGTTTATTTGGATTTCTAAATTTGAAGCAAATTATTTGTTTATTTCCGTGGTTGTCATGAAGAACCAGTATGTCGAGATACCTGAAGTAAATTAATATTTCAATTGTTATTTTTACAAAAATAGTTCACAATATATAACTGACGAAATTTATCCCTTGTGTAATAATTTCCTAATAGATATACATATGTACAGCTGAAAATGAACATGTACATATGTGATGAACACTTGTTTCCATATAAGCAAAATTTTGTGAATGGTGTTAAACATAAACCTCGAACTTCCTATTTTTTTAAGTGTTAGACTAAACTGGGTTTTCACGACCGCAAACATTGATGGAGCGGTAGTCATTCTTAGGATAAGGGTTTCTGCGAAAACATCTGAAATGAAAATCAATATTTTGTTTGCCTAAATTTGAAGCTTCTTGATAGATCTCCCATTTTTTAACTCAAAAATTCAACAAGAACAAAAAGAAAACAATGTCAATAACACACCATTGTATCATAATAATATGTATTTGAGAATATTTTCCATTTACACCTACAAACTCTCATGATTGATGAATTTTCTTGCACAATACATAATTCATTTTTCTCCTCAAAAACCATGTTCTGTTCTCACAATCATATCAAAAAAAATAAATCCTTTTCTTCATTCCAATAAACTCATTTTTCAAATTTCAAAAGAATGTGAATATTTACGTATGTTCGAGAAAGACCAATTTAAATGGAAGAAGAAGAAAATTATATATAAAACCATTATTTACCACCTACCGTTATTCACCTATAGTCCCTAGTCAATGAAATGAAATATAGTGGGAAGTGTGACATCGGTTTGGTCTATTTGGTTATTTGTCGGAGGAAGAAATAATATTTATTTCACATATCGCGTGGCAAAATCAGTTGGAAACATTAAATTGGCGTGTTTTGAAAAAATAATGCAAAAGGTGTGTATTAACATGTTTATTTGGCAATAATTTTTTTCATTTGTTTTGTTTTTGTTTTACTTTTCCTTTATTAACAATGAAATCGTGATTTATCTTAATAGGTTTTGTGTAATTTTTTGTGTAATTTCGAGGTAAAGTAATTAAAGTTGACATAAGAGGGAGTAAACAAACTATAATGTTGTTCTGGAAATGTTGAGGGAATTTAATAACCCACAATACTTTTGTTAAAGAACGTTATAATGCAATAAAAATGACTTTACAAAATATTGTTTTTACGGAATGGAATTAAAACACAAACCAGACCATATCTAAGCCACCATAATTATTTAGGTCGAAAAAAAAAGTTTTTTGTTGAAATATTTAATTTCAATCAATGAAAGTCAACTAATCATGAAAGAAAAAAATCAAAAATTATAAAAACGTCATTGTAATCTAAGGTCGTGCGCCAGGGTTTGGATGATGGTTCGGGGCCAGACTCCAGCAAACCAATCTTACAAATAATTATTCTATTTTTGCAACAAAATACTAAATACATAGTCCTGGGACAAATACAGATTACAAATGGACATTTGAACATTTTATGACATTCCCACAATCAGTCAAAGAGTAAAAGTAGCTTTAAGAACAACACAAATAAAATGCACGATTGGGTCGCAAGCACTTGCTTTTCAAGAGGCTTAGGCTTAGGTTTTTAAAAATTGTATAATTTCCGACATGGAAATCATGAAGAAAAAAATGTTTAACCCTGAACTGGGCGCAAGGGGTCATCAGAGCTTTAAATCAGAAGTACTTACTTACTTACATATACGGCTTCCGATCCATGAAGGGTCTCTGCCTGAGATATTGCGGTCTTCCATAGGTTGCGGTCCCTCGCACGCTCCCTCTAGTCGTTGAGACCAAGCGCTCCTGCGTCTGTGACCGCCTGGTCCCTATAGTGGAGGAAGATGGTCGTCTCGAACCTGGGGGCTGGGATTCAAAGATTTTCTTGGCTAGAGCGATGTTGTCCATTCGCTCGATGTGGCCGAGCCAGTGTAGTTGACGTGTTTTGGCTCTTTGGATTACATCCACATCTTGGTAAAGCTCGTATAATTCACGATTGAATCTTCTCCCCCAATCACCCTCTTCGCATAAAGGACCAAATATCCGCCGCAGAATTTTTCTTGAAAGTGCCCAGTATCAATTCCTCTTTTTTACTTATCGTCCAGCACTCAGTGCCGTAGAGTAGAACTGGTAAAAGCGTTTTGTATAGCGTGCACTTTGTATTTCGATAAAGGAGTTTTAAATCCATTTGTATGACCAAACCGAAGTAGCAGCGGTTTGCTAGGGTAATTCTTTGTCGGATTTCCACTATGGTGTCATTCGCGGAATGGATGTTTGTACCAAGGTAATTGAACTCCTTGATTATCTCGAAATTACTGCTATAGTACCAACAGTGACGTTTTGTCCTAGGTGAAGTCTGGAATAACTCGGATGAGCTGTTACCCATTTGCACGTTGCACCGCGTATTTTGTAACGTCATGCGGCATAGCTGGATCAGTTTTTTCGGGATCCCGAGTTCCGACATCGCCAATAGAAGCTCTTCGCGACTTATGCTATCATAATGTGGCTTTGAAGTCGATGACTAGGTGGTGGGTCTCGATTTGAAACTCGTTGGTCTTTGCCAGGATTTGCCTCAATGTGGAGGTTTGGTCTATCGTTGATCTGCCTGGCCTGAGGCCACACTGGTACGTGCCGATCATAGCGTTGCGGAAAGGTTTTAGACGCTCACATATTACGTTGGATAGGATCTTGTAAGCAACATTAAGCAGGGATATGCCTCTGTAGTTCTTGCAGGACATAGGATCGCCTTTTTCGTAGATTGGGCATATGGCGCTATTTGACCAGTCGTCGGGCATACTTTCCTCCTCCCACACTTGGTTGATGAGCTGGTGCATGCACCCTACCAGGACATCAGCTCCATATACTTGAAGAGTTCCGCAGGTAGGCTATCCGAGCCAGCGGATTTGTTGTTATTAAGCTTGTAGATTGCTTTCTTAACCTCTTCAGTACTGGGCGCTGGTACTGGATCTTCATTGACTGCTCTCATGCTTCTTTGTTCCCCTATCGCCTCCTCTATATAATGTCCATTAAGCCGTTGCTGGAAATACTGCTTGAACACGTCTACAATTCCCTGTGCTTCGGTGACTAGGTTCCCTTGGCTGTTTCGAAGAACTTGCGTGTCAGTCCTATAACCAGATGCCAGTTGCTTGGCTGTTTTATAGAACAAGCGGCTCGAGATACTTGAGCTGAGTGGAGTGGATACTCTTTTCTTTCTGCGCAGGGTTTTTCTCTCTTTTCACGGTACTCCTCTCTTGCTGCTCTTGTTTTCCGCTGCAGCATTTGCATTCGTGCATTTTCCGTCTCCTGCTTCAATTTTTTTTTCTGGGTGGTTGATAGCCTATGGTGGTCTCGGCTGTCTCCTTAATGATGTCGCGATACTGGTTTCACTGATTTGTTGACGCTTTTGGCTGGGTGTACGGCAGAGAGTTTCCCGGTGAATTGCTCACTGAAGTCTCTGGCTTTCTCAAATGTGCTGAACTGCTGAGCAGGGCTGTCGTTTCACTTTTTCAGAAAGCAGTACTTCGAGGAAAAAAATAGCAGTACACAGCAGTACGGCAGTAAAATATATATTTACAAACATAATTGTTAATGCATTTAATTTTGTTTAAATGCATATATTGTTCATTAAAAATTATCACATACGCGCCCATTACCTATTTAGCTCTAGCGCACTGCAATGGTGGTACTAAAAAGTTTTCATTACATAAAAACTCTTGTTATGTTTATGCACGTTTTCTCAAAATCTGTTGCTTTTAGGAAAAAAGTTAATATATTTGGGTAGAATTTTATAAACTACATACAATATTTATTTTAATTATTTTTACTTGCGATTATAGGTACTATAAGGCAAGTTTTGGATTCGTGCAAAAAAAAAAATTTTGAGATAATAATCAAACATGATATTACGATGATAGAGAACACCAAAAAAGTGGGTGGCACAATTCTGTCTGTCTGTCTACGTCTGTCTGTCTGTCTGTTCGTCTACAGCCTAAACGGCTCGATCGATTTTCTTAAAACTTGGTACATAGTGGTTTTTGGTGATTCTGCCGACACGTTTTTTTCATTTTTTTTTTTAGAACCAAAAATAACGGTACCATTTTTTTTTTTGGAAAATTTACATAATCGTATTTTTCTCAAAAACGGCTCGACAACTTTTCTAAAAAAAATTCAATAAATTTATTTTAGTAAAGGCTTTCTTTGGGTGGAAAACCATTTTTGAAAAATGGTTATTCATGGTACCTCCCAAGGAACCATTTTTTTTATTTTTGATTTTCTTCAAAATGGTATGAACGATTTCAATTATTTTTTTTTATACAGAAGCTTCCAAAAAATGTTAATAGTTTTGTGTACCAAAATTTTTGAAAAAATATTTTTTGGATTTTTAAAAAATATTTCAAATTTTTTTTTGGAAAATCAAATATTTCGAAAATGGCATCATAGATTTTTTTGAAACTCGATATTTAAGACTTTTTTAGTACTCTCTAAAATATTTTTAGAAAAAATTTTACATTTATGTAAAAATGACGGTACCTTCCATACAAAAGTGAAAAAACCGCAAAGGAAAATATTTTTTTGCGTAAAAATGACTCCTATGATTTTGATTAAACTTTTTTCGTGTACTAAAATTAGTACGATCTACCATTAAAAATTATAAAATTTTACACATATCAACTATTAGTAGTACCTGTCATAGAACGTATTTTTTTATTTTGAGTTTTCTCGTTATCAGCTTAACGGATTTAAATAATTTTTTTTATATACACATTTCAGATAAGATTTAATAATATTGCATATCAAAATTTTCAAAAAAAAAGTTTTTGGATTTTTAAAAAAAGTTTCAAACTTTTTTTTTGAAAATTCGATATCTCAAAAACGGGTGAACAATTTTTTTTCAAATTTTGTTTTTATATACACATAAATATATAGTTTAAATCTGCATACCAAAATTTGTTCTTAAAAATGTTTTAAGAATTTTATATATAAAAAATTAATTTAAAAAAAAACTGCTCCAACGATTTTAATTTTTTTTTCCCATACAATCATATTCCATCATGAATTAAGATGGCGTACTTTTTTTTCAGCTAAAACTGTCAAAAGAGTTGTTTTATTTATTTAAATGTAGTATTTCATGCTTCTCTACATTTTTCTCTCATAATTTCCATGTTTGTATATACAATTTTCTTAAACTCGCAGTGTAGTACCTCGTGGCTTGATGGTTAGTGCGTAGGACTGTCATGCCGAAGGTGTGGGTTCGATTCCCAGCCGTGCCACCTAAAAACAGAAAATGTTTTATTCGAGGTATTGCCTCTTGCGAGGAACTGACAAATCCTCCAAGAGTATACTTTTCATGAAAAAGTGCTTCTCATTTAGCCGTTCGGACTCGGCAAAAAGCTGTAGGTCCCCTCCATTCCTGCCAACAAACACGCACACAGGAATGGTTGTGAGTTGTAAGTCACTAGGCCCTGGTTCTCCATGAGCTGTTGCGCCACCCAATTTATTTTATTTATTATTAAACTCGCAGTGTCTTGAACATAAGAGCAAGTACGTGCGACCCAGTCGTGCATTTTATTTTTTTATTTCCCTTTCTTAATAGACCAAATTTTACCCACTGTAATTTCATTAGTACATACATAGGTACCTATATAAGTTTAGATAATTTTACTGCCTTTAAGTTAATTTTCGTCATTTTGTTGTAAAATGAAATTGCATAAGGTTATTAAATAATTTGAAACCACTCCTTTTTCCAGATGGTGGCCTTATTTAGCCTGAACACCACAATAACTTGGTTTATAATGAGAAAACGTAGCCAAACGCATATAGTACAAACAATATTTCTGATCGATCAATGCTATTTTAATAGAGTTGTTGACTAAATTTGCTACTCCATAAAAATCCTGCATGATTTCCTTTTAATCTAGAGGTTGTATGAAGAAAAAGCATGGTAATATTTTTTGTATAGAATTGAATAAGCTACAATTTTACTTTAATATTTAATTCCAAAAAGCTGAGTTTTCGTGAAATAAGCAAAAAACTTGCGATATACAAGAAATGCCTAAACGACAAACTATGCACTCTTAAAAAATGTAACGCTAGATTTTGTTCAATAAATCTACGACATTTTAAAGCTTTTTGGATAGGATTATGATTTGCAAATGTTCTGTAAACAAATTTTCAAAAAAGCAGTACCTTTGTCGTATTAGCAGTACGGCAGTACGGAGTTTCAAAAAGCAGTACAAATACTTCAATTGCAGTACTTCGACAGCCCTGGTGCTGAGGCATGCAATGTTGAATTTCTTCGGCGGTATTCGTTTTCTTTTCGTTGGACAGTCGGGCTCTGAACTTTGTCACAACAAGAAAGTCGTCAGAGTCCACGTTTGCACCTCGGAAAGTTCGCACGTCCACTGCAAAAGATGGGTCATAAAGTCTCTCAGGGAAAAGATTTTTTCCAAACTTTATGAAAACGTTGATACTTTTGTTAAGTTATTTCTTATTTTGTGATATGTTTCTCGCCGAAAAACAATTTTTGTTACTTTTTTAAATGGGTACTAATAAAGCATTTAGTTTAACTATATATTACCAACACAAAGCCCTTAAACTAGCTAAGGTTTTCTGGGGTCGTTAGGGACCCATGCGACCACTGTGTGTGATTTTCTTCATGCGCTCAGTTAAGGGTTAAAAGCAAAAATTTATTGATGATAAATTAATAATTTAAGGCAAAAAAAAGAATGCCATCTGAATTCTTGATGAATTATGAATTTATGGAAAACAAAAACTTGAAAATCTTTGGAGTTCTATTTTTTTTCATATTTTTCTTTTATAATAAGATAATATTCTTAAAACATTGTTAAAGAAAAAATTTTGGTAAGCAAATACTAGATATTAACTATATAGCAAGCAAGCAAATACTTGATATTAACTATCTAGTATTTGCTATGTTGTTTGTTTCATTTTTAAAGTGAAATTATCAATATTTTTTTAGTCGCCGCTTATTTCCCAGCTCGAACTACTTTGCAGAATAGGTCTCCAAAAGTCTTTTTTTGTTATCAGAAGCTCAAAACCCTATTTGCAATAACTAATTGCTGCACAATTTGAGAACTGGTGCTTATTTGTCCTTATCAGAACTCTAAGCAGGTTTTCGTGTCATTTAATTATTCAATAGTAAATACAATTTTAGTTTTTGGGCAATTGATTTATAAAGTGGTAAGTGTCACGCCCGTAACAAAAAAAAATTATGTTTCATTATAGAAGAAAAAAAATTTTATCAATGTGATAATTTGGGGAAAAAAGGAGAATACTATGATCTACTGTCAAACAAAATTTCAAGACTTTGAAATTAATACTGACCTCGTATTTAAAATTTTAAGTCTATGTCATACCCCTAACAGGTTGGCATTTCAAATCATAATCGTTCTGTTTTTCAACTCAATTTCAGTTTTGTTACTTTTAGATATGAAATTCATGACATAGGGATACAATTCTAAGAAAATCTACTTTAAATATAAATTTAATCGGCTTTAAGTGAAATTTTCCCTATTTTAAAAGAAAATGGAAAAAATCTCATTGAAGTGAGAAATCTATTCACTTTTCAGTGAGAAAGTGTTTCTGACATCATGTGAGAAATGATTATACATCGATGACAACAATTTCCCGTCAAAATATAGTATATTATATTGTTTTCATGCATAAAAATCATACTCGGTCACACCCGTAACAATGACCTGTCACACCCGTTACGTTTTCAAATAAAAATTTTGTATAGTTTTTCATAGTTTTGGTTCTCATTTCTTAACTGAAACTGAAGATCAACTATCTGGGTTAATTTTCTAAAGAATGATACAAACTTGTCATGCAATATTTTAGACCACATGAAAATTAGATATCTTAATCGCAAATCACCAATTTTCTAAGGTCACACCCGTAATGCAAACAAATTGCATCCTATAACTGAACCACTAATTTTTCATACTTTAATATACTAATTTTTTAAAAGAGCTTCAGGTGTCCTTTAGAATAGTAAAGTTATTATTTATAAATTGGGAATAGTACCTATGTATAATTAATAAAATATGGAGTCTCACTGTCACACCCGTAACGATGGTTTCCATCCATCCATATATAAAATTCTTAAAACATTTTTAAGGACAAATTTTGGTATGTAGGGGAAGAGTGCGAACAGTGAGACACTTTTTTTCAAATTGATATAGCTTTGGAACCTTTTAAGCAATCTTACAGAAACTTTGACAGTATTTTGAGACATTCTTTACCTTCATACGGAGAGAGAAACTTTATTGAAAAATATAATAGTTAAACTGTTATAAGCAAAATTGTGAGCAAAGTCAAATTGTCTCACTGTTCACCGAGGGTGCGAACACTGAGACACTGTAGGGCGAGCAGTGAGACGATATAAACAAATTACAAAAAAAAATTACTTGAATTGTTTAATTTGTAACAAAAAACTGCATTCAATTATAGCCTTACATGTGTTAGTCACTTTTAAATAAAGAAATCAATACAAATTTTCAAACAAATGAATAACCTTGAACAAAACTTAAATTCTCTTCTGCTTGCTTGACGGTGAAATAATAAACACAAAAAAGAGAGTGGTATTTCCAAAATTTTAGTGCGAGATATGTCTCACTGTTCGCTTTTTGAAAATGTCTCACTGTTCGCCCCTTGTGATTTTTTCAGATTTTTTTTTGTTTAAATAAAAATTGTTTAATATTTATCCGATTGATTTGTTGCATTAAAAGATTATATAGCAACAAATTAGTAAAAAAAAACTTAGTTCATTTAACTGAATATTATAGAGTATTAACACAAATTCAAAATACATTTAAGAAAGTACTTTTGTCACTTTTTTTGTATGACCACTCACCAAAAGCACATGCTCAGCTGGATGAAGTTTGCGATAGAAATATAGAATGCGGTATAGAAAAAAAAATTATTTGTATCATTGGCATGTCTGTGTAAGATTTCCGGGAAACACAATATGCATTGTCTCACTGTTTGCACTGTCTCACTGTTCGCACCCTTCCCCTACATCTAAATTTTATATTTGAAAAAAAATTGTCGATCCGTTTTTGATTTATCGAATTTTAAAAAATTGAAACTTTTTTAAAAATTCAATAACTTTTTTTTGGAAAATTTTGATATGCCATATTGTTTGATTTTATCTGAAATTTGTATATACAAAAATGTATTTAAATCCGTTTAGCCAATAATAAGAAAATTTAAAATAAAAAAAACTTTCTATCACAGGTACCTACCTACTATTAACAGTTGCTCAGTGCAAAATTTTATAATTTTTGGTAGTAGATTGTAATAATTTAAGAATATAGAAAAAGTGTTATCAAAATCGTAGGAGCCGTTTTTGAGAAAAAAAAAATATTTTGATTAACGGTTATTTAACTTTTGTATGGAAAGTACCGTTATTTTTCATAGATATGTATAAAATTTTTCTAAAAATATTTTTGAAAGTACTAAAAACTCTTAAATATTGTATTGAGTTTCAAAAAAGTCAATCATATCTTTTTCAAAATATTTGATTTTCAAAAAAAAAAATTGAAACATTTTTTAAAAATTCAAAAACTATATTTGTTTCAATTTTAGTATACAGAACTATTTGTATTTTTTTTTTTAAGCTTTTGTATAAGAGAAATTATTAAAATATGTCAAACTCTTTTGAAGAAAATCGAAAATAAAAAAAAGTGGTTCCATTGGAGGTACCATTAATAACCATTTTATGAAAAATTGTTTTCCACCCAAAGGAAGCCTAAAATTTATTTATTGAATCTTTTTAAGAAAAAGTGTCGAGCCATTTTTGAAAAAATATGATTATATTAAATTGCTGAAAGAAATTGTATTTCAGGTACCTACCGTTATTTTTAGTTCTTAAAAAAAATGAAAAAAACTTGTGGGCATAATCACCAAAAACCATTATGTACCAAGTTTGAAGAAAATCGATCCAGCCGTTTAGGCTATAGACGAACACTTATCTAATAGCGTATTGTAATATCGGATAATTTTGTTTAGATTGTTAAAAATTCGTTTTGGAAATAATAAATCTCAAAAAATAATAATTTTTTTTAGTTTTGAGTTTTAAGTTTATGATTAAAATTGAATAATTTAGTCATCAGCACATCCGGTTACCCTATGAAAAATTTCGTATTTATTGTTCAATATTCGTTCAATTCCACTTAAACTATAGTTTGAATAAGTTGGAAGAAATCTTAAGGATAGGTATGAAGTATGACTGGTCCTTGCAACAGCAGCTGATAGATGGTCATTGTTCAGATAATGTTTTGATAGGAACTTCAAGCCCACTCAACAAAATTGAGCTCCAAAAGATACAACTTGTTATTTTTCCTAAATACAAAACTGACATTTTATTAAAACAAAAAAAAAAACAAAAAACAAAAAACAAAAATACAAAAAAACAAAAATAGTTCTGGAAATTCTGCTTACTTACCTAAATACATTTTATGGGACCAGGTGGAAAATAAATAAGAAATTACTTCGTGCACCTTTATAGTCGTCCTCGTGAGTTAATGTAGTTAGGTATAGGTATAGAGGTTCACCTAGAAAATGTGTCCAAAAGTATAAAATATGTGAAGCAAAATGTTTTGCTTTGTCATACTCTGCTGCATTTTTTCGTGCCACAACAGCAATTTATAAACCCATCAACTCTACCCCCAATGAAATGACCTCCCGCGTGAGTTGCAGACATTTTTGCACGAGCCAAAGTTTTGTGTCCTTGTCGTTTTCGTTGTTGTCATCGTCTGCGCTATTAGAGGTGATGTACAAGTCGTATCCTATTTTGAAAGTTATTTTTTTTTTTTATCCTTTTTTAAGGATATAAAAAGGACGAAATAAAAATTCAGTGAAATGGTTTGTTTTTATTTAGTGAAGTGTAGATGTGTATTTTTACAAAAATACAAGTCACTTTGTTGACTGGAAATCGTAAATTTTAAAGTAACAAGATTCTGTTTTCAACGTTCTTTTTGAGTGACCATAACCTCTTAAATTTTGAAATTGTAATTCAAATTCAAAAAATTTTATTTTCATTTCAAAACTAGAATAATAATTGAAGATTGCCTTTTAAGTAAATATTTGAATAAGGACCAAAATTTTCAGAAAACACTTCATACACGAACATTGGAAGTCTTACCACCTAAAATATTTCACCTCACATTCTTCTCCTCGCCAGTTTCAGAGAGATGAAAATTTCCCTCAAATATATTTTATTTTTGAAAAATCTATTTTTCATATACTAAGTGGAGATTTGATACGTTTAATCAAAAATATCTAAATTAAATCAAAAAGCTGAAATAGCTCCAGAAGACCAGATACAAAAAGTCTCATCAGAAGCAACGGCAGCCGTTTCCATAAATCCTATAGTGACTTTCGACATTTCCTCTTCTTCGGGTGATAAGTAAAAAAAAAAAGAATCCCAGCAATTCAAGAAGATTAATCGACTTTTTTTGGAGAGATTTTTTTTTGCTTCCCAATCCTTATATCATATATTTTCATCGGTGATGGTTAACAGCTTCGATGTATAGTCTTTGAGCTCTGGGGATATAATTGGTATCGTATTTTGGCAGACGCTGTCTGCACGTTTAACATTTCTAGACCCATTCAATCGTAAATCAGCTACTTTGACCTTCTTTTGTTTTTTGATTTCTTTAATGTTGTTCATTAATTAAAGCTTTATACAAGGAAATTTGCGAAGACACAGCGCTCTGTGTTTTTTCCCGTTATCAATTTTGTATTATAAAAAGATATTCATTGAACTGTTAAATTTAATCACTCGCAGTGTAGATATCTATACAAATGCTTGTACCCTTTTCAAAAAAAAAAAATACATCTTCGACAGACCAAAAAAAAAACTTCCATTTTTAACAATCGAGATAAAAATCCTTATTTTTCTCTTTGATCCTTATAAGGTAATAAAGGCATGAGTGTCCTTGTCAGTTCTTACTTTAATTTTAAAATTAAATTAATTATACCTAACTTCATTGGAGTGAAACATGATTTCATTTTTCGATGACCAAAAGACCCGATTGAGCGCAAGATATAAAATCCAAATATCCAGGAGGAAAAAATACCTATACCTACTTATATAAAGTAATTACGTTTATTATACCCTCGACTTGGCTCAAACCATTGATTTTTTTTTCTGTCAGTAGTTCTTCTGAACTTCAGACACAGAAAAAAGCTAAAATTTACCTCCATTAAGTTATCGGACATAGGTTCTATGTGTGTCTAACAGAGCATAATGATAACGAAGTAATGTCAGCCTCACAAATTACACACCGTTTTATGGTCGAGTGGTAAGGGTTGTGATTTTCATGCATTATGGGGATTAGGTTAAGAGTTTATTATATGAAATTTTCAGGACTCAAATACATTGGTTTTCAATATAAGTGAAACTCTTTATCAGAAATAATATAGATGGGTAAGTAGTGCACCTACTATTAACCTATTTATTTTGTGGTTAAGAGCTTATAAAACCCTAATAAAGGTTTGGAATGTAATGAAACAGGATTTTGGTTCATATGATCTGGTGGTATAAATAAGGCTCGTGTCCATTTAATTTTGAAGTGTAGTTTTCTTACTTAAAGCTCTAAAGTAGGTTATTCAATAATCCTTTTCTAATTTTATAATATTTCCCCCTTGGACAGGAGGGGCAATTTTATAAAATAAGAGGATAAAATAGAAAAAAATATATTAAAAAACAACGGCAACACTTACAGTACTTTTTTGTAGCTTTTTGGAAAGGAAGATAGAAGAATAATATGGGACTCAGAAATAAAAAAAATTTACAGAATAGTGATTTAAAAAAATGGGTGTTATAAGCTTTGATATTTTAAGCGTCCCGATTACAGGCCTCTTTGACTAGGTTAAAACAATGAAACTATTTCTTCTATTAAATTAAAACTTTGATATTTTTAATGATAGTTTGGATTTGAATGTTAAACACTAAAAAATAACATAAAAAAGTAGCACATTTGAGGAAAGAAGTCAATGATCCAATTTCCAATGTGATATATAAACTTAAGAGAAAAGAAGAACAACTTTCACTCTCGAGGAGAGAAGCAACCCATCATACTCAATAGGAAAATAAATGTATGGTGAATTGGTGACTCAATAGAAAAGAGATGTTAGAAAAATTATTATTTGAATTCACATTCGGAAAGAGAAATTGACGCACAGTGGAATGAAAAGCTAAAAAAGTGGACATCGTTGAATAACTTTTGAAGTAGGGAGACACTGCTCTTGTGATTGTTATTGGAATAACAGAAAACATCATCATATATGGACGGGTTATTAATCTAGGAACAGATGAAGCAAAGTTTCTTTAAAATGACGAATTTTCATAGCTGTAATTATTTTTCCTAGAATTTTCCCTTGTTACTTTCGTCCTACATGTCCAGGTCAAAAGTAACACGCTCACGGGACAAAGGTAACACAAATCTTCAGGAACCCGAACCCTTACATTGTTGACATCAAACCGATTTTTCATCTCCACAACTTCTGCTAAACCACTCTTCCAAGCATGAACAATCTTTTTTTATTGTCATTTGAAGAAGTGACATCACTTCTCATTCATTTTGGTTTGCCCACTTGGTCTCTCCAATGCAAGATCTGTATTTTTTAGCTTTGTTTCGATTTTGAAACTCATTATCGATTTCAATTCTCCCAAAAACATTTCGTGTAGACGAATTTAAAGAGGGGGAGAATTGGGAGATCAAAGCTTCTTGTGGACGAAGGTAACGTGCTACGTTAACCCACATGGTGTAATGTTACTTTTGTCCACATACCTTCATTTTTCGAGAAAAACTAAATTATTAACTCAAATTCTTATATTTTTTTTAAATGATGAACATGTATAAGAAACCAACACATTGAAGATTGCTTGAGTACAATCTTGCTTTAAGATATTGAGATTTAATTTTTTATTTACTTAAAAACCATCGCCTCACAGTGGTTCCTTTCTATGGACCAAGTGGAAATAATTCTATAAAAACCAAACGGATAAACCGATCTTGTTGTTATTTGACAAGTAGTATTAAGGGGACAAGTTTTCATCATGGTACAAAAATTATGGACCTATCTCAAAAACTAAGCATCCTTACCAACAATTAACTTGCAAGCAGAATAGGAAAAAACGGTCTACAAGACCAATAACACTAGTTTACAAAATTTTGGGTCATGGTAGGGTCCTTAGAAAAAATATATTTTCTAGACTAATTTTGGCTCACTGAACACGAAAATCAAATTTTTTTTTTTCCAAAGAAGCGTTTTCGAGATATGCGCAAAAATTATTTTCTCAGCTATTTTTTCAGATATTCCTATAAATCTCGCTAACGACATAGCTAATTTATTAAAATGTGTATTTTCTGAATGATGTGATCTGTCTCTTTCCGATGATGTATGTGTTTTTATAAGTCGGACTGAAATTTTATAAGTTACAGGCATTCAAATTTTCAAAAACCAGTATTTTTGAAAAATTTCTAGTTTTTATGGATAGATAGTCCATATGGATAGAAAAAAAAATATTTAAAATAATTTTAAGGGCTCAAGTGAAAAAAAAAATCTTCTTAAGAAAGATTTGAGCCAAAGTTTTTCAAAATCGGACGATAAATGTAGAAGTTATTAAATAATTAGTGAAAAAAGGCAATTTAATTTTTTTCAATAAAAGTCATATAAATGTATATTAGGGTGTCTGTTATTTCCCAAAATCATTTTTTAAAATCAGAAACCCCTAAAATCAAAATTCTATGTCCTTAACTTAAGCTAACCATTAACGCCAAGTCATATGTCGTTAGAAAGCTATTTTGATTTTCATAATAGTTAGTAAGGTATTTGTGTGTACTACAATATTAATAGTTAGCAAGGACACTCATTTTAAATTACTGTGTGAAAATGTCATTTTCAAGGACAAAATAAGCCATTCTGGCACTTTCCAAATTGGTTTTTACCTAACCAAAGCTCAAACGCAATTGTTACGATGGTCTAATTGATCTTCTATTATGTAAGAACTGTTTCAGCCAAAATATCTGTGTAACGGTAAAACCAAAAGTTGATTTGAAGAGCTGTTCAGGCAACACGAGTTTTTACACTTAAAAGCTTCCAAAAAGTGACCTTTTGTTTTATATGAAAAATAGTATATAGCATAGGCTTGAAAAAAATCTAAGACTCTGCAGTTAGCAACGCTTAGCTCTTCTTTTATAGACCAAAAAAAGCAAGAACGACTAGTTGCAGAGGGTGTTCCAGTTGAAACTCTAATATTTTACATGGATAGACAAAATTTATAAACGGTAAATATAATATTAAAGACAAATATACAATTAATAAACAAATATTTTTATTTCAACCTAAAGTGCTCCTTGTATCAAGAAATATACATATCAAAACTACTGAAAAAAAAACTTGAAATTTCTGAAATATAGAAAGTAGCTTCTTTGTGTTAACTGTACTGTGGACCTGAGGCATATCAAAATACAAAATAAACTGTTTTCTTTATATTTGAATATATAGAATCGAAAAACCACATTGAATTTGCCCGCAAAATTCTTTCAAAGTAGGGGTTTTTTCCACTTGGGAACCACTGTGCGCCGTCGGCTGAACAAATTTCAAATTATAAACATTTTCTTATTTTTCAATGTGGCATGTGCCGGTGGGATCCAATTTTCACTCAATATATAACTCACCAAAGCATTAAAATTCCGTTAAGTTAAATTAGAAATCAAGCTGATGGAAGCATTTTTTAAAAACTTATTTAAAGTTCAAAATATAATTTTTAAGAGAAATTGTAAAAATGAGTGTGTTCAAATGATCAAATCTCTTTTTTTTATTGTAAATGTTGTTTTAACTTATCTTCCTTAGTCAAATAAAATATGATTCCTTGAGTTATCTTAAAAATTGAATGAAAAACCTGAAAAACAAATAATGTCTATGTATGTAGACCATATTTTGAGTGACGAAAAACTACTGTATACCAAACCAAGTAGTAGAAATATTTAAATATAATAAAAAAGGGGCTTAAGGCCCTAATATGACATATTCAAAAAGCCATTTCAATTCAAATCTGACGGAGATATGGAGGGCTCACAGCTGTGCCGAACCAAGCCAGAACAAGAAAATTCGAAGATAATAAGAGTTTTATTAAATAAACTACCATACATTTATGAATATTTTACTCGTTAAAAGGAAAATTCTAAAGAATATTCTCTAAATTATATTATTATTACAATACTCATATTCAAAAATGAAAAACTTGAGTTGAAAAATATTCACAAAAATTTGTAAAAAGAAAATATAATGAGATAGTTCGGTACCTACCTACTTTTTAAATATTCTCTACAATCGTAGTGTCATATTTTTTCTGACTGTGAAATTTTGTCATGAAATACCAAAGACACTTTCGTGCAAAAACTGCGTAAAATGATGAAAAAAATAGTAATGTTTGAATGGGTATATCTCTGTCAGTTTTGAATAAAAATTATTTTTAAACATTCCGCATTAAAGCCATCAGCCCCTTCTTTTTTTTATAGAAGCATGTCTTGAGGACACTTTGCTTCAAAAAAGTTATTCGCAATGTTTAAGTTTTAACCGATAAAAATCGGTTTCAGTCTATAATCTATAAGCTGTGATTTTTAAAAATGTATTCCATAATTTTTTTACAAAATTGTGAATGAATGCTGTTGAAAACATTTTGAAAGCTTTAAATGAGGTATTTTGAATAAGAAGTGCCTTAATTTTATTTGCAAAAAGTTTTTGCTTAAATCACGCGTAAACACATAGTTATTTTCCTTGCCTCACACCACAGCCAAACTGATATTGAAACATATCATAACTTAATATCTCCAAGTGATTATTTGCACCTATTCAACATCTTTGATGTGAATTCGATAAATTTTATGAAGTAATTGATGATAGTTTCAAGGTTTATTTTCCTGCTTAAAGCACGAGTACCAAGTGCCCTTATTCAATAAGTTATTGAAGTGCTCAAATTAGAAGCTTAGTCTTTACTTATCCTTTTAAACCTCAAATTCTTAATGGCTATATCAATAACTCTATTTAATCGCATCCTACAGTATCGAATTTGTCTACAATTTTTTTGAATCATTCATATACAATGTACATATACCGGTACCTTACCTATACATCTTTACATCTTTCATTTAATCGTTTAGTTTCGTGTACGATCTCCTTGCATTACAAGCAATATCCTCCGTCAGTACTAACCTTCATTAAATTTTACCCTTTCATTATCACCTTAATCTGTCTGCCAACATCGTCCTTTTTCGGGTTTTATTTTTGTATATACAAACACTCTTCTTCCTTACCTTCAATCAAGTATCCTTTTACAAGAAATAGTTAGTGTTCACCTTAATTTTGATTCCAGCAGACAAGAAAAAAAAAATAAAAAGGGTTCAGATTTTCTGTCTTCTGGTGGCCAAATACTCTTATTTATTTTTATCAGATATCCCAAAGCCCCTCATTATAAAACATTGACATTGGGCCAACAGTGCTGGCAGCAATTTCCTTCAAATCAATGCCTTTTCCCATCTTCATATTAAAAAATTAACCCATTTCCTCCCACAACTTGTACTTATACTACTTCTTCTTCATTGTGTCATATTTCAATATGTCGTCCTGGGTGCACATATGTATGTATGCCAAAGAAGGATGAAACCAGAGTGAATTCCGAAATCGATTTAATCTCTACAAGATTATGTTAGTGGTTAACAGCTTTCTGCCTCTCGGCAAAAGCGGATAAGCCAAAAATTATACATAGCTTTCCTGCCAAACACACACATTATTATTACTCTGTCTGTCGCAGTCAGAGTTGGAGTTTATTATCGATGAAGCTATCGCATTAACATACATACATCAACAGAGAGGCCTTGATAAGGTGCTAACTTTCCATAAGAAATGGGATACTGGATGTGGTACTATAGATCCTGATTTGCATACTATCCTCTTTTGGTTTCAAGGTGTTTGGGAACTTTCTTGCTTGGCGCCGCACTGACAACGACGAACGACGACGTATATCCCTTCATCTGCCCATGCCCCGCGGGAAGATTCGAACGAAAGAAGAAATTATTAATTTATATATTCATGCTAAATGATTCCATCGTTTTTTAAAGCTATCATTGAGATCGGCACAAGACAAGGAGCAGGAAACCAAAACCACTCCAGATGAATACAAAATTAAAATTCCAAAACCAGTCTCGTTCTTGCGATGTTAACAATTCCGAAACTATTAAATTTCGAATTTGTTTGGTTCATGTATATTGTATTCTCACTCTATTTACAATAACTCCTAACATATCTACCAATTTCCGACTAAGACGTCAGTCTTAAATGAACTCAGAATGGGGTTATTGGGGGGAAGGTAAATGAAAGATGAGGGTATATAAAGGCCTTCCGCTTTCCGCAGTCGTCAAAAGTAATTTCGGGAAGTGGCAAGTTTTTGTTCGGAGCAAGCGTTTTATTTATCACTTGCATGCAGCAGTTCAATATTGCCTTTCCGTAACTCTCTTTCATTGTCTCTCACTCTATCTCTTTCTTTTCGAAAATAAAGTCCTTTTTATACCCCTCGTGGAATTGTTTTACTCAGTTATTGACTTTTCACTCTTGCCTTACCTCTTTTGTGGCCTTGAGTTTCACATAACCAGTGTGACAGTTTCGCATTCAAAAACAGTTTTTTTTTTCACTTTCTTCAAGTGAAGAATAAAGGCTATTATTATTTAATTACTTAAGTTGGTGCCAGCAAATTGTATACAGTTTCATACTCCAAAAGAAGGCTGAAGTCCTTTTTCACTTATATTTACGTGTTATCTGTCACCTGAGTTGAGTTTTTCTTACAGCGCTGTTTCTTGGGGAAGGGTTTAAGGACTTTCCGGGCTTCCGGGCCTATAAATTGTTAACTATGACATTAGGCTTTATTCTTTGATATTTGTCAGTAGTACACCACTGTATCCTACACAAACGGACAAGTTTGGAAAGGATGCAGCTTTGAAATTAATGAAAAAGTGTTGGGTATCGACTTGAACTTCAAATATCAGTCGTAATGGGATTATTTCGTCGATGGTGGCCCTAAACCCTAAACCCTAAACCCTAAACCCTAAAACCTAAACCCTAAACTCTAAGCCCCCACGTCCAAATAACATAACCAGGCCCAGGTAGTAGGAAACTATTTAACTGATGAAAATAATAAATATTTGAGCATTTTGGTCACCCTACAACTCGTTTTCTTGATACTAACGAAGAAATATATTGCTGAATGGCTTTATAAGCCATTTTGTAGGGCAAATCATTGGTATGACTTTCACCCTCACCTTCATCACTGTTACCGCCGTGTGTCGTCGGCGTGGCGGTCGAATCGTCACAGTTCATTGCCACCATCACAGTCGACAACGAGGACTATACAGTCAAGTCAGGATTCTCTTCGGCATTTCATAAATATTTATGTCCTCAAATTCAGCCTTTTGATATCGAGGACATAGAGCTTAGCTGAGACAGCGGAAGCTTTGTGGCTATGTTTGGCTGCGGTGTCTGGCAATGCGAGGCCGATATGGCATTATGGGAAGAAACGAAAGGAATTCAATTAATCTCATGGGAATTTGCGAGAACAATAGGTTAAACGTGATGAGTTCTCATTCACTGGAATTATCTTATGGGTGATCGAATTTATGCCCTTCGCTTTACCTGGGCCTATATACGCTATACATCCAACATTCATCGAATCCACATTCTGAATTTGATGATAATCCAGATGTCCCTCCACCAGGCATTATTATAAGAAGAGCTCTTCTGTAAGGACCGGAATGCTATACTATAAAAATAGGCCTGGGCAGGGCACGAAGGCATGTACATACGGAGAGAAAAATAAAATAGAATCTAAGGAAATGGCTATATCAACAATTTTTTTTTTATTTTCATTTCTTTATTCTTTTAGGTGTTGTCGTTGTTTTTGTTGTTGATTTTTAGGGAAGTAGGGTGTTTTGTTTTGAAACGTATTCAATTTCACCTGTTTGCGGCTTAAAAGAAAAGTTCTTCACTTCTGAGGACCACTTGTGAAGATGACAGTGGGTGTGTTCAGAGCTCAGTGGTTGACGAAGCCTAATAAAACCTACTTATATCTTTTTCCCCACATAGGTGTTGGGATGGAAACACTGAAATGGATAGTCCTGTGCCATTTATTGTTTGTACTTATATCCATTTTGTTCTTTTTTACGTCCTTGGGGAGATGCTAACATATATTTTTTCGGGCTAACAAAATGAGAGAGGGATGAATTAAGAGACCCAAAGTACCTAAGTATGTATGTATATGTGCCTATATAACAAGTAGGATACGGATGCCTTTAATCTTTTGCTTTCAGTGAAGACAAATATAGCTAAACAGTTTTCGGGGGTGGTATCTACTGCGTTGGCTATGCTTAAGCCATTTAACTTAAAAATGGGTTTCCATCTATCATTATGACACAGCTAATGGCCCAGGTAAATTGTTTTGCTCATGAGCTTTTGGGTAGAAGTGACAACATTTTTTAGAAAAAAGAAACAATTTCCTGCATTAAAAGATAGATATTTGAGTCTTGTACCACCTTCTCCCTCAAGCATTGGTTACTGTTTCTAGAAATTATTTTTTTTTTTTTTTTTTTTTGAGACTGTAGGAGATTTCAATTTCAGACTTTCCTGAGATTGATAAATTGAGGTTTAGGATTGCTATTTGAAAATAAAAGAAAAATCCCAAGGCCGCCAGACATGCGGCATTTTATCAAAGCTAAGATTATTTCTCAGAAAGAGCGAAATGGTACGTATAAGTATAAGAAGGCTGATTTGATATTAAAACGAACCTTGAATCTTGAGATTTTGGGAAGTAACAAGTGCTAAAGATGTTCATAAATGTTGCAGAACTACACAGCTTTAACAAAATTGATTTTTGTATACATTTCAGTGGATGTTATCATCAATTTCTTTTGACACTTGTCAGACACCTTAAATGGGGCAGGGCTCATGTCTGCCAAATAGCTTAAGGCTGTCAAATACTCCTGTCTTGTACTTGTACGTTTAAGATAGTGTATAGTATATTTCAATTTTTGTTTATTTTAAGTAGGGACAGTTAAAGTGGCACCAACAAAAATAATTAAAGCTTTAACGAATGGATCCTTGCAAACTTTTTTCGATGAAAAATCCTTGATGATTTTGCTGAAATCTGAAATCCAGTTACCGGAGTAAATAACTTTCAATTCTGAGTATGATGGATTGCTTTCATAGACGGTTTTGTCCCATCGAAGTTCGAACTTCGAAGCATTTTTGTAATTGTAATTTTCATTTTTGAAAAAGAGTGCTCTTCAGTGCAAGCAGATACCATCAAAACCCAAATATATTCTCAGTGCAGCTTCAATATGTTTTGGAATGCTTGGTATATGGGTTTTTTCCAGAATCCTTTTTGTACAGGGTGTCCACCGGAAAGGTATACTTCTTTGTTTGTTTATAACTTTTGATTAAATGAAAGAGAATGGATCTTATATTGATAAATGTTTTATTTTATGTTGGCAATTATGTATGGAGCACATTTTTCATTATATTCTTTCTAAGCAAGTTGAACTATTGGAGCAATTGAGTACAATCCAGTCTACTATCAAAAAACATGCATTCAAAAACAACACGAGACCCCTGTTCTATGTTGAAGCATTTAAAACAACAAAATGCCGCTGATCAAAGATAAATCATTTTGGGATGTCCCTTTTTTGAGTGTGGTGCTGAAAATCCGTGCTTTACTTTACAGAACTGAGGGAGACGATTTTTTCTGTAATTTTGATCAATAAGCACGTTCGCTTGCAAGCCAGTAAAAAAACTTGCTTGCGCAAATCCTGCAAGTAGCAAGTACTTGCCGCAAGTGATTTCAAGTGATTTACTTGCCTTCAAGCGCTTGCAGGGACTAGTCACACCGTGCAAGTGTTGCTTGTGCAAGTACTGGCAAGCAAGTAAATCACTTGCAGCAATTAATTGCTTATGCGCAAGTACTTTTTTGGGTTGCCGGTAAGTTTTATTCGCGGCAAGTGCTTGCTCGCAAGTAAATCACTTGCAGCAATTACTTACTTGCAAGTACTTTTCAGGTCTTCACACCAGGCAAGTTTTACTTGCAGCATTGATTTTACTTGTACGGTGTGACGGCACCTTAATGCACACATTGCAGATTCAAGAATAATTTTCGGTTCCTGCAACATCTTGTTTGTGGCGTCGAATCGCTCTAAAATATCGTTCACTAATTTGAAAATAGAGAGGTTTCGAGACTTCTCATCTTTGTTATAAGTGTGATGCTATATTCCTCACTTATCGCATAAGATTAACTCATTAGAGCTTCTTTGATTTCAGAATAAGGCTTGGCAATGGCTTTCGTAGCTTCTGCTCGACAAGACCAACGGGTATCCTACAAAGCTTTGTCAAACCGTAAAACTCTCCGCTTTATTTCTGAGATTATTTTTCAGTCAGAATTTGTTTTTTTTCGGGTCAAAATCCCGTATGTCGAAATCCCGCATATCAAAATCCCGTTTTTCAAAATCCCGGAAATCAAAATCCCGAAAATCAAAATCCCGCCGATCAAAATCCCGCCGTTTCTACTACTATGATGCGACAGCTCATTAATATTTTTCTTTCCCATGCAATTTGCAAATTGCGTTTAATGATTGAAGTCGATTTTTTCGTATAATGCGATGCATTAGTTGAGAGCCAATGTCAAGTTTTCTTAGCAACAGTACCTATCATTCATAGTTTAATTTTTGATTGAAATTTTCCAAAAAAAACAATATTTTCATTCATATTTCGAAGAAAAATTAAAACCGAAAAAAAAATTGAGAAAAGTTTAATTTTTCATTGAAATTTTCTTCAAAAAATCTTGTTTTTTTTATATTTTCAAAAAAAAAATGTCAAAAAAGTTTATATTTCTATATAATTTTTTTTCAAAAAAAAAATCCCACCTGTGTCCAGAATACCGACCCACCTCTGTCCAGATCCAGACTCACCTCTGTCCAGATCCACCTACGTCCAGATCCACGGCACTGTGAACCACGACCAAGGCAAGACTTCAGCGAGTTGATGCCAAGACAGCAAGTCAAAGCCATCACATCGTCGGCCTCGTGGCCGTTCGCCGTGGTCATCGTCGCCGCCGTTCTCATCCTTCTAGTCGTCGTCGTTCTCGACCAATCGTGGTCGTCATCACCGTCGTGGTGATGGTCGTCGTCGTTGTTGAGCATATGCATTCTTCCAGTCACTAAGCCTTCTCCAATGAGTTTTTTTTTTTGAGGTCTTTACTCGTCGGAAATATTAATTTTTGCAAAATCTATTGTGAGGGCCCCTGCTTCGTGGATGCCCAAACAAAACACAAACAAAATGTTTCTATCGGCTAAATACAGCAGGAAGCCCAAGCTTTACATGAGCATAACATTTCTATTTAAGGATTTTCACTTAAATCCATTTTTTTATTTATTTTATTTTTTAAGCTTAAACTTTGAGTTTTGTTGTCCCAATTAAACTAATCAATTTATTTTCTTTTTATTTTCAGGTGAGTTCCAAGGACTTTAAGTCGTAAGTAAATACTTGTTTTACAAAATCAATATTTTGCTATTTATTAAGTGTGCAAGTGTCGTATTACGTTCAATGTGATAAAAGATGACCGCGCAACAAAGTAGTCTGGATGGGTTTTATGTGTCGTAATTCTTTGTGAAAACACAATTGATGAGCGCTTATAAAAATTTGATGTATCATAACCTTTCTATGGTGGCTGTTCTAATATTCGGTTGAATTAAATTCGAATGGATTAAAAATGGAAAACAAAAAGTTGCCCCAATAATTGAAAACGCTAAAAAAATAGCCGATCGTGCATCCGTTCGTTTTGCCATCAAACGTCTATGAATTATTGATTTTTGGCGAAAGGAATGGATCAACAATCCGCCATTTTTTGACAATTTCAATTTTGGTAGCTTTTTAACCAAATATCAGAACAGCCGTGTATGATCGACTTTGACAAAATTGTTGAAAACAACACTCGCAATACGGGCCATTTAAAACACCTAGTTAATTTCTTGGAACTATCAATTCAAGCTATCCTTTAACGCATCGGGTTCGGGTTCTTCAAGAAAATATTATTTTTTTATTGGCGGTTTTACTCTCTCTGTAAAATATTCCAATAGAAGAAATTGGAAGCTGTTAAGATAGGCTGTACTTTTTCTTATGTTCCAGTTTTTGCCCGAAAGCCTCTGTTTTTTTGTAGGTACTTCATGACGAATTGAACTACCCTTGTACCTACTCCCGCAATCCTTATAATAATCTGTCCTGCCATCCAGCTTGTATAGGGCTAGAAGCTTTAAAAACAGCCGAAAAACTAAAATGTAGACTTACCTACTTTTTAAATATTCTCAATAATCGTAATGTCATATTTCATCAATATCTTGAGTTCGAATGTATACGAATGTAAAATTTTACCATAAAGTACCGAAAAAGAGGCTTTCCGCCTGAAACTACCAAAAATTATAGCAGATGGCTAAGTTTGAATGGGCATATCGGTCAATTTTGAATAAAAAAGACTTTTCTAACATGTCATATTAAAGCCTTGAGTCTCTTCTTTATTTTGTTGGGTATGTTTTAGGCCTATTCTTGCTCCAACAAAAGTTATGCACAATATTTTCAAAAATTTTGAAGTTTTAAATTTTTCGAATTTTTTCGTCTGATTTTTATTAATTCTTCGTGCAAAAAAATATTATATAATTTTTTAAGCCATCCATTCTGATAGGAAATTTAATTTTGAGCAAAAAGTTCTATAAATAAAATTGTCAAATTTGGCTTAGTCTCCGAGTTATACCAAAAATATTGAAAAGTGGTCAGTGTGACCATTCTCTCAGAAACGCATGGGCCAAATAAACATATTCAATCATAGAAACCCTTGCACGTAATTGTTCCTTTATAACCCTCATTTACCTGTATATTCAATTTTCAATAGGCTATTAGTCAACACATAAGAACAGTCCTTCGTTTCCCTATAGCACTTATAAATAACAAAAAATACCATCTTGATGGAGTTCCACACAGCAAGCAGACTTCTGCCGGTTGTGAAGTCTTCACAAGTCTCCTGATATTTGGATTTTATCAGTGACCACAGTGAGGTTCTATTTCATGAACAATTTATCCTTTTTCAATTTTGTAATTCTTATCGAAATGGCAAACCTCTTTTGTATACTTTGTGCAGTGCTCCTCTTACGTCTATGAAGTTAGAATAGCAATTTCCACATAGACCAATTGGACCAAAATAGGAATTTGCCATTTTTTAAAAATTATTTTGCATTTCTCTTCCGGATTTTGCAGCTCACCAATTAATGGGCGTAACCCAGTGCACTGTTTACGTAAATGTGAAATTAGTATGAGAGCCCTTTTCTCACTAACGTAACTTGCAGTAAGGCTCCAAATTTTCAGTTTCGTATGCATTTTAAGAAAAACTAAGGTCAACAGTTTGAAGTCATAATTTGAAGAAAAAAAAAAAAAATGGCTAACTGCAAATTTCTAGCCAGCTACGTTTGCTGAGAAAACGGCTGTAGGTAATGCTAATTTCAAAGTGAAGTAATCAGTAGATTCAGTAAATACTGGGTTAAAAAAATTCAGATTCTTATCAAGGTCCCATTCGTCTTCGTCTAGACGAAAATTGCTATGCTAGCTGCACAGACTTGGTACTTTTAATGGTATTACAAAAAATTGGTTGCGCAATAGCTCGTGGAGAACCAGGCCCTAGTGACTTACGACTCTCAACCATTCCCGTGTAAGTGTTGTTGGCAGGAATGGATGGGACCTACAATTTTTTGCCGAGTCCGAAAGGGTAGCTGAGAAGCACTACTTATCCATGACAAGTATACTCTTGGAGTTCCTCGTAAGAGGCAGTTCCTCGGAAAAAACAAAAAACATTTCTGTTTTTAGGTGGCGCTTGCCCCACCTAATCAAAATAAACTATTTTTTTAATGAGTTTTTCTAAAAAATAAAGGAAAGTGATCAACATAAAACTGTTTCCATACAATGAGTCAAAAATGGGGTTTTCTCTCTAAGAAAAAGTAGATATAAAATCTGTGCTGTTTGAAATATTTCAGGTAATTCAGAACTCAGTACACTCAAGTCGTCATCAACATTTATAAAAATTGATTTTCAGTTATGGATAGGAAGAGGTATGAAAAAAACGAAGCAGCCGCCGACGACGACGATGATGACGACCACGTTGACGACCATGACGACGTTTCATCCCGCAGACCACTTGCCGTGGTCGCCTAAAACGTGGCTATCAGTGTCACGATCATTGTGTTAATCTCGCTTTTGTCTCGCCTGGTATGATATGATATTTACACTTGGTTTTTGGTATTTAGAATGTTTTTCCATCATCTCGCTTTGGTCTCGCTATAGCCTCCACTCTTTTTTTCAAAATATTTTTTTTTAAAGGTTACAGTAAGTTAAAACGTGGCTAAAAATTCTAAATGTGGTTTTCAGTTTCATGTTCATTGTGTTCGTTTTGCTGTAGTCCCACCGTGCCCACTTACACGGTTACTTGTGTCGTCGATTTCTCGCAATAGTCTCGCCTTAGTCGTGCCGTGTCATTTACACGTGGTTTTTGTCATTGTGCATGTGTTATCATCATCTCGCTTTTGTTTTGTGAAGGTTCAACTATGATAGCAATTAGAGTTTCATTTTAGCTAAATTTTTCAAGCTGCTGACAACGGTGCCTGACTCGATAAGCAAAACTATGGACAATGACAATTGACAACTTACTGCAGACTGAACATACATACCCTAAGTGGGTCAATGGAGTTGCGTGAGTGGCACAGAGGACCCAAAGATGGATTAAAAATCCAGATGAGAGTGAGAGCCCTTTGGCCAGCAAATTTTTCAAATAAGAATATAGCGAGATGAAATCATTACAACCATAAACGAGAAAACCTAGTGTACGTGTACATAAATGCTTACGGCGAGTCCCCGAAGATATGAACACCATGGCTACAAATGAGAAACCCACGTGTAAACGGCCATGGCGAAACGTATGCCATGGGACAACAAACAACAAAACCACGTGTAAATGCAATCAACAAGATGACGCCAAAAAATCGTCGCTATCGCCATCGTCCTTATTGTGGCCGTCACCGTCGTTGATGTGGTATTTTGACTTGCGTGATTTTGATGTGCGAGATTTTTACCACCACCCACACAAACGTTTGTCAGACCAAAGAGAGTCAATTACGATCAGCACTTCCACTAAACTTTGCTCGAAGGGTGTTAAATAATGAATGACCAAACAATTCTTCGAAAATCCAAATGGAATGAAAATTTTAATGGTCAAAACGAAATAAAAATTTACAAATGTGATTTATTTTTTTCTCTCAGCGTTAATTGGTGAAGTTTCTCACTGAGAGAAACCGAAAAAAGTTCTTTTTAAGTTAAATAGTTATTAAGTGATCATTTTTAAAAATCTCGGCAGGCAAGCGAGATTTTAAAGACTTTTCAAAAGGATGAGTTTTATTTTCGACCTCTGGTTTTTTAGTACCTACTCTTCGATTTCTTGGCACGTTTTATGAAAATTGCTCACTCCTGCACCAAAAACATTAACTATAACATTAATAATTTTGAATGAACAACAACAACTTGTTTGTGTTACCACCAAGTTTATAGGCTGGAGTTATAGCTATTTCACGAGAGCCACCTCGATCATCAGACTCCTTTAGTGGTGCTTAGTCTGGTTATGCGTATTAATTGAAAAACTCTTTGCCGTCATATGGGAGCGAGCCATGAACCTTGCGATTCAGAAGCCGATGCACTACACACCGCGCCACTGAAGCCACATGGTTAGCTCTATCCCAATGCAGGTTTCGTTGTTTATCAATTGCAACAGCGACTAGCATTTTTATTAACACACACAAGCTTGCTATTGTTCAGTCGGTTTCTTTCTTTTTTTCCCCATGCACCGATTCGTATGCCAATAATTCGTTGTTAACATTAACCTAGTTGAATGAAAACTAGTTTTATTTGGTCCAAAGTTTTTGTTAACTTAAAAAAATTTGTATTATAGTCTCTTTCTTAATTTCATTCGAAACTTGAAACTGAAATGAACTGTTTTTTCTGCATCCAATACCGAACACCTATTTTAAAGTACCTACACTTAGCATACCATGTATATATCCTTAAAATCAAAGCAGAAAGTATTAAACCAATCCTCAATTATTCTGATTTCTGATTCCGAAATTCTATGAAAATCACACATTTCACGCAGTTAGACATAAGCGAATACAAACCAAACCACTCCATTATGAAAGTTTCAGAACAAATTTACTTCATTTTAACTGAATAAATGATTTGATGGAATAATATTAGTATCAATTTCCAGCTAAAATACCAACGACCCCATGCATTATAATGTTTTCGGAAAAGCCACCTCCTATATGTATAAACTAGCAGGATACCATACACAATACCATTGTCTTCCTTCCTTTGCTTTCGAAATCAAGGAGCATGTTACCAACTATACGACTATATGACTACCGCCACCATAATTTTACTATTAATCGTGTCTACACGACGACATTTTGTTCAACAAAATAAATGCTCTCTCTGCCACTACGTTTACTTTATATATTCCTTTTGAATAGGTCGTCACGCTGCTGACATCTTTTATAACGTATAATAACCTAACCATGGGGTAATGTGGTTTCCGTTCCGAATGCTTTACTTTAAATTTATTGAAAATTAAATTAAATTTGAGCTTCGTTACGTTGTTGGGTCGTTATGATTTCTTAAAACTCGCGGTCTGTGTAATGACGATGTTGATGATGCTTTTGGTTAATTCTTGATGTTACCATTTATGTACGAATCGAAATAATAAATTATGTCCCTTTATCTTCTTTTCTTTATGTGATGGAGAGAAGCAGGATCCAAACAGTCGGAATATCCTTCTTATTAAAACGGAAAATTAATAAGACAGTGAATATAACGAAAGCAAATTATGGGATCACAGCTCACAGAATAATATTTTCTGATGGCTGCCTTGGGCAAAAAGTGTTGCTTAAGGAATGTAAAGGGAGTGAAAAACGTATTTTATTTGTTCAATATTTTTCAAAGCATGGATACATTGAAAATAGATTATCTTTAAGTAAACAAAATGTCGAAACTGTCCTTAAAGTTTTTTCAGAGCTCAAAATCTGGTGTACCTCAAGAAAGTCATCTCGGACCATTTCTGTTTGTTCTTTTTGCAAATGATGCGATAGCGAATATTTTTGTATTTTCTGACAAAAATTAGTTTTTGAAATTTTACTCTCAACGCGCTGAAAGAATTTTCACTTAAATAGAATGGAGTTTAACTTCACATATTACTTTCACCTTCCACTACGAGTTACGAGTCCTTTTTTTTGAATTGAAGTTCACGGCAACACTGGTGAATTCTAAAATATTTCTGGCGTTCTTATACTGCTGACAATTTAGGTGTCAAAATTGTTTCTGCACAGCCAACAAAACTACCTTCAGCCTCAAAGCATTCCTAACTGGTTCTTGAGTTGTATACTCCTGTAAACTGTTATCACTAAATTTATATTCTACAAAGATTGAAAATGATGGTCTTAATTGTGGTGGGTCTGGGTATAGCATAGCAATACGATGTGTGTTCGCTGACATATAAATTTTATTAAATATTTTCCTTATTTCTTTTTATATGTGAATGTGTGGTTGATGTTAATTGCGGATGTATTTTGTGTGTGGGAGTTCCATAAAAAATGTTGTCTTCCATACAAACGTATACTATCGTGTGAGAAACATAAAAGGATGTGGCATAAAGTACCTAAACGTCTTCACAAAAAATATTTATTTGAACAATAAACTGACATGGAAATTGCCTCATATTTAGACACAAGGAATCGGTATAGGTATTTGCATAGGCAAAGAATTATCTTTTGACACGAAGCAGGAGGAGGTTGTTTATAACAGGAATGAAGTTTGGGGTAAAAAGATGTGAAGAGGCACACAATAAGGATACTTAGCGATTTGCCACTGTTTTCTTTTTTTTTGAGCTTATTCCATTTTGAAGGAAGAAGAACATGGTGTGTGTGTCTAGATGAAAAATGAATTTGACAGATAAATTTAAAAGCTTGGGTTTATTTCCACATTATGTATTATGTACCTACATACGACATACCACACACATAAACATGCCTAACGGTTGGTATAAGACAATGGATTATTAAGTCTCTCAAAATGCGTATATTTATATTAAAATCCTCGAAGCTGGTAACGGTTTACTCGTTGTAATTTTAGAAAATTGCGTAGGTATGTTTTGCGTGACGAAACTCTGCGGAGGCTTAGTGATAAATAATTAAATTAGAATATATGTATGGTTGGATGCTGGAGAATTTGACTTTTTGATTAATGTTTTAAAATTTGCAAAAATAATAATATAATAATTTGCCACATGGAAAAATGAAGCCTTAATCTAAGTTTATAGAGGCTTTATAAGTCTTTCATTTTGAATGAAAATAAAATATAAGAGTATTGAAATTAAGTTCGTTTAAATTGAAAAAGCTAATGAGGCCAGTGTTCAATTCTGTGATAATATATCTTCTGTGTAGTTCTACCAAGTTGATGGAATGTTTTTTATACGTTTAGAAAGCGTGAGTGAATGAATCTTAGGGTGGTATTCATTACTTTTAAAAATGAAGAAAAATGCAAAAAAAAAAATAAAACGTTGTTTTTAAAACACTAGTATTTTTATTCGGAAATACAAAACATATTCTAGTAAGCGTGATGTGCGAGTTACTCACAGGTAGGGAACTATCCAAAGAGTACCTAATATAGACTATACATCGTTACTATTGGACTGTTTAAAATTATCGCCTATTTTGTCTGCTAGTAGGGGAAACCAGGGACAAATGTAACAGTTTTTACTTTTGGGGTTCCTGCTCTTGGGCTTATTGGAATAACAGAGAACGAAAAATGTTATCTTATGGATGGGCTATTTATTTAGGATCTGATGATACAACATTTCTTTAAAATGACGAATTATCATAGTTGTGATAATTTTTCCTCGACTCTTCCCTTGTTACTTTCGTCCTACATGTCTAAATCAAAAATAACACGTTCCCGAAACAAAAATAACACAAATTTTAATGCGCCCAACCTATTAATTGTTGACATCAAACCGATTTTTCACCTCCACAACTCCTGCTACACCACTTTACCAAGCATGAACAAAAGAGTGTGTCCACTCTGTAATGACGAACAAAATACTGTTCAGATTTCAAATCTATAAATAAAAAATAAATAAATTGGGTGGCGCAACAGCTCGTGGAGAACCAGGGCCTAGTGACTTACAACTCACAACCATTCCTGTGTGCGTGTTTGTTGGGAGGAATGGAGGGGACCTACAGTTTTTTGCCGAGTCCAAACGGCTAAATGAGAAGCACTTTTTCATGACAAGTATACTCTTGGAGGATTTGTCAGTTCCTCGCAAGAGTCAGTACCTCGAATAAAACATCTGGCACGGCTGGGAGTCGAACCCACACCTTTGGCATGACAGTCCTACTCACTTACCATCATGCCACGAGGTACTACAGATTTCAAATCTAATACCCGCCAAAAGCTGCATTAGAATCGTAGGAATGAGAATATGTGAAAAAAGTTTGAATTTAAATAGTTCTATGGCTCGCTAAACAACGAGGTTTATTTTCGAAAACTGTGATTTTAGTACTTTTTCTGTCTATTGCTCGGATATGGTTAGAGTTAATCTGAGCTGATTTAACTAATTCAAATAATTTTACATAAAGTGTACATACAATCAAAAATAAACAAATTTAAGGCAAAACAAATTTGAATTCAAAAATCGAAATCACTAGAAATTGTATTTTTATACATTTTTTTAAGTGCGACAAAAAATATTAATAAATTTTTTTAAAACAATTTTGGCTTTTCAAAGGTACCAAAAAGAATTGTATAGGCTAATTTTATGTCACTGAAAAAGAAAATGACCGACAATTTTTTTTTGTAAAGAAGCCTTTTTTTTCTCCGGAATCTGAAACTCCTATTTCCCTTTATTTATAATCCATTAAGAATTCCCGAAATAGTTTAATTTTTCACGCCGAAATCCTAAGTTGAAATTTGTCAGTCTTTTAAAAATTTGCACAGAACACTTTTCTCTAATTTTGAATTCCTCGAGCATAGCAAACAAACGTTTTTTGGTGTTCTTTTCAAGCTTTTTGTAGCGAGCCAAGGCAAATAACTTAAACGAAAATTCCAAATGAAGAATTTAATTTTAATATGTAATGGAACTTTTGAAAGGTATTAGAAGTGAAAATTCCAGAGTTCAAATAAATGACAAACCCTATAATGAACAATCATAATGAACAGTCATTTGAAGATGTGGCATCACTTTCTCGTTCTTTTTGTTTTCTTAGCTTTGTTTCGATTTTGAAACTCAATATTGTTTTCAATTTTCCAAAATCCTCGTATTGGATTTTCGTTTAGATGCATTTTAAGAGGAGGAGAGGGGGAGGTCAAAACTTCTTGTGTAGTGGTGTAGTGTTACTTTTATGTGGACAAAAAAAAACTAAATAATTCTTTCCGATTTTTATTTTTTTTTAAATGATGAATATGTATAAAGAAACAACATATTTAAGAGTCAGATAAACCTTCCAAAGCAAATGTGTACAACATAAAATTTAACTAAAGCTGAATAAACAAGTTTACTGACCATTACATTTGATTGACTTAAACAAAAATTATCGATAAAAATGAGGACCTTAAAAAAATGTTTACTTGTGTCATTATTTCTTGAAATAACGCAGTAACGGTACTGTAAATAAAATTGTTTGCAAACAAATCTTAAAAACAAGAACCCCAAAGCTGTAGAACGTTTGCTGTTTCAACTCAATACGACCATTCATCACAAATATACAGCTCTTCAAAATTTACTACAAAAATTTAAAATAATTAGTTTTTTTGACAATTGTAGCTCAAAAACGGAAAGTTTTTGAAAAAAATTATATTCTACAAACAGTAAGCTGACAGTTTCCATGGAAAACAAGTTCTTGGAACTTGTTATTGTTCGTCACATTAACCGTTAAGCAGTTGAAGCATTATTCGGTACATATGCAGATATACGAGGGTGAATCAAAAGATCATTTAAATAAAGAACATTTTTTTCGTTCGATACACTTCGCACAACGTTTCTGCAATTTTCTGATGCACTTCAAACTATCGGTTTTCTGCAGACCCTCGATTTACCAAGCGAAGATCACTGTTTTGACTGTCTCTTGGTCTCTGGTGTGTCGTGATGAATACAAGTTTCACCTACGGCGAAAAAACTAGTTTGGGTTTTGATTGAACGTCTTTTGTCAAGTTGTCAAACGATTGTGTTTGTTGTCAAGTATGCAGCACCCATCTCGCGGAAAGCTTTTTGCTATCTAAATAATTAGGCTAAATTGAAATCACTGATTCGTATGATACGCCTAATGCATTTCGAAGCTCACGCGCTTTCACCCGATCGTGCAATATCAAACCGTAGATTTTGTCGACCATTTCAGATGTGGGGATCTCAATTAAGTGATCGAACGCTTGGGAACCGTAGATTTTGTTGACCATTTCTGATGTGGGGATCTCAATTAAGTGATCGAACGTTTGAGATCACTTTGTTTTGAACCGAAATCGAAAAATCAGTGGTGAATGGTTCCAATCGAAGGTGAAGAGTCACCATAATTTGGTTTGTTTGATTTGCGTGATGGCTTTACGTCGTAAAAAACTTGGATTTGTGGTGTTAACATCACTTGTTTCAATTACACAAGTCTCTAAAAATAATTTTTTTTTTTACTACCAAATATTTTTTTTTGAAATTATGACAGATTTGACTTTTTTAAACCTAAATCTGGTGTCAGAAAAATTCTATCATCAGGAAAAGTATTATAGCCCAATAATTGTTACACTACACTAAAGCAGTTATTGGGATGTAACACTTTCCATGCACGAGATACAGAATTATGCTCATACAGCCAAAAATAGTACTCATTAATACCTTTTCAATGATATAACGTCAGAACTTTTTACAACAATTTGGACACACCTGGTGTAGAGCAACTGTTATTATGGGCTATTACACTTCCCCTGCACAATTTAAGCCCTGATGCTTATGCATACAACACAAAAAATACCGATCATTAAGACCATTCCAATGATATAGGTGAGAGAGTGTTACAACCCCTTGAATACAATTTCTGCAGAGAAGGGGTTAAAATGCAGCGCAATAGTTATTCGGCTAAAACACTTTCCCTGCACGAGATAATATTATCCTTTTTGCTGTTTTTTAAACTACGGTTTAAGCTGAAAGTAAACATAGATAAATGAATACAAATCTGATTTCATGTGAAAGCTTATACATGTTATGTGAAGTAAATCTTTCAAATTTCAGCTGAATAGGAATAATACTTTAATTTTTTTTACTGGTCAACCTTTAAAAAACTGTACGTGATGCATAAGATACAGACTTATACCTTCCCAATGATAAAAGTCAGAAAGTATAACAACGAAACACCCTTTCTCCTTTCTGAATTCCATAGTTTTTATGATTTGCACTTTAAAAATAAAATGCACGACTGGGTCGCACGTACTTGCTCTTATGTTCAAGACACTGCGAGTTTAAGAAAATTGTATATACAAACATGGAAATTATGAGAGAAAAATGTAGAGAAGCATGAAATACGACACTTAAATTAGCTAAAACAACTCTTTTGACAGTTTGAGGTGAAAAAAAAGTATACCATCTTAATTCATGATGGAATAAAAAAAAAATTTAAAATCGTTGGAGCGGTATTTTTTAAATTAATTTTTTATATATAAAATTCTTAAAACATTTTTAAGAACAAATTTTGGTATGCAGATTTAAACTATATATTCTTGTGTATATAAAAACAAAATTTGAAACAAAATTGTCAAACCGTTTTTGAGATATCGAATTTTCAAAAAAAAAAAATTTGAAACTTTTTTTAAAAATCCAAAAACTTTTTTTTTGAAAATTTTGATATGCAATATTATTTAATCTTATCTGAAATTTGTATATAAAAAAAATCATTTAAATCCGTTCAGCTGATAACGAGAAAACTCAAAATAAAAAAATACGTTCTATGACAGGTACTACTAATAGTTGCTATGTGTAAAATTTTATAATTTTTGATGGTAGATCGTACTAATTTTAGTATATGAAAAAAGTTTAATCAAAATCGTAGGAATCGTTTTCAAGCAAAAAAATATTTTCCTTTGCGGTTTTTTCACTTTTGTATGGAAGGTACCGTTATTTTTTCATAAATGTAAAATTTTTTCTAAAAATATTTTAGAGAGTACTAAAAAAGTCTTAAATATCGAGTTTCAAAAGAATCTATCATGCCATTT
The DNA here is from genome assembly GCA_963921185.1 of Dasysyrphus tricinctus. Classification (NCBI taxonomy): domain Eukaryota; kingdom Metazoa; phylum Arthropoda; class Insecta; order Diptera; family Syrphidae; genus Dasysyrphus; species Dasysyrphus tricinctus. The sequence goes on from OY992530.1 coordinate 8,739,672, forward strand.
TCGAAATATTTGATTTTCCAAAACAAATTTTGAAATATTTTTTAAAAATCCAAAAAATATTTTTTCAAAAATTTTGGTAAACAAAACTATTAACATTTCTTGGAAGCTTCTGTATACAAAAAATAATTGAAATCGGTCATACCATTTCGAAGAAAATCAAAAATTAAAAAAATGGTTCCTTTGGAGGTACCATTAATAACCATTTTTGAAAAATGGTTTTCCACCCAAAGAAAGCCTTTACTAAAATAAATTTATTGAATTTTTTTTAAGAAAAGTTGTCGAGCCGTTTTTGAGAAAAATACGACTATGTAAATTTGCCATAAAAAAATGTATGACAGGTACCGTTATATTTGGTTCTAAAAAAAAAATGAAAAAAATGTGTCGGCAGAATCACCAAAAACCACTAAGTACGAAGTTTGAAGAAAATCGATCTAGCCGTTTAGGCTGTAGACGAACAGACAGACAGACAGACAGACAGACAGAATTTTGCCACCCACTGGTGTTCTCTATCATCGTAATATCATGTTTGATTGTTATCTCAAAATTTATTTTTTGCACGAATCCAAAACTTGCCTTATAGTACCTATAATCGCAAGTAAAAATCGTATCGGGTGGAATTTCTCTTTAAAGTCAAGAAGATTTTGATCAGAGGATTTAAAAAATGAAAATTTTAAGTGAGTTAAACTCAAAAAAAAAAAAGTTTTTCCATTACTATGTTTTGACATCACAACAAATCGTTACAGTTTAGACTTTTCATATTATTATTCCTCAAAGTCTAAATTTAAACAAACAAAATTGGTATATTCCCCCTTCCAGCGCTTCCCACCCCATTCAGCATACTCTATTTTCAAATTGGTTTATTTCAGTACCTATAGGAAATACCTGAGGGAAAAAGTGTGTATAAAAGAGGTATTAAGCTTACAATTCTATGGAGTCTGATCAAAACAACATAAGTCCAAAATCTTAGTTTTGAGATAAATGCATTTTAAAGTTTAAAAAATTTACAGATTTCACTCCTTGAGTAACGATGGGGACATTGAAAATGACTTGCTAATGCTAGATAAATCCTTAATCTTTATAATTTATACAATCTTTTTTCTCTTTTAAATTTTATCTTTACCAATTTATACATACATATCAATTTAGTTCATCTTTTTTATGAAGACCAATCCAAACATTATATTGAACTAAGAAAACTAAAAATTTGTTAAACAAACTTTATTCGCACTTCCATCTTTACTTGCGCTTAGTTACACCAAATTGTTTTTTTTTCTTCAGCTTTAAAAATAATTAAGGAAGGATAATTTTTAAGCCGTTAATCCAACAAAAATCGGAGCTCTTAATTGCTTAATACATTCATTTAATTTTCCCTCCGTTTTATCTTCAACCAAATTTTGATTCTTCCCTAAGCGCAAAATGATGTTAGCATATGTATAACTACTTTTTTTTCCTATTTCGTCCTGTATTCGTTTTTCGTTTTCCAAAATCACGTTTTTTGTAACACTAAATAAAATTATATTTTCCAAAAAACAAATATTTAATGTTGGTAGTTGTTACCTCTCCCCAAAATTTGTCTTCTCTTATTCCCACTGTAGTTTTTTTTATTTTGTTTCATTTTCAAATATACAAAAGAGGTGTTTTCTTTTTGTTATTTTATTGACCCACATAAATTATTTTCCCGCTTGTCTTCTAATCTTATATTTTTCATTTACTTCGTGCGGTACCTTACTTTTTTCTTTTTGATTTAGCTTTGTGGTAGCACCAAACAAAAATTAAAAATTTCTACACCTATTGCTTGTTTATTTCGGTCTGTATTTGAATAGATTTTTCCTAACTCGTGTAACTGTTTAATTGTGGTAGGCAACGCTAACTTATATTTGATTTTCCCTCAAATATATGCCTACAAACGAATTTTCAACGCTGCTGTTTGGTACGTGTCAGAAAAATTCTATTTTTCTTATGCTCTTTGTAGTTTTTTTTTTAATTTTGGGGTTTATTACGAGTCTTTTCGAAAAAATTCGGCAAGACAAAAGTGAACCAAAAATTCTTGATGGACTTAAAATTTCTATCAAATAGGAAAATATTTACTAATACAAATTAGCAATAACGATAAATCGACTTTTAGTCTAATCAGACAGTCTGTTTTGAAGAGACTCTTGCAATACCTACGGTCCTTTATTGCATTTTCAAAAAGAGGCTGGTTGTGACCCACACTAGTAACTTCCAATTTGTGGTGCCCCGGAAGCTAGAGGTCCAATGTTATTTTTTTGTATTCAACAATTTTTGGTATAGTTGTTGTATTTTTTTTTGCATTAAAAAAAAAACAGTTTGTTGAATTATTATACAAAACCTACCGATTGTCAATTATAATCTAGTACATACATATCTAGAAGCCCGAAACCAATATGATTATTTGTTCCTAACATATTCGAGGATAAAAACAATTCAACATTTTTTGGTAAGGTTTTTTGTAGTTTTTTTGCTTAAAAAACTGGTTATGGGATATTTTTACAAATCCTTATTTATAGAAAAAAAATACCCAAAAGCTAATATCATTGTTTGTTCTCAAGATATTTGGGACGAACAAAAATTTTCTACAATTTTGTTAAGTTTCTTGTAGTTTTTTCGATAAAAATAATTATTTGTTGAATATTTTTACAAATTTTATCAATCATTTATTATAAACTCATTTAAAGAATAAAATAAGCCTGAAGTCAATATCATTGTTTGTTCTCAAAATATTTGAGATGAAAAAATATTTTCCACAATTTTTGGTGAAGTACCTATCTTGTAGTTCTTTTTCACTTAAAAAAAAACTTTTTGTTGAATTTTTTTATAAATCCTATCAATTATCAATTCTAAGCTAGTGTGTGGACTTAAATTAACCCGATGTCATGTCATTATCTGTTCTCAAGATTTTTGAGGCAAAAACCAATTTTTTAATAATTAGTGTGTAGAATTGCTTGCAGTTTTTCGCTTAAAAAAAACTATTAATTCAATATTTTTTAAAATTTTATCAATTTGTATCTATAAACTAGCGTATAAAATAAAATAACCTCGAAGCCAATATCATTGTTTGTTGTCAAGATATTCGAGCCAAACAACTTTTTTCAACAATTTTCATCTACATTTTTTTATTAAAAAAAAACTATAAGTTGATATACTTCTATATTTTAATCAATTCCTTATTACGTCAATTTGCGTAGAATAAAATTAACCTGAAGTCGATTTGTTCTCGAGATATCTGAGACTAAGGAAATTTGAACTGCTTCTTGAATTTATTGAAAGGTCCTTTCTGCTTGTAATGAAACTACTGTGTATACAATAAAATCCATCCGAAGTCGATATCTTAATTCGTCCTTGAGATACGGTGAACAAAAAAAGCGAAGGAACGTACGAACACACACAGACATCTCTCTACAAAAATGGAATCCGATTCTAGGGAGCGAAACGTGAAGATATGTTAAAATTTTTATTTTGACAAATCGGACCATTTACAATAACTTCCAATGGGAAGTTAAAAAATTATAACTTTTTTATGTTTTAGTTTTGTGATTTTATTGACCTATATTTGTATTCCCACTTGTAGGTATTCTTATTTCATATTTTTTATTTTCTTCGTTAATCCATCTAATCATAGCTAAACAAAACACAACAGTAAAATAATAAACAAACAAAAAACCCCCAACAAATATCCTAACGAACCTACCTGAAAACTAAACATCCCACATGCATTCTATCCTACTTACCTTTCACGCACATCGCATTCTATACTATTAATAAAAAAAATATTTACCGGCAAGCAGCGCAAACAAACCTCCCAACTCCAAGGCATCTTTGCAACTGAAGACAGACTGAACACTGAACACTGAAATGAACAGTCTCTTATAATAAACTACTAGACAGATATCAGGGATGAAATCGTGTTTCAGCAATGTATCAAAATATAAAAGGAAAGTGTATCGAATTGTACTTTTTGATTTGATTTGATAATATTTTGTCCACATTTGCTGTTGTATGAACGTATGTAATATTTCTATATCCAATTAATTAAAAAACAACTTAGCTGTTTATGTTAATTAACATATAAGGTACATACATACTTACATATGCGAAACTTTTATAACAAAACTGTAGGAATTTGTTGCAATACCCTTCGATTTTGCGAGATTTAAATTTTATAAATTTAATGTTTTCGATTTTTAATTGCGAGATTGTTGAAACCGGTATTTTGTAGATGCCATTTTCTCGAACAAACTGTATTAATCATTTTTATTTCTTCTGTTATATCGATGTCAGCCTCGGTTCACAGTATACATTTTGTGAGGTCAGATGATTTTCTTTTTAATTTACTTTATCTTTTTCGTTGAATGCAAAAGTGGAGTACTTTAGCAAAGTGGAGTGTATCGAAAAAAGTACAATCTTATCGACTTTTGCAACCCTGGCAGAGATAGAAAGAAATCTTCAATGAACTATGGGACTATATTTTTGTGCTCTGTTTATTTGGGCTGTTTGTCCGCACAAAAACTTGCAAATCGACGACGATGAATTTTAGGAATATTGATTAAAGATTTAGTACCACTTTTTAATTAATTGTATTTTCGATTTGTGAAGCTTATATAGAACGTACAGCAACGTATGATATATCAAAATAATTGTCAATTTTTCAAGCTGCTAATAAAACAAAAACTAATTGTCTAGGTGCACAGATTAAAGAGTTAGTAGGTGATATGTAAATGAACAGAAATATGTTATTATCTCGGCTTAGGTACGATTAAAAAAATCAAATTTTACATGTTATATGTGAATCTATATAATCTATCTCCGGTATGAATTTGAGATTTTTAAATGCAACCATTTAAAAGATAAAAAATAATAACTGCGAAAAATCGATCAACAAAAATTATATAAAATATATAAAATATAAAAAAATACTAGGTATCAAAATTTCCTGAAACGAAACAATTTGTTATTTATTATCTTTCTTAAACTATACAATTTAGTACAATCAGCCTTAACTCTGATGTGTAGCATTTGTGAGCCATCTTTCTTAGAACTTTGAACTTACAACCAATAATATCTCACTTTGTAGATTTTTTGGAATTGCAAAATATATGTACAAAATTGTTATATTAAACTTAACCATCGATAAACAAAAAAAAATATTACTCTGGCACTTCTCATTTGTTTTCTTTTTTTGTTCGACCATTTCACATAAAACCATATTTTAAAAAACGTCATATTGCACCTCTACATTATTTTCCTATCATAAACATTTTCAAAAAATTTCCAACGCTTAGATTTAGTTTTAGAAGCACAATGCACTGCTGAGTGCTGACTGCACTAGCTCTTGCATTTTATAATTATAGTAATATGTATAGTTAAAACTTATATTGTTCACTTTAGAAACACCAACCAAAAATTCAACCGTACCCTCCCTATCCGCCTGCAATCATCTTCTATACATATTTGTTCATTCCAAAATGAATGGTAACACCACCAAAAATTCGATCTTATCCCCCTTATACGCCAGCGTTCATCTCATATACACACTTGTTCACTTTATTCATTTTAGTAACACCATAATTTACTCAAAACGACCCTATAAACATTTTCAATGTTAAAATTGCCTCTTAATCCGGTTTTGGTTATTTCAAAAATATTGTGATGCAGTATTTCTATAAATAATGTTATTTACACATAAATAATAACATATTTTATAATTTATGTTTCCATGTTTGTTTTAAGGGAGATATGTTGTTTTGATCAAACGGTTTCTTTTAATAGGTGGAGATAAGACCCGTACTGAAATAATTTGTATAAATATTAAGTTGTTTTAAAGACAAACTAATTCATTTAACTTTGATTGCAAAAACAGTATTCAAAAACAAAAATGAATAATGGAGTTTTCAAAGTATTAAATTAAGTGGTTTGTATTTTTTTAATGGAACTAATATTCTTCATCAGAAGAATCAATTGGATCAGGATCTTTATAGTCTACTCTCTCCTTTTTAAAGAAATTTTGGAAAATTGTTGGAATCAACGGCATAAGAGAAATTATATCATATTTTTCTTCCGATACCTATCGGTGCTGGTATGACATTTTTTGTTGCAAAAATCGATGAATTTCTACCTGTTTTGTGAAATTTACCACATCGGAAATTTGTTTCTACATTTAACGTTGTTTTGAAACATAATTATCGGGTATCTGTTTTTAAATATCGTTTAAAAACCAAACATGTTTCCACTGTCGTCTTTTTTGCCAACAACAACTTCATCCAGTATACCAATTAAGTCAGACGATTCCAATTCTAAATATTGGCTAAACTAGGCCGCATAGGTGACATTAACTGCGTCAAGAAATGCATTTGCAAAATGTTCTTACATGCAAACTACAAGTTCGAAAACGAGAAAACAAATTTTACCGCAATAAAATTGTGTTCGATAGTGTAGCTTGCTAAAGTCAGATTCAACAACATCATCTACGCTGCACCTGTACAACAACAAAATTTAGTTGACGAACTATATATTGAAAAGCCAGAGAGCTTATTCGAAAGCTTCAAATGCGTTATTGACCTACTTTGATCAAAACACTTTTGGATATTTGACGATAGCAACTTCTGCGTCAAAAAATGACGATCAAACTGACTTTGATTTGACGTTTTCAACGTCTTAGAATTAGTGGTTTCTGAGATACAGTACTTAAAAAATCACTGAAAGCGTAACTGACTGATTCATCACTCACTCACTCACTGACGGATCATCAAAATTATGGTGCACTTCCTGACATCCAATGTAGAATCTTGAAATCTTTGAAAAATGAAAATTTTGAGGTTTTTCGTTTATCCGCCCATTTTCCCCAAATTTTTATTATATTATATGGACCATGTCCAAACCCAAGTTTGGCAGGTTTAATTTTTATTGCTCAATTACCCACAGTTTAAAAGGCTTTGACAAGTAAACCTAGGAAATTTTAGTCAGTAAATATTAAATAAAAATTCTTTTCATATCTTGGAGTTATTTCGACATAGCTCAACTTAAACTTAGAACTTGGCGTACCTATTATCTCTTACTTTTCGTCACTAATTTGTTTCACAGATATTTTGCACATAGGAAAGGTTGGCTCCCTTTGTAACAAAACGATTGGTTTTTGAAAATAAACCGTCGTTACTAAACATCAAGCATTTAACTTTCCTTACGAAATAAAAGCAATGGAGTTATGTTATTTTGTACCAATTTTTATTTGAAAAATTGAAAATTCTTGTTCGGTTAAAACAACACAAGTGGAGTTGCGTCGTTTTGGCCAAACATAATACACAAATCAAAACCAAAGTGCTGTTAGGGCCATAGAATATCTTGTGAATCGGTTTACTTAGACTTAAGCTGTTAAGACCAAACGAAACTAGATTTTTTTGTGAATAGTTCTGCATTCATAACTCATTTTTGACAAAAATGGACTTATGCTGTTTTGACCAGACTCCATAGAATTTTGTACAACTGTTGTCATAGGTCCGACTTTCTGTAATTTGTATTTAAATAAAATGCACGACTGGGTCGTACGTACTTGCTCTTATGTTCAAGACACTGCGGGTTTAAGAAAATTGTATATAAAAACATGGAAATTATGAGAAAAAATGAGAAGCATGAAATACCAAATTTAAATTGGCTGAAACAACTTTTTTGACAGTATGAGCTGGAAAAAAAGAATGCCATCTAAATTCTTGATTGAAAATGATTGTATGAACAAAAAAATAAATCGTTGGAGCGGTTTTTTAAAAACTAATAATGTAAAATTCTTACAATATTTTTAAGAACAAATTTTGGTATGCAAATCTAAAGTATATATTAATGTGTATATAAAAGCAAAATTTGAAAAAAAAAATTGTCAACCCGTTTTTGAGATATCGAATTTTCAAACAAAAAAATTTGAAACTTTTTTTAAAAATCCAAAAACTTTTTTTTTTAATTTAAATATGCAATATTATTTAATCTTATCTGGAATTTGTATATAAAAAATATAAAAAAATTCATTTAAATCCGTTTAGCCGATAACGAGAAAACTCAAAATAAAATAATACGTTCTATGACAGGTAATATTAATAGTTGCTAAGTGTAAAATTTTATAATTTTTGATAGTAGATCCTACTAATATAAGTTTATGGAAAAAGTTTAATCAAAATCGTAGGAGTCGTTTTTAAGTAAACAAATATTTTCCTTTGCGTTTTTTAAATTTTTGTATGGAAGGTAATGTTATTTTTTCATAAATGTAAAATTTTTCCCAAAAAGCCTTAAATATCGAGTTTCAAAAAAATCGATTATGTCGTTTTCAAAATATTTGATTTTCCAAAAAAAATTTTGAAACATTTTTTAAGAATCCAAAAAATATTTTTTCAAAAATTTTTGTACACAAAACTATTATATTTATTGGAAGCTTCTGTATAAAAAGAATAATTAAAATTGGTCGTACCGTTTTGAAGAAAATCAAAAATTAAAAAAATAAAATGCGTGACTGGGTCGCACGTACTTGCTCTTATGTTCAAGACACTATGGGCTTAAGAAAATTGTATATAAAAACATGGAAATTATGAGAGAAAAATGTAGAGAAGCCTAAAATACGACTTTTAAATTGGATAAAACAACTCTTTTGATCAAAGTGATGAAGAAAAAAAGAATGCCATCTTCATTCTTGATTGAATATGATTGTATGGGATAAAATTTGAAATCTTTGGAGCGGTTTTTAAAAAAATTAATTTTTTATATATAAAATTCTTAAAACATTTTTAAGAACAAATCTTGGTATGCAAATCTAAAGTATATATTTATGTGTATATTAAAACAAAATTTGAAAAAAAATTGTCAACCCGTTGTTGAGATATTGAATTTTCAAAAAAAAAATTTTAAACTTTTTTAAAAATCCAAAAACTTTTTTTTTGAAAATTTTGATACGCAATATTATTTGATCTTATTTGAATTTTGTACAAAAAAAATTCATCTAAATCCGTTTAGCCGATAACGAGAAAATTCAATATAAAAAAACGTTCTATGACAGGTACTATTAATAGTTGCTAAGTGTAAAATTTTATAATTTTTGATCTACCGTACTAATTTTAGTATATGAAAAAAGTTTAATCAAAATCGTGGGAGTCGTTTTTAAGCAAAAAAATATTATCCTTTGCGGTTTTTTAACTTTTGTATGGAAGGTTATTTTTTCATAAATGTAAACATTTTTCTAAAAATATTTTAGAAAGTCCTTAAAAAGTCTTAAATACCGAGTTTCAAACAAATCGATCATGTCGTTTTCGAAATATTTGATTTTCCAAACAAAATTTTGAAACATTTTTTAAAAATCCAAAAAATATTTTTTCAAAAATGTTGGTACACAAAACTGTTTATATTTTTTGGAAGCTTCTGTGTAAAAAAAATAATTGGTAAATCGGTTGTACCGTTTTGAAGAAAATCAAAAATTAAAAAAATGGTTCTTTGGGAGGTACCATTAATAACCATTTTATGAAAAATGGTATTCCACCAAAAGAAAGCCTTAACTAAAATAAATTTATTGAATTTTTTTAAAGAAAAGTTGTCGAGCCGTTTTTGAGAAAAATACGATTATGTAAAATTGCTAAAAAAAGATTGTATGGCAGGTACCGTTATTTTTGATTCTAAAAAAAAAATGAAAAAAACGTGTCGGCAGAGTCACCAAAACTACTATGTACCAAGTTTGAAGAAAATCGATCGGGCCGTTTAGGCTGTAGACGAACAGACAGACAGACAGACAGACAGAACTGTGCCACCCACTTTTTTGGTGTCCTCTGTCACCGTAATATCATGTTTGATTGTTATCTCAAATTTTTTTTTTCCACGAATCCAAAACTTGCCTTCTAGTACCTATAATCGCAAGTAAAAAATAGAAAGCGGCAAATTTTCCAAAGTTCAGTTTTTACATTTTTGTACCCGAGTAGTTTTTGGAAACTTTGCTGTTCTGAGAAGAAAATGAATTTCAAAAAGTTTTGAAATGATTAGGTAAGGAATATAAAATGTAGCCTGAGTTGAAATAAAGAAAAATTCATCAATCCTCGATCTCGATCTAAGTTGCTATAAATATTGGTTTTGTCCAGGCTTTGGTGTGTCACAAGTTTAAACAAGAGATTATTTTCTGTCATGTTCTCTAAGCCTAGAGGATCTAATATTGAAGATCCCAATACAAAGATTCAAGATACATTTTTAAAGCTTACAACTTAGTGAATTAATCATTTAGAAATGAACGTTCCATGGTTTTTATTATCTATACTAAATATTGAATATGTGAAGTGGTGTGAGACCTGAATTTGTATAAATAAATTTGAGCAAAGTTAAAAGACACATGCAATGCTTTAATCAATGCTAAGTCGAATACTTAAAACTAAGTTCTTCATTGATACAAATATATCAAATACAAACACAAAATAATTTTTTAACATAAGATCCTCAAATTATTGTATTCTCATATAATTGTCTTCTGTGAAACTAATCGTACTTAAGCTATATTTATTTTATTTGTTTTTTAATTAAATTCATATTCTTATTGGTATGGGGTACGATCTTATGACCCCTTGTCATATAGTCAAGCTCTCTACAGCTATAACAAGCTGTTGGAGGATACAAAAACTAAATCACTTTATTAACCTAAAATTTCATTAGCATGTTATACCAAATGGAACCATCATGGAGATTTCAGTTCTTGTAACCCAACTTTATTATCTTGACCTTTAACGTTGACTTTTGAGTAAAAACATACGCACAAAATCTATACACAATATTAAGCTTTGGTATCTCTACATATACACTTAAATATTATCTAATGGGTATGATGTGAAAATATTCCTCTTTATAAATTGAAAATGAACCTTCATTATATTTATTTTTGAAGTGAACCCTTTCAACTATACCTATTTTTTTACCATACTAAATTTCTTAGAGACAAATTTTATTACAAACAAAATAAAACAAGAAAAAACTTTCAAATTCCTTGAATATTCGAAAAAATATTACCTCGAAGGCACTTTGGAGAAAGCCATGAATTTGAAAGCATAAATAGACTTTAATTACAAAATGTCATAAAATTTTAATGGCGCAATCAAATATCCCTTGGGAAGGGTCAATGTATACGCAATTTAACAAACAAATTTAAAACATAAAACAAAAAAAAATAATTTGTTGGGAAAAAATGGCAAAAAAGGGTGTTTTTGTCATTAATTTAAGGAGCACTGTATCCCTTTTACCTCACAATATACAATTTCAAAGAGGAAAACAGGCCAATTGCCATAATAATTCCGACATTTTCATATTTTGTTGACACGTTTTATAAAGAAAAATATTATTTAACCGAACATAAAAGATTAAACCTTAAAAAACAATGCAATGGGATTTAAGAAAAAAGAAACAATCTTTGTCCACCATCACGACTACGACGATGCCGGCCGACAATGGGCAGTGTAAAAGCCATTTAAGTTGTCACATAATAATATTTCACGGGTCACGACATTAAACACCCGAGAGATATTGTTTTCGCAAACAATAGCGCATAGTTAAAATATAAGAATTTTAGGGTAGATAGGTAGGTAGCTATACAAAAATAATTTTTAAATAAAAATCCTTCTCGATGGAAAGTGTGTTTGTTCTCAGAGACAGGTCCTCTTGGATTCAATTCGTTGAGCTATATATGCAAAAAATAATAATAAAAGCTTATTCTCTATTCGCCACAATGAAGCTGAAATTGAAGCATTTATCTTCATTTTCTGGATTAAAATTAACTCCATTAACTGGCTTAATAAAGTGAATTCTCCGAACCATAAATTGAAGTTTTTCAAACCCAAAGACAACGCAACACAGGATTCAGAGAAAAGGGCTTATTTTATCTACATGAATGCTTTTAAAATTTCAACAGAATTGAAACCACCCTCAATTTGTTGGTTTTTGTTTTAATAAACGTAGCGTTGGTTGTGATAAAAAGTCTAACAAAGGTTTATTTTATAACATTTATTCAAACTAGGTACAGTCGAGGTGATTTCCAAGAAATTTAAATTAAATGTTGAAAAATTGATCAAATATTTTTCTTGCAATTATCAGAATCGTTATCGCTTATTCTTTTTTTCCTATACAGATACACCACTTATGCCTTCTTATTACTTACCTACTTATTTTGCCATAGTTTTTTTTTTTTTTTGAGAAAATGAGAAAAGCGATAAATTTTAATTTCAATATTTTTCCGATTGATTTTTTGAGTTAATGGTGTCAAACTCCAAATAAATAAAGGTGTTTGATGATGCTTTGCAGAACGTGTGTACAGTTGGCTGGCATAACAATTTTAAGCCAGACCATTGGGACCATGGCCAAAATTTGCATTTTGCCTGCATTTTGTATGCATTTCTAATACGGATCTAGCAGTTAACCAAATTGTGGGTGTAACCGACTGTGTGCGAAGTCCTTTTCTCAGCAACCGGGCTAGCTATGAATCTGAGATAAGGCTCTGAATTTGCAGTTTAATTTGCATTTCAAGAAAAATTAAGGTCCAAATTTTGAAGTCCATATTTGAGACCAAAATATCGAATAAATTTATTTTTCGCAGTTAATTTCACTATGAAGTTAGCAGCACATGTCCTTTTCTCAGCTGCTAAGCTGTTTTTGAAGTACATACAAAACTGAAAATTTGCAATTTTCTAGCTAGCTCAGTTGCTGAGAAAAGGACTGTTATGCTAACTTCACAGTGAAGTTAGCAGTACGGTATGAATTTTTTTCATGTAAGGACTTCAAAATATGGGTTGATCCTTTTCTTGAAATGCAAATTAAACTGCGAACTCAGAGCCTTATTTCAGATTCATAGCTAGCCCGGTTGCTGAGAAAAGGACATGAACTGCCAACTTCACAGTGAAGTTAGCAGAACAGTGGGTTACACCCACTATTTGGTGAACTGCAAAATCCAGAATAGAAATGCTTTAAGAATGAAAAAAACTGAAAACTCCTGCCATGGTCCCATTGATCTAACAAAGGGCGTATGCAAGTGGGGCAGGGGGAGGCACTTGGTTACATTCCTAGAACACCCTCACATTACTTTATAATAATATTAAGCACGCTATGATAATGAAGAAAGATACAAAGTATCTTTCAGTAAATAAAATGTTATGCTCACAAGAAATATCAACAATAAACATTGTACATTAACAATGATTCATAATTTTATAGCGGATTTTTGAAGATTTCCCCCCACCAGTGGTAAGGGATCTGAAGCTCTTAAATAAATAATATTTTAAATAAATCCTTGATGTGTTGTTTATACATATGTAGTTGCTGTGTTCTCTTATGAGAATACAAAAGTATATATTTTTTAAATAAATAAAGAATCGGAAACGAAGTTGCTTGCCCCCCCTGATCAAATTATATTTCACTTTGCTTATGAATAACATATATAAACCTTAGAAAATTATTCGAAATGTTTTACTTTTATTTTATCAGAGTTTTTTTCTCAACAAAATACATACATTAGAAACTGAATTCGCAGCTATTTTTTTTGTTTTTATAAAAAAACCCATTAATTTGGTCTCTTAAAATTACATTTCTATTCTAATACTGCCGCTAAGAAGAAAAAACGTATCTACATTTTTGGCTACTTTGATTCAAACCAGTTTTAACACCTTATTTATTATTTTATTCATACAAAATTAGCCGCTATATCTTGAATTTAAATAGGTTAAAAATGCTTGAGCAAAAGGTCGTTTGTACAAAGAACCTATAAAAATCAGAAAAAATAAGGGAATTTGGTTTCCTTCATTTAGAGCCCATCCAAATATAGAGACTAAAAAAAACTCATATAGCGACCTACTCCTGTCCCTGTAGTGAAGTCCCGTAAAAATTTCCGTACTGATTTATCTTGTCGCCAGAATCGATTAAAGTACATATAGGAGAGTCAGAAAAACTTGGGTAGACATCACCGTTTTCTGGAGGGGGTTTTTTAGACGCCATTTTCCAAAATGGCCGACAAATAGTAGTATAATTTGTATGGGAGAACGGAAAAATCTCCATAAAAACTAAACCACTAAACCGATTTTGATGAAATGATCAGACATGATAAAAAACAAAATGAGAAGCCAACATAATTAATTTCCGCCCACTGCCACGCCCCTTTTTTTGAAAAAGTAATATTATTCTTCAAAATTAATACAAATTCGGATGTTGCTTTAGTTAAACTTATAAAAATATTTTTGTATGGAATATAAGCTGTAAAAAGTTCCTACCACGCCTTTTTTGTGGGCGTTTATTTTCACACATGATAGCGAACAGTATAGGATTGTGTACTATTTTCGCCCATTGACACGCCTACAAAAGCCCATCTTATCACTCTTCCTCATTAGCTGCTAAAAGCCGAAGGAAAGGATATCAATTAAGATGCTTTTTGAAGTTTCCTGATTGATATTGACTAAAGAAAATCTATTATTTTTGATTTTTAGTAAAAAAAATTACAAAATTATAAAAAATACAATTACATATATTTGCACATCATTTGTATACACATTCATCTCGTACATTGCTCACCACATTTGCAATACTCTGTGCATGTCAAATACGTAAATTTACATTTACACCTTTAATTTACACTTTTAATTAATAGTTTAGGGGGTCAATTCTTGACCTGTGAAACTGTGAAACGAGAACAAAGTTATCATTTCATTTTCACAGAGTTTTATCATTTTATCACTTCACAAACACGCGCAAGGCGATTCCCGAACTCGTTATGAAAAACAGCTGTCAAAGTGAGTACTAAAAAGTACTAACATGAAAAATGCTACCACTTGCTCATAGAAAAAGATGATTGTGACGTCATAGAAATACCAAGATGGCGAGTTGGGTGTATCAAATGAGCACAATTTGTCTTTGTTTATCATTTTTCTTTTCACAGGTTTTCACAGAATGAAATGATTGTGATAAACGAATCATCATATACAAACATTTTGGCATTTGCTTTCAATTTTTCACTTTGAAAATCGCATTTGGCGTTATCATATTTATCACTTCACAGTTTCACGGATCGAGAATTGACCCCCTGTATGCAGGCCTTAATTAAATTGTTGTAAAGTGCAGTTCCCAGTTGTTCCCCAAGAGTGTGTAGAGGCAAATAGCGCATTTTATCACCCACTTCCACATTGATCCACAATTCTTGCAATAACTCACTGAATAGTTCAAATGTATATCGAAGGATGAGAACAACGACATCAGTGTCATTTGATAACACTATAAGGCATTTTATGCATGACTGGACGGCATTGAACAGTTGGATTATAATTCCTCAACAAAGATTTGAAGGTCCGAGCACGTTTGAAGTTCTTTGTTATTGTTATTTATTATTAATGCATCCCTGCTATCATTTTCACCTGTGAGGGTTCCACTTAGAGCTGTAGTGAAGTCAGTCACTTTTGCCTTCTTAATGAAGCTAGAAGCAGCAGCTAGTTGGAGCATCTCTTTGTTTTTATCTGAAGACCTGAATCTATCCATCTGTCTAGGAATACGCGTGTCCTGTTTGATATTTATCAGTTCGATTGGATCTAGAATTTTTTGTCTTTCTCTTTCACATTCGTTAAGTGACCGGTCAATGTCAAAGTCAACTTGCTTAATTTTCTTGTTTTAATGCTTTTTTGTTTTTAGGGAATGCTTAAGCCAATCACAGAGCTATTTTTTTTGCAGATTCAAGCCTGCAGTTGACAGATTATATGGATTCTCCAAAGATGCAAATGGTGTGCTTAGGCCCCCGATCAGTGCCCTAACATAATGCCTTCTGAACTATTAATTCCGTGCAATTTTACAACATGTTCTACTTAAAGGTGTAAATGTAAATTCAAGTTTTTGACATGCACAGAGTACTGCAAATGTGGTGAGCAATGTACGAGATAATTGTGTTACAAATGATGTGCAAATATATGTAATTGTATTTTTTATAATTTAAATTTTTTTTTTACTAAAAACCAAAAAGAACAGATTTTCTTTAGTCAATATCAATCAGGAAACTTCAAAACAAATCTTAATTGATATCGTATCCTTCGGCTTTTAGCAGCTAATGAGGAAGAGAGATAAGATGGGCTTTTTGTAGGCATGTCAATGGGCGAAAATTGTATACAATCCTATACTGTTCGCTATCATGTGTGAAAATTTCATTACATTGGGTGAAGTGGTTCTAGATTTTATCTTACTAAAACGAACTCCATACAAGTCACAAAATAATAAACGCCCACAAAATAGGCGTGGTAGGAACTTTTTACAGCTTATATTCCATACAAAAATATTTTTATAAGTTTAACTAAAGCAACATCCGAATTTGTATTAATTTTGAAGAATAATATTACTTTTTCAAAAAAAGGGGCGTGGCAGTGGGCGGAAATTAATTATGTTGGCTTCTCATCTTGTTTTTTATCATGTCTGATCATTTCATCAAAATCGGTTTAGTGGTTTAGTTTTTATGGAGATTTTTCCGTTCTCCCATACAAATTATACTACTATTTGTCGGCCATTTTGGAAAATGGCGTCTAAAAAACCCCCTCCAGAAAACGGTGATGTCTACCCAAGTTTTTCTGACTTTCCTATAGGTATGTACTTAAATCGATTCTGGCGGTTAGATAAATCAGTACGGAAATTTTTACGGGACTTCACTACAGGGACTGTATTAACCTCT
This sequence comes from Dasysyrphus tricinctus, assembly GCA_963921185.1. Classification (NCBI taxonomy): domain Eukaryota; kingdom Metazoa; phylum Arthropoda; class Insecta; order Diptera; family Syrphidae; genus Dasysyrphus; species Dasysyrphus tricinctus. Next base: position 8,756,365 of record OY992530.1, read on the forward strand.
TATACGTTTTTTTCTTCTTAGCACGGCAACATTAGATTAGAAATCAAGTTTTTGAATGAGTCTGCCTCCTCCCCCCTGATCGAAATCCTGCGTATGCCCTTGGGTCAAGCTTAAAATTGTTATGCCAACTTCACACACGTGAATTTTGAACAACAAAATTGATAAATGAAATTCCAGTGCTTTTGGAGCAAAAAATGTGCATACTGTCATTCCCAAAAGTATTCGAAATTAATCTATATCAAATCTATATAATGATTGCTCTTCCTCTGTTAAGATTATAAAGAAATGTAACGGTAGGTAGAATATCGCGCTCATAATTTCTTTTGTTTCCCATATTAAAATGTACATATATCAAGACAAAACAAAGAAAAATTAAGATAGCAGAAAAATAACAATGACAGAACAAAAAATAATAACAGGCAAAAAAAAACTCGTTCTTTAAAAAAAAACTTTTTTTCCGAATAATTTTGTGAGTGACTAGACGATTATTTTTAATTATATGATTTTTACTTTTTTAAATATTTTGCCTCTATTGGACATATAAATACAAATAACTGAACTGACAATTTATGGGAATTCCATCAGTTTCAGTTTCAGTTGCAGTTAAATGCTTCAATTGTTAGAACTAAGCCATAACTTTAACCGAAAGCTTAACTGATAGCTCAACTGAAAATGAAATGATCGTCTGAATGTGGCTTTAATTTTGCAAGGGATACTCAAGGAGAAAGCTTTATTTCTATAAAACCTAATGCTATGTGTTTCACTGCCATCTTTTCCTTCGCAATCGAAACTTTCCAGAGTTATACTTGTAAAACTTAACCAATTAAGAATTTTGGCCCACATCTATTTTCCATTTTCATTCGTATCCAAAGTGGTTGAATGCAGGGCTTAGGTATGCATAAGCAAATTACTCATTTCCATAATACAAATAATCTTTTATCTACAACAATCTGGATTCACTCCTTAAAATCATATTAACAGAGGCAAGAAAAAGCATAAATGACCATTTAGTCACCTTCTTGATTCTACTGGATTAAATAAAGGCCTTCTATACCATAGATCATAATTTGATGAGCAGAAAAATTTCTTGTCTGTTTAATTTTTCTTTAGAGGCAGTGAAGCTCATGTCTTTATACCTCACTGGGAGAATTAAAGCAGTAAGGAAATCAAGTATCCAAATTACTTTCACTGGAAAACGGTGTCAAACGGTGTCCCACAGGAGTCTATTTTGGAACCGCTTCTTTTTCAATAAATTCCAAATTAAATACAAAATTATAAAGTACGAAATTTTCGATTGGTCCAGTATGTGTGGTCTTGATCTCAATCCTATTAAAGAAAATTGGCTCGGAGTTTCCAAAAAGATCCTTGATTTATCCTACTTGCCTTCAGTGGAGATAAACGGAATGCCTGTGGAGAGAGCTAAGAACTAGGGAATCTGTTTTAATAGCTCTGGGTGGAATTATCAGAATAATGCTATTTTGGGTATAGCCCAGTCAAATTAGCCAAAAAATGGCATGAAATCGAGCTTTTTGATGGACAAAAAAAAAAACCAGTCCTTCCAAAACTAGATCTAGAAAATTGAGGTTGAAATGAGAATAAGAAAATGTGTCTTCTTGTGAAGAGCACCCCAAGGAATCAGAAAACACGTATTGTAAAAAACGCTTAACCTATATTTTTCATCATTTCTTTCAGTATTCTGTTAGTTAATACCAATCAAGATTTGAACTATTGTTCAGTTTTAATCCTCGTCATACTTAAAAAATCTTGCAATATCGTCGCTGGCATCGTATGTCGGCGTAAGTTAAGAGTAAAAATAGATAACTCAGTTTTTAAAACAAGTAACGTTAGTGCCATTGCCTTCACGGTTGACCTATGAAGTTCTGTGTCACGACACTTCAACCAAACATACTTGTCAAATTCATATTGTTTTTGTGGACAATATTGTAATTAGAACTTCATGGTGGAACAAATTTTGTCAAAATTAAAATTTTATCAATTAATGGGCAAATTTTTTTTTTACATTTTGTGACTATGCAAATTTGCTTGTACAATTTCTATTTGGCTTCATCTCCTCAGACGCGAATTATCATACGAAATAAACCAGTGCTAAGAAAAGTGTGAGGTTAAATTCAAGCGAATAAAAATTTTTAGGCTTTGTATTCTTTTTAAAATTGTCAATAAAACAAGAATTAGTTTACTTGCGCTCGGAATTGCCTAAACAAATTTTTATTTTCATTCAAATTTCGCAGCTCATGTGGAATGTACTTAAGGCATGATGGGTTATTTAGTACCAGTTTCAGTTTCAGTTCACTCCTTATCATCTTTAATCAAAGATTTTTCAACTGGTTAACCATCGAATGTGAATCTTAACTAAGATTTTAATGTTGTACATTATATCCACAGTTTGATTTACTAATCATAGAAATTTTCAATCCACTGGCTTTGGATGATTAGATTAAATGAATAATCAGAACATGTGAAAGTAATATTAAAATTTTAACCCACTGTGAACAAACTGGCACTTAGACTATTATAATATTATGACCTTGAACTTTGCAGACGATTTGAGTATCATATTTTGGACTGTCATCAGTTGCGTAGAAAGGGTTCGATTTCAAAAAATGAAACGACAATCGATTTGTCATGACAAAATCTTGATACGCCTGTTTTTATTTTCTTCTTATTTACCGTAATAAAAAAGTTATGATGAAAAAAGTAAGAAGTGCCGAGCAAGAACACGTTAAAAATTTTTGGACTGCCACCAGCGCCGTAAAAATGCATCGATGTCAAAAATTAAAACGGCAGTCACTTTGTTACGACAAAATCTCGATATGCCATTTTTTGTTTTTTTTTAATTTTCCGCAGTAAAAAAGTTATGACGAAAAAAGTAAGAAGTGCCGAGGAAAAACACGTTGAAAATTGTTGGACTGTCACCAGCGCCGTAAAAATGCATCGATTTCAAAAATTGAAACCATAGTCACTTTGTCATGACAAAATCTCGATAGTCCATTTTTTATTTTATTTTTATTTACCGCAGCAAAAAAGTTATGATGAAAAAATTAAGAAGTGCCGAAAAAAAACTTTTAACATTTTTGGACTGTCTGGTCTGGTTTCAATTTTTGAAAGCGATGCATTTTTACGGCGCTGGTGACAGTCCAAAAATTTTCAACGTGTTTTTCCTCGGCACTTCTTACTTTTTTCGTCATAACTTTTTTACTGCGGAAAATTAAAAAAAAACAAAAAATGGCATATCGAGATTTTGTCGTAACAAAGTGACTGCCGTTTTAATTTTTGACATCGATGCATTTTTACGGCGCTGGTGGCAGTCCAAAAATGTTTAAAGTTTTTTTTCGGCACTTCTTAATTTTTTCATCATAACTTTTTTATTGCGGTAAATAAAAATAAATAAAAAATGGCGTATCGAGATTTTGTCATGACAAAGTGATTGCCGTTTAATTTTTGAAATCGATGCATTTTTTACGGCGCTGGTGACAGTCCAAAAGCTTCCAATGTGTTTTTCCTAGGCACTTCTTACTTTTCTCATCATAACTTTTTTATTACGGTACATACAAAAAAATAAAAACAGGCGTATCGAGATTTTGTCATGACAAATCGATTGCCGTTTCATTTTTTTTAAATTGAACCCTTTCTACGCAACTGATGACAGTCCAAAATATGATACTTAAATCGTCTGCAAAGTTGAGGGTCATATAATATTATGTGATCGTTAACTTTCACACCTAAAAGCAGGCACATATTGGTGTGGATTCTTTTGTTAATCCCAACAGAATTAATTTTACATTTTTTTCCAGCAAATATGCATATAATTTTGCTTAAATATCCTTAATCCCAAAAATTCTCAGACAAAGTTATTCATCTGGGTTAAGTTGGAATTTAAATAAACAAGAAGGAATTCAAAATGACACCCGACAGAGTCTTAAGTTACAGCAAATGATATCTTCACCTCCGCATGTCTCACTGCATATGTATAGAACATGTACGTCTAGGATTCGATTCTTATAGATGCATATGGTGTGGTAGTAGATATTTGAATTTTGCCTTGAAAAAAGCTATTATTTCTGATAAAACTTAAAAAAAAAAAAACAACGTTCAGTGAGTCTATGAACTACGCATGCCTTTTATTACATATCTCCAAGGTCAATGCATATACCCATGTTGAACTAACAAAATATTCCTAAGGAATCACAAATCAATCCTTATCTTTCCCCCTTAAGTTCCATTAAGCAAATTTTCAAATTATAAAAGAATCCCGTTAAATATTGACATTCATTATTTTTGTCTGATCTCTGATGATGAATAATTTGCAATTTTCGCCAACTGGCAGGATAGAATTCTAACGTTACTTATACGTTGTATTGTAAATTAGGAATGCGAAAATTACTTAATGCAGCATCTGCTTGACGTATTAGAAGAATTTGTCTCTTGAAAATACCATGAATCTCTTGTCTTAATGTCGGTAAATCCTGCAAATAGCTCAAGTGACATGTAATTGGAATTTAACAAAAGCGTAAGTTCATTGGAGCCAAGAGTAAATAAATTGGGCCCATTACGTTGGCTTTCGTCCGATATAATTATTATTATTGCAAAAATTTCTTATTTGGAAGTTAATTCATTGTTCACATCACATTAGTTAGGTCTTTTGTTTTATTACCCAAGAATATAGTCGAATACCCATCATCAAAGACTAATTTATTTTGAATTACATGTTGTGTGCTTCTTGCGCAGTGATTGATTTGGGTATTTTTTTTTACAAAGAAAATGTCTAGACTATATATGAGTAGAATATCGATAAAATCTGTTTTAACTGGAATTCGAATGGTTTTTGATTGAAAATCTATAAAAATACATAAAACAATGGTGAATTGAAAACACTGCATGGATGGCGGACAGCAAAAAAAAAAATGAATATAATTTTGAGTCGCATAGCGGCCATCTGTAATTCATGTGATTTGATTATCTTCGATGTACCGAACTTTTTTTGTTTACATGCAGACACTGTAAGAATAAAGAAGCCATAAAATATGCATACGCAAAGCATGTTATTATTATTGTCTGGTTTATTGTTTTTGGCCTTTTTTCAATAAAATTTTGTGAGCATTTCTAGAGAATGCTCCTATTGTTCCAGACTAGATGAAGACACTTTCCACGAAGCCAGATTTGTTTTGAATTGCCTTTTGTTTTGAGCACTATGACTTTAACATACATTTATGTATATCCAATGATGAAAAAGGATTTCATAAAGAAATATTTTGGCTTGTTGAATAATTTACATCAACAAACTCTCACCATCAAAAAAACAACGACCAAAAGAAAACTTGCCAATTTAGAGCATGAGAACCATTATTATAGTCGCCTTATTGATTTTAACATGTTTTTATAAACTCATTCTTCTCTTGTCTAGGTATTTGTGCGTTTGTCTGTCTGTTTTGCAATCAAATTTAAAGTAAATTCCCGATAAGCTAGAGACTTAAAATCTAAAACACAAAAATAAGTTATTGGCACGACAGCTCATTGTGATTGTGAACCACGGCCGCGGCGCGGCGTATTGACTCAAACTCACAACAACCATTCTTGTATGCATGTTTATATTTTCCAAGAAAGGAGAGGATTAAATTTCTCGAAATTCAAATGCATAAGATGGAACGCACTTTTCCATCAAAAGAAATACTCTTGAAGAGTTTGTTCCTTTCTTAAAAGATGTAGTAGGTAGTAGGTACCCTTAAAATGAATTTTTACTTGAGATTAGGTACTATCTATAAGGCAAGTTTTGGATTCGTGCAAAAAAAAAAATTATGAGATAACAATCAAACATGATATTACGATGATAGAGAACAACAAAAATGTGTGTGGCACAATTCTGTCTGTCTGTCTGTCTATCTGTCTGTCTGTCTGTCTATCTGTTCGTCTACAGCCTCAACGGCTCGATCAATTTTTTTCAAACTTGGTACATAGAGCTTTTTGGTGATTACCTATGCCCACACGTTTTTTCTTTTTTTTTTAGAACCAAAAATAACGATACCAGTCATACAATTTTTTTTTTAGCAATTTTACATAATCGTTTTTTTCTCAAAAACGGCTCGACAACTTTTCTGAAAAAAATCAATTAATTTATTTTAGTAAAGGCTCCCTTTGGATGGAAAACCATTTACCCAAAAATGGTTATTAATGGTACCTCCCAAAGAACCATTTTTTTAATTTTTGATTTTCTTCAAAATGGTACAACCGATTTCAATTATTTTTTTTCATACAAAAGCTACCAAAAAATATAAATAGTTTTGTGTACCAAAATTTTTAAAAAATATTTTTTGGATTTTTAAAAAAATTTTCAAATTTTTTTGGAAAATCAAATATTTCGAAAACGATATCATCGTTTTTTTTTTAAACTCGATATTTAAGACTTTTTTAGTACTCTCTAAAATATTTTTAGAAAAAATTTTACATTTAGGAAAAAATAACGGTACCTTCCATACAAAAGTTAAAAAACAGCAAAGGAAAATATTTGGTTGCTTAAAAACGAGTCCTACGATTTTGATTAAACTTTTTTTATATACTAAAAATAGTACGATCTACTACCAAAAATTATAAAATTTTACACTTAGCAACTATTAATAGCACCTGTCATAGAACGTATTTTTTTATTTTGAATTTTCTCGTTATCGACTAAATGGATTTAGATGAATTTTTTTTATGAACAAAACTCAGATAAGAACAAATAATATTGCATATCAAAATTAAAAAAAAAAAGTTTTTGGATTTTAAAAAAAAGTTTCAAATTTTTTTTTTGAAAATTCGATATCTCAAAAACGGGTTGACAATTTTTTTTCAAATTTTGTTTTTATATAAACATAAATAGATTCTTTAGATTTGCATACCAAGATTTGTTCTTAAAAATGTTTTAAGAATTTTATATATAAAAAATTATTTTTTTTAAAAACCGCTCCAACGATTATAAATTTTTTTTCCCATACAATCATATTCAATCAAGAATGAAGATGGCATTCTTTTTTTCCTCATCAGTGTGATCAAAAGAGTTGTTTTATCCAATTTAAAAGTCGTATTTCATGCTTCTCTACATTTTTCTCTCATAATTTCCATGTTTGTATATATACAATTTTCTTAAGCCCACAGTGTCTTGAACATAAGAGCAAGTACGTACGACCCAGTCGTGCATTTTATTTTTAACGAAGTATCCCCAAAAGACGTACGAGGTATAACCAAGAGGCGAACAAAATCGTGCACTTTGCAAAGATTTTGTGATTTAGTTTTTTTTTTCTGTGGGTGTGAATAGGAAGTTAGGCTCTGACTTATTCTTGGAATAATAGATCTGTCTTTAAATTCAGAATAAGAATGGATATCAATATTGGTGTGAGCTATAAAAAAGAATGTAAAATTAAAAAGTATAGGTAGGTAGTGGCTTTCTTGATACTTGCTCAAGGCGCCCATTGGGTTCAGCGCCCTGCGCATTTGCACCACTTGCACGTATAGCGTGTCCGGCTCTGATGGAAGGCATTTATCCATACTCTTGGAGAATTTGTTCCTTCCTCAATAAATGTAGTAGGTACCCTTTAAATGGATTTTTTGTTAATGAATCAGGTTGATTTGGTGATAGTAAACTAAGATACTAGACACTGCTATAATACTGAGGCTTCCTGCAACACTTTGAGGCTTATGCTATTTCAATAGAATATTTTGCATTTAACGTAATCCATCGCCGTTATTCGAAATTTCCTGTTGATATCTTTTAGAAAGAATGTCATATATGTATATAATGAAATGCACGAATGGGCCTCACGTACTTGCTCTTTTAGTTCAAGTTACTTGAAACTTCTAAAATATGCAAGCAATTATAGAAAAAAAACAAAAAATGCGTTTAAATCGTTCATTTAACAAGAACTCGTAAAATAGCTTAGAGCTAAAAAAACAAGCATTCAATTAGATTACTTGTTAAAATATAAATAGTTACAAACATATGTATGTCTACAGCAAATATTAAAACGTTTGAGCGGTGTTCTTTAAACTTGTTTTTTATATACAATTTTGGTAATATCTAAAAAAAAATATTCGTAGGTACACCAATTCCGAGTGTTTATTTATATCCTTTTATAAATCTAGTTTCAAAAAATTCGTCAACTGGTTTTCGAAATATTGAATTTTCAAAAAAAAAGTATTTGTTAAAAATCCAAAATATATTTTTTGTACAATTTTGATATGCAAGCCTATTAAAATTTTAGAGGAGCTGTTGGAGCTAAAACTGTTATATACAATTTGAATTATTAATAATTTTTAAATTTAAATCTGGTGCTCAAAATTATACCAATCGCCAAATTATTTATAATATAAATTCGCCTTAAATTCTCTCTCATTTTAAATTTAACAAAAACTTTATCTATAAATACTGTGTAAAAACTTAAAATAAATCTCTTCTTGTATTAGAACCCTTAGAGGAAAATTTCGTTGTTTCACTAGCCGTTTCGCTAAAATAAATCTTGTCGCCTTTCGCTAGAATTTTATGGCTTTCTCGATAGCCATTATTTCTTACTAAAAACGAACTATATAAAAAATAGTATATATTTGTTTTATCGTAATTTGGCTAGTTTAGCTAGTATTCGCTAAAATATTAGCTTAAACTTTCGCTGCCGTTTTTTTAAGTCAAAGAACCAGGACCTATTCTATTCGTTAAAGGAAATAATAGAGATCCTAGGTTGAAGTTTAAATAGCCTTTTGACCGTTCAGGAGCTTTTTAAAAAATTGTATTGAAATCGGTTTAGTCGTTAATAAGAAAATCGAAAATAAAAAAAAACCGTAATATGGCATTTACCATTGATAACAGTTTTTGTAAATTTAGGTTACTAGAGCTATAAATACGCTTTTTCTTCATGGTTATATGGCAAGTACCTACGGTTATTTTTGGAGCCATCCACTTTTTCCGTGTTCTCTATAATAGAAACAAAATTAATTAAAAGCCAACGGCTAAACTTTTGGTACTGTTATGTAGGAAAGGTAGATATCCATTATTTAAGGTTTATTTTCAAATCATATTTTTTGGTGAACAAATTTGGCAAACAATTGCTTCAAGCTCAACATTTTGAAGAAAAATTTTTGAAAACAGTTTTTGCTGAACCTATTTATTGAAAGAACTATTTTTGAAAATAAACTATAATAATGGACTTTTGTCCTTCTAAAAAGCTACAATACAATACTTAAAGTGTTGCCGTTGTTTTTTAATACTTTTTTTTCTATTCTATTATTTTTATTTTATTATTATGTTATTTTTTTCTATAAAACTGTCCCCCCTGTCTCAGCGGGGGGAAATTTCCCTCCCCCTCCCCATGGGATTTTTTTTCTTGTTTTCTTCCAATTTATACAATACATGCTCTGAATCTTACTTGAATCACCTAATAGTAGGAGCGTTAGTGCACGATATGAGTGCATACCTTTAATTTTGACCTGACGGGTTGAGCTTAAATATACTTATAGTTCATGTCCTAAGTTATTTTTTAAGAAGTGTTGCCAAGGTGGCCATACTGTCCGAAGGACAAGAGAAGCGTGATACCGAGTTTTTTATAAATTCTTCTCGGTGAAAAATAAAACCGATATGGATTCTAGTTTTAAGATAGTTCTTAGGCCGAAAGGCATTAGCATTAAGTTAGTAGTTTAACTTAGAGCGCCCGAATGGGGCCAGTAAGTTAGTTGTAACATATTGATAAGTAGGCTAGTTTTTATGAATTTTTGTCTAGCTTTAAGATAGTTTTAAGATAATGGAAAAATAAAAATGAATTTACAAAAAAAAAAAAAAAAAAAAAAAAAAAACAAGAGAAGCGTTGCCACTTACCAGTTTAATTCCCAAAATGTTGCTTTTAAATCGGAAGCCAAGGGTCGGACGATAGACCGAGAACTCCCGCACCCTTGAAACTATAGGACCACATTATTGTTTTCCTCCCACTTCTCCCCTTTCACGAAGGGGTGGAAGAAAGTCGTGCTGAATCCAACGGGAGTTTTTGGGTCATCGTTCGACCCTTGGTTTCCGATTTATAAGCAACATTTTGGGATTTAAACTGGTAAGTGGCAACCCTTCTCTCGTCGTTCTGACAGTGTTGCCCACTTCTTAAAATTTAAGTTAGGAAATGAACTTTATGTATACGTATACCAAATTTCAAACTGTCAGGCCAAAATACAAGGTCTTACTAACAGCCCCACTTCTACTAGTATGCAAAAAAAGATGAGGAAATTTAACTTATCCCTACAGCGACTATAGGTAATGAAAATAAAAATCTGAAAAAGTAAGGGTATTTTATGTTCTTCATTTGGAAATGAATTAGGCCCATCCAAATATAAAAACTCAGAGAACCCATATGAATACCACCGTAATGTACATATATCGCAAGTAAAAATAGTTTGGAATGGGGGGTACATATATGTATCTCCAGTTGTAGTGAATCTAGGATTTGGCTGTGGGGGTGGGGCTACGGTTTGATTTTATTTTTATTTTTCTAATTCTGTCTATCCTCATTTTTGTAATCTCAGGCATCAGAGTCAACAATGCAGAAATATATCTAATGACAAATTTTATGACTGGAAATGGATCAGCTGTAAATTGTGGGCTTCAGTGGCCATTTTGAAAAACCCACTTGAATCTATATATATACAATAGGGGGGTCCTTTAATTGGACCTAATCTTCGATGCACCTCTTTTACTTTAGGCTACTTACTATGGGCTTTAAATGATTCTAACAAAGGGGAAAAAAATCAGAGTGTAATGTGAAAAGATTACCCCCTCCTAAGGGCTTTTCCCAAGTATAAATAAATTTAAAATATATGAATTCCATCATTTAGGAAAGGTTTCACTACTCAAAGGACAAAATTCGGCTACGAATTGATTACATTTGTATATTGGTTGTCAATAAAACATCTGTGTATACCTATTAAAGGGCGCAATGCGAAAAAATTCGAATAAAAAACACACAGCTCGTGAAAAAAACCTCACAAAAGTGAATTTTCCTCTAGTGAAATAAAAATAATTTTCTTTTAAGGACACAATTGCAAAAACTGCGTTTTCGTTCAGTTTATTTTATTAAATAATAAATCAATAATTTCTTTTAAGGAATACTAAAAGAATTAACTTAAATTTTAGCGTAAAAATGATTTTGAAAATGGCTTGATGATTTCTCAAAACTGCTGAACACAAAATTAGATATAAATGGCCTTTTTTACAAATTCCTTTAAAAAAAAATAGAAAAAACCTATGTCTGACCACCAAAATTACTGAAACTAGCTGAACTTTTATGACCGTATTCAAAAATAATATTGAAGAATGCATTTTTTCAAGATATTACCTTACAGTTTTGCTATGTGTTATTTCAAATCATAGAGCGATGTTTTAAACAGAAACTGGTTCTTCAGGTATAAATTAACTAATGCTGAAAAAAGCTATTTTTGTTCCTTTTCAATTTTTGGCCATGTTGCGTTCGGTACGCGAGTCCCAAAAACTAGGACTATTTATTGCGCCAACCGGCCAACATCAATAGCAATTCAGCAAAAAATTGGAACTACCGGATCTGACGCAAGGTTTCCCTCCTATGAAACTACAAGGTTATACTGGACTAGTTGATATCTTTTAGCAGGAAACGTCAAATAAGAACACAGTTTTTGTATTGATTTTAGGAAAATTTTAAAATTTGCTGACAATATCAAAAGTGAAAAATATCGCACGATCAAATCCGAAGCTAATGCACTTCAAACACTATTTTGAAAGCGTTTTAAGCGTTTTTTTAATTTTGAATTTGAAAAATTCATTAAAGTTTTGCAGGACAAGGACTAATTTTTTGGGAAAAAAAAGAACTGTAAAAAATTGTTTGAGCGTTGAAAATTAACCAAATTGGATACTTTTTTTTAACAAGATTCACTTAACGTAATTCCCAAAACTAAAAACTTGAAGATGATATTTAAAACCATAAACAAGTTTTAAGACTCAAAAGAACTTTTTATTGTTATGTTATCAGAGCCATTTTATCACAGCCATTATACCTACTTAAGCCTATAGTATAAGAAGTATAGACAGATCTTATGAGAACTACTTACAATTTAATTTTATTTGTTCTGTTAATCCTTTGTGTTCGATGCTGAAGAAAGTGGATTTCCATTTCTTTTAAAGTAAATGTCTTGATAATTTATGCAATTTGTTTAAGACAGGAAAAATCTGAATATTCTTAATGTCGCAAATGGTTTTTTTTTTTGGCTTAATGAGACAAAATTATCACTTTCAAAAGTTTTACATCAAAGAAAAGAAATTATGAAGGCTTTCTCCCTGATGATAATGAGATAAAAAGACAAAACCAATGAATGGGAAATCCATAGAATATTAAAGAGACTGAAAAGTAGATAGGTATACCTGCTTTATCACACACACACACGCAACTTTAGTTTTAAATAAGCAAGAAAGAATCTAAGTCTCTTTAAATTTAAGCAATTAGCTTAAGTCTTTGAAGAAAACCCGCTTTTCCTAAAAAGGTCTCTTATGCAAATCTAAGAGGCAAAAATTAATAAAAAAAAAGAGGACACCGCGGGCAGGAATACATTATGTATATTCAAATAAAAAGGATTCAACTGCAAAATCCTTACATCCCTTGCCAATTGCCAATGGAGGAGAACAAGGCTTACTGATTGCCATCATCGTTGTCGAAAGGATTTTTTGCCTTCTTGGCCTGGCAATTCTAATTTGCAATTCAAATTAAGCTCAGTTTCGTCAAATAATTAAGCCAGCCCAACCTTCGAGTGACTATGACTAGAAAATCCTCTATAATATAGATTGTGCGTTGCCTATAACCTCTCCTCTCATGGGTTTGGAATTCAATTTGAGTTCAAGAAGTTTAATTTTTATTTCATGCTTTGATAATGATCACATCGCAAAGCCCCCCAGGGAAGGACAAGTTTTTCATTGGCCTCTGATGGATTATTTACTCGCTGAGACTTTTCTATTTTGTATAAATAAAATACACGTCATTAAAATAAAACTTTGGAATAATCGCAGCGCGGCGTTGAGTGTCACAAAATTGAATTTCTAAGATAAATTCAAAATTTATTGGCAATTATGTAATTAGGTAAATTACATCTATTTTAAAGTCCTTTTTGTGTACATTCTGGAATTGGAGGCTTGGGATCTGTTGATGGGATGTGCCTTTTACCAATACATAGAGGTGGATCGTTAGTTGCTGTATTTAAATTTGAAAGCTTTTAAAACAAACTTCACTGATGATGTATGTTTGGCTGGGAGTATTTGCGTTTGGGATGCGAAAGTAAGCACTGAATTTGTAAATAAATTAAACCTGATTGTTATCTGTTTGATTGAATTGAATGTTATTCAAAGGAGGGGAAATAGATGGGTGTGTTAAACTGGCATAGTTTTGAGTTGGTTCTGATGGAAGGACTCTCATTTGAAAATTTCAAAAACCGGAGCGTCAACATAAATACATTACCGAATTGATTTCATTAGTCATTTAGCCAACATCTAATAGGTATAACTAAAAAAACTTACTTGATTGAAAATGGTAAATGAAGGTATTTTGTGAAAATTTTCCATGATAAATTTAAAATTATCAAATTTGTTTGGCAAATAAAAAGAGCATTTAAGTAAATTTCTGCGTTTGAAGCATAGAATAGACCCAACAAAAATGATTTTATGTAAAATTATTTCGCAGTAGTTATTTGCATTTTAGTGTATAATATCCTGGCCAAAATGTTTGCCTTGGTGTCTGCAACACTCTTAAGGTTTAATTAACCCTGATAAAATAAACCAAATGCATATAAATGGCAATAATTATCTAGCATGAATAGTTTCTAACTTTTTTTTTTGTGTAAACAACAACTGTAAACTAATCATACTCGTATAAGCAACGTATTTTTATTTTATTAATAATTTTGTACTTTTTGCACGGTAAATGTTCAGTATGAAGTATGTACCTATAGATAAGTTTTTCTATACAAAAATCAATGTGTTAGCCAGGGGGGGTCACCAACTCAAAAAGTGCTTTTTTTTACAATTATTCATTGGTTTAAGGAAAAAAACAAATGATGCATTTGATATCTACTTCAAGCTAGCACCCAATAGGCATCCGAAAACCGAATCTCGTACGGCGCGCGGGGTCCTTTTTGTATGTATGGAACTCATTTCTTATACATGTAACGGAACTTGCTGTTCCCTCTTCACGAATTTGCGATGTTCTGCAGTATCACTCATCCTTTGGATCCACAGGATCCCCAAAAGATAAGCGATCGTAGAAGAAGGTTGTCCAGTCGGCAGAGTGCTAGTAGGCATGCTTGCAATTGCCAAATGCTAACTCGTCGGTGGGGTGGGTTGTTGCAAACGCCACTGGACTGCCGTATACAACTTTAACATGCCTATTCTTTTAAACCAAAAACAAACTCACAAAAATCTACTTTGGCTTACGCTATCACGACACTTCAATAAAGGAACCGGAAGTTGGTGTTGGTTCCAGAGTGTAACCCTCCCTCTGCCCAATACACCTTGTGTAAGGACTCCTTGGTTACCACACCACTCTAAATATATTTGTGGTAACCCCTAATGTAAAGACTTAAAGAAGTCTAAGCCAAACTCAATAAATCGCCATCGTAACTTTTCATCAAAGCTTCACTCAACTGAGCACCAAAAAAAAAGGAAATCTAATTCAAAAGCATGATTTAAAATTTAAAACCAAAAACCAGTGGATACGTTATAATAGCCGTTTTATTTAGAGAAGTTAAAGAAGTAAGAATTCAAAAATAATGTATAAAAAAAATATATATATAGAGATATAAATGTATTGCGTGTAAATCTTGTACGTGGGTCGTCATAAGGACGATTAATTAAATAAAAAAAAACAAGAGTTTGACACACAATTCAGAAAATAGCAATTTTTATCGAGTTATCGATTTGAGGGTTCATTGACCTTAGCTAATATTTGAAATTATGACGTCATCAAACATTTAAAAGAGAAATGCAAATTTAAGTTAAAAGATAATAATACGGCGCTTTCGAAATCACTCAAATCTTTTAAAGAGCATGAAACAAATTTACTATTTGTTACTGTTTCTAAAGATCTCTCTCAATCAATGATCGGTAATCGGTAGTGTTTATGACATTACCTCTCTTCATTCATAAGAAGCATTTAATTATTTAGCCAACAAAAATGAATTATGAACTGACTCACCGAATTTTCTCTCTTCCAAGGAAGTCGTGCGCACTACTTGTTGGTGGGAAGGATCCGGGGCTTAGGAGTTTCTTTATGATAAACTCTTCGACGATTCTCTTGCTAGATTATTGGGTACAAGGAAATAATTAAAAGCTTATATATATGAATGATCTTGAATGAGTTAAAAATAGTTATACTTAACTTGAGTGGTTTCGGTACATAATGAGCACTTAATTTAAAAATAACAAAATATATTTGTCATCAGCTGTTAGTTGCTGGAGGATGCTCGATGGGCGCGGAGCGCTGTTGAACGTCGATATGATGGGATGGGATGATGGTTAGGATAGAATTGGTCCGTATGTTTGGATGCTGGGTGAAAATGGTCGAAGGTAAGTAGTTGGTGAATCTGGTAAGTAGATTTGGTAGTTTTGAGGCTTGATTTGCTGGTAAGTTTAAGTTTCAGTTTGGCTGCGTGTAGACGTGTTTATTTCACGCTGACTGCACTGCGCCGCGGCCGCGCTACGCCACGCCACGTCGTGCGAGGATGCGTACACTCTTGACTTCGCTGACAGGGCAAAGTAAGGGCACAGTCAGCTGGACTTTTTGGTTTTCGAATAGAAGGTTAGATCGGATAGATGAGAAAAAAAATGTGTCTATATAAAAAAAAATTAAAAGGAATACATTGTTATAAGGTTTGGGCTTATAATCACTAGTACTGTGAAGGTTTACCTGAGGTCTTTTCCACAATGTCGTGATATAATTTATAATTACCAAGTTCACTTCACTTTACTTGGACAGCGGGGTTATAGGCTGTATTCACGAAGCTTGGTTTTTAGTAGAGAGTTTCTATATGCCGGTTGAGCCCCGGAGTAGAAAGAGATCTCTTTACCTCTCCCAGGAGTTCTAAGGGACTGTAGCGGGTGTTGTTTTACTAGTGATGATTACCACTGTGGCACTAAATAAAGTCCCAAGACCCTTATTGGACAGAAGAAGATCTCCACGTGGCATACGCTAGGTCTTGGCCAACCTACCCGCGTGTTTCTCGGCACTCAAAATAAATGAAAGTAAAGGCTATAGAGTACGGCAACAAAATCACTTTTATGGTTACAGGTACACTCTTCCTAAAGTGAGCAGTAAGTAATTCGGAGCTCACATATATAATTACCTTATCTCTCAAAAGTCTCAAGCTCCAGAAAATTAACCAGGGACTCAATTCCTTGGTGTTTGTAAGGGATTCCCCGGCCACGAAGTAGCACTAGATGAGCGAATGCGATTTGCTCTTTTATCAAATTTGCTTAATTTAGTTGTGAACACAAACAATTTTCATATATTTGCGTATGTTCACAAAATTTGATTAAGGATTTTCTTTATCTCGAAAATCAATATAGCGATATTTTTCTTATCGAACTGGATAGCTTGGAAGTTGCGGAAGAAAAGAAACGCATGAGCACTTAATGGGGTTAAATCCACCATCTTTCATTAGGTTCCGATTGCGCATGCGAAAATCGTAAACGGAACGATGTTCAAATTGCTATCGGTATCGAACCGATTCGCTTTGTTATCAGTGGCAGCGTTCACTGATAAGATTGTGTACAAAACAAGAATAAAATAATTTTGGGAAGCACATTTCAATATGGCCCGTACATACATTAAAGATGACATTTAGGTTGGGAGTAATTTTTGTAATCCAGTCGATTGATGCAATTTTGAAAAATGCGCCCAATCTGTAGGCCAGTCAAGAAACCGAAAACCCAACACTTTTTGTGGGGTGGACCTTATTGATGTGAAACATCTAATGCGGCGGGTAAACTCGATTTTGGGCGTGGCTTAAAGCGTTACGAAAAACGGGAGAGATTTTGTTTCTCTTTCATTTATACTCGCACTCACAAAGTGGTCGTAATGGGGAAATTTGTTTGTTTACATATTTCAGCAAGAAGAGTCCAAGTGGAAGAAATGTACACATATATCTATGTCACTCGCACTCAACCTTGTTTTCTTTCATTCACAATGAAAAATTTAGTACAACAGATAAGGGTGGTTACACATGCGTTACTGGCGCTTCCTTTGACGGTGTTCAGACGTGAGGCGACTCATTTTGACATTTCTTTTTTTAATCTGATTCTCATCTCTTGAAAAGAGAGAGATGGCCAAGTGAAGTTTTTAAATTTAAGGTTAAGTTAGAACTATAACATGCGGAGAGATACAAATGTGGTCGTACGAAAGAGTTCATGTGACGCGACTAAAATTGCGATTTCGGTACTGTTCAACAATTCAAAAAACAATTTAGTACTTGCAAGCTTCTCAACTTTTGTTTCGTTTGCTGAATGAGAATAAAGGTTCCCTCAAACCAACTTGAATTTGTCATATTTTGTACTATTGTGAATGATTCGCTACGAATTCGCGTTGGTTTGGGAGAGAATTAAAGATAAAATTCACCCTTATTACGATAATCGTTTTACTAAAATAACACGTCTCTAGAAGCGACCCTTGGCGTTTTAATGAAAATAATGCGTTAAGGTGGTGAGAATATTGAAGAGCAAAGAGAACACTTAACTCTTAGTTGCATTCAAAAACTGTCATTTCTAATGCCTTGTCGTTTTACTTGTGTTTTACTAAGCGTAGGCGATTATATTATTTTACAAATAACGTGACGTCCAATCATACAAATTAAATACATAATTAACTATATATCTATAATCAGATGACTTTTGATTATTTTCAGGAATTGTCTTATCAAAGAGAAATAATTATTCAGAATGCCCACAATAGCTGCGTTTTATTATCTCTGGGTCTGGGTCGAGGTTATCTTTTAACATGCATTACAAAAACAACATGGGATCTAGGTTTCTATCGAGGTTAATTTCAAAAACCCAGATAGAGGTTTTCACTCTGATCGGCAGAGGGCTATTTACCATTGTGAATGGATGTCAGCGATTTGTCAGCAGTATTAGGTATAGAGAGGAAAAGAGACAAGTACTTACATGAAAAACAAATAAACATAAGAAAAAAAGAGACTGATATACAGCACTGCTTTTGCACTAACCCACATCGTTTTATTTTCACGAGGTGAACCATATGGGTTATGTGCGATAATAAAACGCGGTTAATGTCATTCGTCAGGCATAAAGCGTGGTACACATTATCAAACCTGAGTGTCAGCCATGTTGGATATCAAACAGAACTGATAATGTGTACATGCTGAATGATGGGCTGTCACTCACAACTGCTACTCACAAAATTTTTTGATACTGCGTGACAACCCTCGGTTTGTTGGGTGGTTGATCGATGATGTGTACACCATTTCATTCATGAGCCGTCATTCACGGAACAAAAAACGAATTCTTATACCGAATTAGTGGAAAAAGTGCAAACAAAATAAGAAAAAGCTCGTGTGAGTCATGTAAAATAAGAAATAGCACGATTCGTGGTGGAAATAGCCTCAAAATAAAAAAGATACAATTTTCTGAGAGTAGTAGACTTTCTTTGCATGACGCCCAACAGAACTGATAGTGTGTATGCGAAACTTTTCACGCAGGTTTGATAACCAACACGAGTGACACTCAGGTTTGATAATGTGTACCACGCTTAAGTGTCGTAAAATTCTTTCAATTTGAATTTGGCCGTCGCGTTCGCTTAACCTCCCCGCTTTCTATTTGATAAAACAACGCAATTCATGACTTGCATTCCGTCTATTGTATTCCTGCAGTAAACAGCACAAAGAACGCGTCGCGCGTGCAGATTTTTTGTCCGCACCAAGCCTATTCTCTGTTTGAACACGCCCTTTATTGTGACTTCCTTTTTCCCAGTATGTAATAGATTTTTCAAGTCACAAAATAGTAAACTGTATGCAAACAGCGGAAACAATATAACTGTCTCCCTCGAATTAGAAACGTACAGAGCTTTCAGTATGAGCATGATTACACGATTCGTTTTTTTTGGACGTTACGTGTTTCGTCTTTTTGACACATTGGATGAGGGGTAAGAAACGAAAGACGAAAGCACGTATGAAAATTTCAAGACTTTTTTCGGTTGAACTTTGACGTTTATGATTTGACAAATGAGTAGAGGAGGGGAATGCTTATAAAATTTGAATAATGAGATTAAAAATTGATTTTTATAATTAAATAGGTATAAATTTGAACAAGAAGTACTTTAAAAATATTTTTAATTGTTATTAATGCCTATTTTCCAATAAATAAACCTCAAATTTGTTGAACGTCAAAAGCACGTATGGATTTTTTTCGTTGTGTGTAATCATGAAGGTACGTATCTGTCAAAAAGACGAAAAACGAAACGAACGAAAAAACGAATCGTGTAATCAGGCTCTATCTAACTAAACTTGTCATTTAATTTTAAAAACCATTTGTTTTTGTTTTGTTTGGTGTTTCACATCTGCCAGGCATCCCGCGACGGCTCAATTTTTTTTTTATATTTGAGTAGATGAGAACCCTCTTCATATCCACTTTTATCAAAAATTGAGATTTTGATGCAGATTTGTTAAGACGGAATAGTTTTTAAGGAAAATTTGACAGCCTTGCCCCTCAAATCCCCTTTAATATTGATGTCAAACATCGTAATTGTTTCCAAACTCTCCATATCCACACGTCTGTGAAGTTAGCAGGGCAACTTTCACCCACGCAAATAGGACCTTGACAGGAATTTGCAGTTTTTTGCATTTTTTTTTACATTTCTATTGTCGATTTTGCAGTTCGCCAAATAAGGTAGTAATTTAGTGACCTGCTTACTTCACAGTGAAGTTAGCAGGTCAGTATGATTTTTTTTTCAAATTGAGGACTTCAAATTTTGAACATAGCTTATCATTGAAATGCAAAAAAACTGCAAATTTGGAGCCCTACTACAAGTTCCTACCACGCTTGGTTCCTGAGATACACCATGTGACCTGCTAGCAGGTCACTAAATTACACCCTTATTTGGCGAACTGCAAAATCGGCAATAGAAACGCAAACAAAATGCAAAAAAACTGCAAATTCCTGTCAAGGTCCCATTTGCGTGGGTGAAAGTTGCCCTGCTAACTTCACAGACGTCATATCCACAGTGCAATATCAAAACTTTCCATATCCACTGTATGCAGAAGGTTTAGTTTCAAAAATCTTCTTATCCATCATAGGCAATTGATTATGTCATATAATAAGGAACTAAAACGTTCATGGGTTTTTGTTGTAAAAGTCTTTAAATGGGTCATTGAAGATTGGAAAGTAGTCTAGTGATATTATATTAGAGGGTGCAATTGAGAGATGTGGGGGGAGGGGGAGGTGTGGAAACTGGCCATATCCAATCATTTGCAGCAAAACTCTTCACATCCAAATTTAATTTTAAAATATTTTTTAAACGAATCTTTCAATATATTTTTGCTCTTAACTACACCATTATAAGATTAAAATCTTTTATTATGCAAACTAAAATCTTTTCTAGCAACTATCATTTAGCCATATTAAGTTTTTTACTTGCGATTATAGGTACTATAAGGCATGTTTTGGATTCGTGCAAAAAAATAAATTTTAGATAACAATCAAACATGATAGTTATTACGATGATAGAGAACACCAAAAAAGTGGGTGGCACAATTCTGTCTGTCTGTCTGTCTGTCTGTCTGTCTGTTCGACTACAGCCTAAACGGCTTGATCGATTTTCTTCAAACTTGGTACATAGTGGTTTTTGGTGATTCTGCCTACACGTTTTTTTCATTTTTTTTAAACCAAAAATAACGGTACCTGCCATACAATTTTTTTTATCAATTTTAAATAATCGTTTTTTTCTCAAAAATGGCTCGACAACTTTTCTTAAAAAAAATTAAAAATTTATTTCAGTAAAAGCTTCCTTTGGGTGAAAAACCATTTTTCAAAAATGGTTATTAATGGTACCTCCCAAGGAACCATTTTTTTAATTTTTGATTTTCTTCAAAACAGTACGACCGATTTCAATTATTTTTTTTATACAGAAGCTTCCAAAAAAAATAAATAGTTTTGTGTACCAAAATTTTTTTTTGGATTTTTAAAAAATGTTTCAAAATTTTTTTTGGAAAATCAAATATTTCGAAAACGACATGATCGATTTTTTTGAAACTCGATACTTATGAGTTTTTTCGTACTTTCTAAAATATTTTTAGAAAAAATTTTACATTTATGAAAAAATAACGGTACCTGCCATACAAAAGTAAAAAAACCGCAAAGGAAAATATCTTTTTTTCAAAAACGACTCCTACGATTTTGATTAAACTTTTTCTGTATACTTATATTAGTACGATCTACTACCAAAAATTATAAAATTTTACACTAAGCAACTATTAACAGTACCTGTCATAGAACGTATTTTTTTTATTTTGAGTTTTCTCGTTATGTGCTAAACGGATTTAAATGATTTTTTTTATATATAAATTTCAGATAAGATTTAATAATATTGCATATCAAAATTTTCAAAAAAAAAGTTTTTGGATTTTTAAAAAAAGTTTCAAATTTTTTTTTTGAAAATTCGATATCTCGAAAATGGGTTGACAATTTTTTTTTCAAATTTTGTTTTTATATACACATAAATATATACTTCAGATTTGCATACCAAAACTAGTTCTTAAAAATATTGTAAGAATTTTATATATAAAAATTAATTTTTTAAAAAACCGCTCCAACGATTTTAAATATTTTTTCCCATACAATCATATTCAATCAAGAATTAAGATGGCATTCTTTTTTTTCACCTCAAACTATCAAAAGAGCTGGTTTAGCCAATTTAAATGTCGTATTTCATGCTTCTCTATACATTTTTCTCTCATAATTTCAATGTTTTATATACAATTTTCTTAAATCCGCAGTGTCTTGAACATAAGAGCAAGTACGTGCGACCCAGTCGTGTATTTTATTTCTATTTGCACAAAATGAAAATTTTGGATACAACCAGTTTTGGTTCTCAACTACTCATTTGTAATTTATGTTTGACAATGCTTAAGATGTAATTTAGCTTGGGAATAATTTTTTTGTAATCCTGTTGCTTGGCCGCCATTTTCAAAAATGGCACCCAATGAATGGAAAATGGTAAATTAAACAAAAACTCGTAAATAACTTGCATGATCAAACTAACAAATTATGTCTTAAGACAAAAGTTCTTAGTAGACGAGCCTTCACGTAAAATTCCAGTGTTGTCACTTTTCGGGAACACACGTTTTTTGTGTTAACTAGTGGCTTTTTTGATTTTTTTTAATATTTTAAATATAAAAAAAGTTGCGGAAATGCCTCTAGATGCCAAACGGACGTTGAGAAATAAAAATTGATTTTTTGAAAAATAGGTGTTGAGCAGACGAACCTTCGGTTAAAATTTAAATTTTGCCACTTTTCAGGAACATACTTTTTTAAGTCAAAATGTGGAACTTTCCCGTTTTTTGGTAGTTTTTAAATTGAAAAAAGTTGCAGAAACGCCTTTGGACTTCAAACGTGTTTTTATTTGGCTCTATGCTTAATTTTTTTATTTAATTCAAACAAAAATTTTAAACCATTCAAATCTCGCCTACAACTTTTTTTTATGTCTGAAACTTCTAATCCATTAAATTCTTTTGCAGAGGACAGTACCATCAGCTTTTCATATTCGTTTCAAGGTAAACTTCCTAGTTCTTCAGATGTGGAAATTGAATGGCAGCGTATTATAAGCTCATTAAATTCTGATCTTGACAGCATTTTCCAGTGGAAAATTAAAAATCATGTAGAATTTAACGTTTCAAAAACCCAATGCTGTCTGCTGTCTCTAAAGCAAACCCCAACCCCATAATGCCGCTATCCATATGAGCGGAACTTGCATCGAAGAAACTGAACAACTTTCAATTTTGGCTTCCCTTCTCAACTGGCTGTAATCTATAAAGCTTTCATCCGACCAAAGCTTGAGTATAACTCTCACATCTGGTCAGGAGTCCCACTTGAATCTTTTAGATAGAATACAAAAATGGTTAAGTTTGAATGCCTATATCTCTATCAATTTTGAATTTAAATGTCCTTTTGAATATGACATATGGACCCCTTAAGCCTCATTCTTATTTAATCGAAACATTTCTGGGCTCTGGACCTTTGGCACCTCATATGAGGGAAATTTGATAAAAAAGATGCCATCTAATTGGTCAATAATTGGTCAGAAAAGGTCAAGTGGTCCCAGAAAATGGTCAGCCCTAGATAACTTGTAATGAAGTCTTAAGCTTTCTCAAGGTCGCTCAAGGTCACGCGCGATTTTTGGCACCTCATTTATGGGAAATTTGCAAAAAATGTATACCACATGAAAGATTTCTAGATCGTGATAAAAGGTCAACTATTTTCAGTAATTGGTCAGCCATGGATTTTTTCTATGAATTTTTGAAGTTCGTTTCAAGGTCACAAAAAAAACTTTTGGTACCTCATTTGGGTCATTAAAAAAAAAAGTATGCAATTTGAAAGGCCTCTTCACGGTTGTAAAAGGTCAGCTAGTTTCAGTAATTGGTCAGCTATAGATTTCTTTAGTGATATATTTTATCCTTATGTCAAAAATCGTTCATGACCTTGAAAACAAAATACTTTAAAAAATCGTTAAAATGAATCTACAGCTGACCAATTTCTGAAACAAGCTGAACTTTTATAAAGAGCTTAGGGCCTTTCGGATGATTTAAAATGTTTGCAAATTTCCCATGAATGAGGTGCCAAAAATCACGCGTGACCTTGAAATTTTAAAAAATTCATTAAAAAACCTAAACCTACCTGACCTGAATTACTGAAAATAGTTGACCTTTTATCACGATCTAGAAATCTTTCGGATGGCATACATTTTTTACAAATTTTCCATAAATGAGGTGCCAAAAATCGCGCGTGACCTAGAGCGACCTTGAGAAAGTTTAAGCCTTGATTACAAGTTATCTAGGGCTGACCAATTTCTGGGACCAGTTGACCTTTTCTGACCAAGTAGATGGCATTTTTTTTTTATCAAATTTCCCTCATATGAGGTGCCAAAGGTCCAGAGCCCATTTTTTCTGCTAAAATTTGCTTATACAATTTTTAAACTATCCATTTCGACAGTAAATCGATAGTAAAAAAGAAAGTTCTGAAAGAAAAAGTGTAGAATTTGCTTTAGTTTCCGAGTAATACCAAAAAAATTGAAAAGAGGCCAATGTGATCATAGTATAAGAACCACAAGGATAAATTTAGTATAAGTAATTTCGGGTTTCGTTTGTTTAAACCAAAATATATGCAATTCATTTCATATCGGACTTTTTGAAAAAAATATGTATACATGTATGAAAAAAAAAACTAGAACCATATTTTAAAATACCTTTACATAAATAATATAAACAAACTACGTAGGTAACCACATGCCACAAATGACCAAAGACGAATCTTTTTGTTATTATTTTAATGTAGGTATGTACAGTAACTGCACTTAACAGAATATGTACCACTATGTACCTATACATTATGAAGTTCTCAAATTAATATTAGTAATAATTATTTCCGCCTTATTAAGTTAATCAATACTTTCGAGGTAAAACACTACGCAAAATTAATATTAACACTCCCTTAAAAAAACTGACTACCTACTGAAATATCAAAAACAAAGGCAAATACATAATATGTTTTACCAATAATAACTCCTTTTTTGTAATTCGATATAAACGAAGTTAAGGAATAATTAAATTTTAAAAACATCCAATTAATTATGCTTTCACAGAATTAAAATGAGAATCACACAAAAAAAATAAATAAATAAATATAAATTACTCGTACAATGTGAAATTTAATCACCCATTTTTATATTTTTTTTTAATAACTTACATTTTTGTGTGTGATAATTTACCATGACAATTAATCCTTGTAAAGCTTCACCAATTGAATGACAGATGCGCAATATTTGTCTTTCTCCTCGACTCGTGTCTCTGTAGAGATTAATTTACAACATCCAAAACGCAGCCAATATTGCGGATGTGAAAAGAACAAAAAAAATAAATTTCAACCAAAATTGATTTTTTTTTTTCTCATGCTATGCTATACCTACCAATAACTTGCATACATATAATCATACATATATGCTTAAAAAAAGGAAACCCATCCAATATCCATGTCGGAATGAAATTGAATTCTTGGGCTCTTGAAATGAAGCACATTCATACGTTTCCATCTAATTTCTAACATGCAACAAACGAATTAATTGGAATTAAAGCCAAAACACCCCTTCCTGCTACCACTAAAAAAAAGCAAAAAAAAATAACTTCCGTCAGCATAAGACTGTCTAATGAAATAATTGCAAAATTGGCCGCCACAGCTTTGTATTCGTTCACAATTATTTCTGGATTGTAATCAAAATATCCGAAAGAATGCCTAATGGACAATGAATAAATTATATCTTCCCCAGATTGGGGTGGCTCCACCTGCTTCCACCCTCTCTCAACGTGTTGGGTCTCATTATTTTTTTCTTGTTGGCTTAGCTAATTCTTTTCACTAGTTTCGTGTTTTGGACGTTTGATGGTATTTGAAGAAAAAGAAAATCGAATTTTGCTCAATTCCGCTGGCAAAGTTTGGGGAAAAGTTCCTGTTAATGAGCACAATCTAAATTGGTTTTCATACAAAAGTCCTTATTGTACGTGTTTTTCTTTTCGTTACGTATTTACCATTACCACCTCCAACATGTCATTCCCACATCCAGATCTGCTGCTATTTTTGGAAGTTGAGTCTTATTCCATTCGTTTCGGATTTGGATTCAGATTCAGGTTCGGGATTGGATTATTTACAAGAGAATATAATGTGATGGGATTGATGTTAGGGTTTTGGAACATTTTGCGTTAAAACTTTTTCGTCGAAACGACAGAGACTTGATTGTGTGTGCTTTGTGTCAACCCTTCCGGTGGCGGGCGGGCGGTGGGCGGGTTCGTATGCTTTCCAGAAGACTAACAATATGTGACCGGTAAATTTCGTTTAATTTTTCTTTCTCCGGTGAAAACAAACACTTTTTGAGAACAGAAAGTTTTAATTTCTGTTTCATCCCATCATGGCAAATGTTTGAGAAGGGAAAATATTTGACTAAAGCATAGAAATTTTCTATTTACCGGAACTGGAAGCTGTTTGTTTTTTATAAGCAAATACAAAAAAAACCTTTACCATTCTATTGAAGAACATTTGCAACTTTATAATTAAAAAACTTCATTAACCATTGCGTTGATGGGTTTTCAAATTATTTTCCATATTAACAACACCATTCATGTAGAAAGTAGGAAGTATCTAAAATAAAATGGTTAAAATAAATTGTTATGAATAAAGTTAAGGATTTTATAAGACCATTCTTGAATATTAAAACAAAAATGTTAAGGAAAATTATGCAAATATACATTTGAGTTCTTGAATTGAAGCAAATTAAAGACCAAAATATTAAGCAGTGCGTAAATGGTCGAATTAAATGGATTGTGTGGTTAGTATTTAACCTAAAGTCCTGGCTCCTTGTTCGCCTTAAATTTGTATTCATTGGGTCCTTTTTGTTTTGTTTGGTAGAAAGCTACTTTCTTTACGGGATACAATGTATTTGGATATCACGTTTTTCTTTCTGTTTGGCTTTATGACTTTTTTTTTAATGGAGTATTGGATTTTTTTTTATGGAAGCACTAGCAGTTATTTAAATAGAAAAACACTATCCACTCTCTATTGCACGCTTAGCCTATACACGAATAGAGAATTTGTCCTTTTGATAACTTTTCTTATTAATAAACATGTTGAAATGATAAATTAAGTTGAAATACCACACAGTGGTCCGTTTGTTGAATTTCGGCAGCAAAAGATTTACACGCCAATTTTAAACTAAAATTAATGAAATTTGGCACCCACCCATTTACCCATTGCACACCGGGTAAAGTCTCAGAATTTGCTTCCATACACATCGATAACACCACACAGCAATAATATTCGTCTTCCTCTTTGAAACTGTATGTGTCAAAAATTTGTCATACTATTTTCCAATATAAAACAAGCAGTGGGGCAAGTTGGTCCATCTGGTCCAACTTACCCCACACCATGAATATATTCCGTCACTTTGAAAAAAAAATTGAATTTTACAAATTCAAAAATGGAATAAAAAAATTCAATAAAAGAAATCCAAAAATTACTATGAAAAATTCGCACGTTTTCATCACGATAACACAAAAAGAAACAAATTCGTTTTTTTATACTTTTGTACCCAAAAAACACAACAAAGCCCGTGGTTCTCCTTTGGCAGAAGAAATCAACCTTAAACCAGTTTAGAGCGTGTGATTTAGTTACTATGCTTCATTCGTGTATGATGGTCTTCATTTATAGCTCTTGTGGTTTCTGAGTTATTCTAGGTCAACTACTCAAAAACTCGAAAAATTCAAAATTAATCTAAAGTAATAGTTTCATGTAATAATGTTGATTTTTAGTTTTTGGTTGCATTGCTTAAGTCTGGAATTAAGCTAAGAATTCTTATAGTTGATGGTTGGAAAAACCGTTAAACAACCATTTTTTTATAAATGAATTATATAGACCTATGTACATCCCAGGGCCGCCAGACATACGTCATTTTATCATAGCTGAATTTTTTTCGGTGACTGCACCCTATGGTAAGTATTAACGAAAAGATACTATACGAACCTTGAACCCGGGTGCGTTTCGGAGGTATTAAGTGCTAAAAGTGCATAAAATGATGCATAATTACGTTATTTCATAAGAGTTTGTTTATGTTTCAAAGAAAGTTATGATAAACTTATTATTATATATTATTATAGCCAGGAACGAGGCCTACCAATCAATGCTGCAAACTAGAACCAGAGCTGCTGAGAGAGCAGCCCGGGAGCTCTACGGGCAAAAACGAAGGGAGGAGCGCTGACTTCTCAGGAGGAAAAAGAGAGAGCATGCGAAGCGGGCGGTCGAGTCTATTGAGGACTGTTGCGGTAGGGGGGATGTTCGAAAGTTCTACCGAAGGGTGAGGCAAACTACCCAGGCCAGAACAGAAACCTGCCGAGACGAGAGTGGGAATATGGTAGTAGACACACAGTCGGTGGAAACAACACTTTTCTAGACTGCTAAACGGCGAGGATGACCAAAATTCCGCTGTTAGACAGAATAATCCATTCAACCTGGACGATGATGGTCAAAATTTCCGTCCACCCGACCTAAATGAAGTGCGGTTAGCGATAACCAAGCTTAAAGCGTACAAGGCTGCTGGTGCAGATGGCCTTCCAGCCGAGCTATTCAAAGCAGGAGGAGATGATTTGGGAGGGAGTATACACCAACTTATCTCACAAATTTGGTCGGATGAAAGTATGCCCGATGAATGGAACCTCGGTATAGTGTGCCCCATCCACAAGAAAGGAGATGCTCTGACTTGCGACTACAAAGGTATAAGTCTCCTCAACGTCGCATACAAAATCCTGTCATCTGTGCTGTGTGATCGCTTAAAACCGTTTGTCAACGACCTGATCGGCCCTTATCAGTGTGGTTTTAGGCCCGGCAAATCGACCGTCGATCAAATGTTCACACTTCGACAGATTCTGGAAAAAACCCAGGAGTTCCAAATCTATACACACCATCTCTTTATCGATTTCAAAGTCGCGTATGATAGCGTAGACAGAGACGAGCTATACAGAGCCATGTCGCATCTCGGCATCCCTGCCAAACTCGTCCGCTTGTGCAGGATGACGATGGAAAAATCTCGCTGCTCCGTCAAAGTCGGCAAGAACACCACCGAACCATTTGATGTCAAGAAAGGTTTGAGGCAAGGCGATGCGTTATCATGCAACCTGTTTAAAATCGTACTTGAAGCAATTGTACGCAACTCGCAAGTCAACAACAGAGGTACAATTTATCAAAAGTCAGTTCAACTACTTGCTTATGCAGATGATATTGACATCATTGGGAGAACGAAGCGAGCTGTTACCGGCGCATTTGCAAGTATTGAATCGGAAGCGGTGAAAATAGGTTTGGCTATTAATGAGGACAAGACGAAGTATATGCTATCATCGAGGAAGGAATCTCAATATCGTCAACTCGGGCAAAACGTCACGATGGATAGGTACAACTTCGAGGTCGTCAAGGACTTTGTCTACCTGGGCTCCACTATTAAATCACAAAATGAAATCAGTCTCTGCACTGAAAGAAGAATTACTCTTGCCAACCGCTGTTTCTTCGAAGGCATTTGTGTAGTAAACCCTCCTTCAAAGAACCAGGGAGACCTTAAATAAGACCCTAATCAATCCGGTCCTGCTGTATGGAGTAGAAGTATAGACCCTGTCAAAAATGGATGAGAATCTGCTTGGGTGCTTTGAAAGGAAAATTCTTCGGGTTATTTTCGGTCCAGTCTATATCGATGGAGTATGGAGGAGAAGATTTAACAATGAGCTTTATGGGCTTTACAGCGACGTTGTCAAATTTTTTTCAGATTGTCAAATTTCTTTCAGGCACATATTAAAGGACATTTCAAACATAAAAATGACTCAGTTCGTGACTTCGACAGTAATTTTTCTTTAATTATGAAATGTGGAACCATGTTCTGACATAAATTGTGAAGCCCCTATTAGAGGCAGAAAAAAATAGGCAGTACCACTGAACTCAGCACTTTCAGAACATTTAGCGTACCAAATTTAATTATTTTGTATCAAGAATTGGCAAAGGAAATAATTTTTGTCGCCTTAATTCAACAAATGGACCACTGTGGGATGGTTTGAGCACTGTAGTGCAAGAGCCTGTAGTAAATTTTGGGAATGGATTTACATTATATGAGCAAAATATGAGTATGAGGGTTTGTAGGTTAAAATATGGGACTGGGACTATTACAGTCAGCCAAAGAAGAGAGGGGAGCACATGTGTCAATTTTCAAGATCAAGTTCAAAACAAGTTCAATTTTAAAAGTGTGATGAGAGGAATTATATATACGAAACCGATATATTTTCTTCAATATTATGTATTTACGTATATAATAACTTTAGTCAAATCGAACCCATATCCAAAAGGTTTTGCATTAAGCAAATTGTTGAAAAGGCAATCATTATCCAATCACTACAGTTTTCATTGGAAATCCTAAATTAAATTACCTAAATTAAATTACACAACACATTGCCAAAGCTTTGATGATAGAATATTGTCTTACAACATTTCGTACTATCTAATTATGATTCATGTTTCAGTTAAGGTGGGATTCGAATATAAGCCAATGTTAATTAAATTAATTCTGTGAATTCTGATAGAAAAAAATCCATAATCAGAACTGAATGTAATGATAATTAATTTTCTGCATGCAGTCTTTGTATGAATATGAATTATATTTATACTCGTGTTGGAAAATGAAACATTGCATCAACAACTTGCATACAAAAATATAAAATATGTAGATTACAGTAAGTCAGAAACAATGTTAAATCAGTGGAGTCGATGTGGATTAAAAAATTGATTAACTGAATGTTACATACATTCTCATCTATGCAACGTTTATTATAAAAAAATAAAAAAATATGGAGTATTTTTTAGAATGGATCCGAAGCAATAATATTATTAATTATACTTTAGTTTGTAAAAGTCAATTTATTTTTAAATTATGAAAACTGATTTGATTCCGTTGGGCGATGAAGAAGTTAAAAGTAAAATCATGATTTGAAAAGATAGAAATTAATAAAATAAAAAAGAAAAGTAGATCAAAAATGCAATCCTACCATTTTGCTTTCTGATTTTTTGGAAGTTTATATCATTTTTTCATGATAAAATGCTGTATTTGCTAGAAAATTATAAACTATTTTTCGTTAAAATTAATAAATTTATTTTAGTTTGTTGCAATTTTATTTAGTAAACGCGAAATTATTTGACTAAACTATTTATGGGATATCGAAAACTTAAAAACCGCGACTTTGGATATTCGTATCCAACAATTATTTATTAAACAAAACGAGATTATAAAAATGCACAAAGACCGGTGTGCGTCGCGATGAGTTAAAGTCGAGAATGAAGTAAAGAGAAAATGAAATGACAATCTGTCAGAAAATGGGTCGCGTTCAATAGGAATTTTAAATTATTTATTAGGGAAACCTTTATAAGTATAGGTAGAAAACCCTAAATTTTTTCAACAACAAGAATTTAACAAGAGTTAATATTGGCAAAAGGCCAATGTAAAAATAAGATAAAAAAAACAATTTTAAAATCAAGAAATTCTTGTATCACAAACGCAATACCAAAGAAAGATGATGTTGGGAAAGATTCCCGAACAAAGAAAAAAGAAAATGGGGGTTGTAGAAGTCCCGTATTTTCGAGAAACAATTATAACAAAACGAAGGCCTATCGGAATATCTTTTGCCTAATCTGGCAAGCGAAAAACAACGAATATAAAGAATGAAGAATAAAAATGATACTTAGCTTTTTCCAAAAAGAAAACGAATTGGTCCTGAGTACTCTGGCCCACCTGGCCCTGACTCCTGAAGTTGCTCCGTTCAAGAATATTTAGCTCCTCTTCAAAACACTATTCCGAATTTCCCTCACTGGAAATTCCTAACCACTTTTGGAAAAAAAATCTCACAAATTTTTCGATAACTAGAAATAACGAATATCGCTTATTTGATTTTTCTTTTTTTAAACTTTTCTAAAACGATCTGCCTGGTACAGAATCTAACCAAAAAGTGCCATAATGGCGGCTTTTAGCGCTCACTTTCTTTTTTTTTTTTTTTTTTTTTTTTAATTTTAACTATATGCCTGTAAGACCTAAGGTCTTTTAAATGCAACCTGAATTGCACGGCACTAGTTAGAAAGAGTAGGAAGATAGGAAAGATTTGGCACAGTGGATTGAGATCAAGGTGTTAATGATCTCATTAAATCTCACGGGTGGCGTCCAGTTAAGCTGGGAGAATATAGAAAAGAATGCTGCCTAGAATGGGGCTCGAACTCACACCTCTAAGCTATCAGTCAAGCACTACATCCAATGCACCATTGCCACCCGCCCTCTCCAATTGTCGACCTCTCTTTCACACCCACTCAGTAGTGGCGGTATTCGGTCACGAGTTTAGTGCAAGGACTTCGCCTATTGGCTGGAAGCCTGCCCCGTTGTTGAACCCAATCCACTCTCTCTCAATTCAAGTATCCCTAGTGAAAGGGATCATTCACAATGGGGAGTAGCTCAGTGAACGCATCCAGTCCACCTCCGTTATATTATGCCACACAAAAAGTAAAAAGAAAAATCAAATTTACACGATCAAAGTCCCCGTCCCAAACCGACCCAGACTAAGATCGAGAAAAATATTCTTGACGAATGCACTTCCACCATTTACCAATCTTAAATGGTGAGGAAGAATTCGATTTCAACGCGAAGTTAAAATTTCCCTAACACCGTAGACCTTCGTGCAGATTTGGGGAATTAAGGAATCACCTAACAAGATCATCTTTCTTTTTCTTGCAACGACACGCTACGTTGGGCCCTCGGCCATTTTTGGATTGATGACTGGCGTTGCCAGTATTGACATGTCAGTCAATTTAAGGTTTTATGTGGACCGTCTGTCACACATGTCGTTGGACAATGGACCATCTGTCGCATGTCATCGTTGGTGTGGACCGCCTGTCACACACATATAGTTGGGCAAGGACCATCCGTCACATGCCTTAAGGAAAAGTGGACCTTCTGTCTCACTTTGTGTTCTATTGATTTGCGTGGACCACCTGTCACACGATTATTCGTCGAATACCTGTCGAAGTTGTTTTTCCAAGATGCTTTAGGAGCAGGCCTCTGGCTGATGGACCAGGTTCGCACTGAACTCTGCTAGCATTTTGGAGCCGCAACAAGAAAAAGGAAAAGTGTAAAGGAATGGGTAGGTGAAACTTGTTGTGGTAAAATTAACCGCGACAAGTTAAAATAATACATTTTCATACATTGTCTGTTGCTTTGAGTTGTACTCATAATTTTAAGGGCTTTCTTATAAAGCATAGTACGCAGCTGAAGTGAAACGAAAATTCTCATACAAAAATTGGCACAACGAAATCGTAAACGAAAAATTTCGTAGTAATTGCAGTTCGACAGTAAAATGTCAATAAAACAGAAAATCCTAGCCGATACTCGAACCAAGTCTCCACTTATTTTTCGTACACAATTAATTGATCGGAACATTATTTCAGACGAAAATTTGACAGCTTGTTATATTTTGCTGTTGAGTTTCATTTGAAAATTAAAATAGAAGAAAATAACGTCGAAACGAACTGCAGAACATAATTATTTGGAACCTAAGCACCACAACGGACGACTCGAAAACAAAAAAAAAACAAGAATTCACATCAGAATTCACATCAGACGAGAAAACAAATTGACTTAAGATTTTGAACTGTTTTTTTTTTAAATTTATTTTGACATCTTTCTGATAAAACTCCATATTTTTTTCGCAATCACTTCGTTTCTGATTTCGTTCTTGAGTTGGAGACCCCAGAAAATTTTCGTTTCACTTCAGCTGCGTACTAGGCAGCCCCGGATCTATGGGGGGGCAAGCCGGGGCCTGTGCCCTGGGCGGCAGCTTACAGGAATGTCATTCTGTAACCAATCAAAAAGGATATTACTTATTTACCTATACGGTGGCGATACCGTTCGGGACCAGCTCGGTTTCTAGCTAGCTGTCTCCAGTTTCACACGCCAAGTTGATTCAGGCCAACTTCTGTCCTCCCCAGAGCATTTATGTCCATTCGCTCTAGGAGACCCGCAGCCATTTCAGTTATCAGCCCCGGATCTATGGGGGGGCAAGCCGGGGCCTGTGCCCCGGGCGGCAGCTTACAGGGGCGCCAAATCCATGTGACTGAAAAGATTGAGAATCGCGACGCTTAATGAAATAAAATGAATTGAGATGCGGCAATGGAATATCAAATTGTATTTTTCCGTCAACCTTTAGCAGTTTTTTCTATAATTATTTTACCATTTAAATAATTATTCAAAAACTATTGACAACTATAATTGAAATATTAAATAAAAGAAACGAGCTAATACATTGTTCAAAGTTTTTCTGTTGATTTTTAACAATTGTTTTTTTTTTGCATTGTATGTAATTGTATTATTACAAAACTTCCCCTCCCCTTCCCATTTCTTGAATAATAAAACACTTGAATTGTGTTTCTCTACAAGCGTCGCACCACGCCGCCACCGCCCGCCAGACAAATCGTAGTCTTGCCTAAATCTATATACTGGCAACTATTACACAGTATTTTAGATATATTTTAGGTCACAAAAAATCTAAATACAAACAAATGTATAGGAAATCAGGTGCTCTACAAAAACTGTTTGATAAAATTTGTTTCATTCTGATGAGCAAAAAGTGAGATGAACGATAAAAACCATTTTTACAATTTTTTGTTAAAAATTTTTCATGAATTCGAAAAACAAACAAATTAAAATATTTGAACCTACAGAATCAAATATAAACTTTACTCTTAGTTCTACAGGAGCCGAGAAAATTGCATTTACCTTTTTCAAAGTGGAGGATAACACAATATTTCCCACCATCAAGAGAATGCTCTCACGTGTATCAAAGAGCCAGCCATTAATCTAATGACTTGTGTATTGACGTTGATTAGCTTTTGTATTATTAAGGATTGAAATTGTGTGTGTCAATTTCATTGAAATCGTTCAAGATTCATTGAAATTATAAGAAGTTGACATTTTATGAAACATCCTGTTTTGAAATTATTTTTTCTGTTTCAATTCTGTATCAGCTATATCACCTGTGTAGATTTCATTGCAATTATTGAAAATATTTTTTTCCGCTTTAACTCTCTCAGCTATACCTCTGTCAATTTCATTGAAATCGCTCAAGGAAAAATGAAGTCCCGGGAATTTCAAATCATTTTTCGGAACTTTATACTTCGACACTTTATCTTGCGTAACTTTGGCTTTTCGAAATTTTGTCCTTTCGAAAAATTACATTTTTATTTCTTATATGAATGATACGTGAATGGATCTTCAAAAGTTTTCCCATGATTAATTTGGGAACGAACCATATTTTAGAGATCCTCGCAGATTTGATTCGAATGAAAACGAATTTTATTAGGAACCAAGAAATAAGATTCGCGATCGAATCAAAAATTAAATTCCCCTTTGAATTTTTCACGAGATAACGAATCATATGTATGTTATCGTTCTACGAATCTTGTGTATCGTCTATCAATTTTCGTATCTATAATGTAAAGTTGCTGAATATGTATGGACTGCACATCCATTAAAAAGTTTTATTCTCCCCGTGACAAAAAATCCAATCAAGTAAATAAATGTGGTTTTGTTTTCATTTTTATCAAAAACGGCAGGGGCGACAAAATCAAGTTTTGCCCCGGTTCTGAAAAATCGTAGATCCGGGGCTGGTACTAAGCTTAAATATTAGAGAAAAAACTCTTTTTGCTGTTACTCATTTCGGTCCATATTCTCCTACCAAATATTTCGTTCAAATATTATATCACCTAGATAACATACATTCGTACATAACACATATCAATTTATAAGTAGATTTATGTGATATTTTTTTTTCTCATATCATATTGAATCGAAAGTCGTTTTTGCAATTTTCCATCGTTCTGCTTTATTGTTCTTTTATCGTCATTGTCGTCGTCTTCTCTCTATAATATTCCACTTGTAGATAAATTTTTTTAACCTAGGTACGAAATTTAATACTTTATTACAAATTATTGTTTGTTCAACATTATTTGATTTAGATACTTTATATTTCAATCAATATCATTACCAATATTATATAGAAGTCCTTTTGTACATTAAATTTTTGAAATTTCAGTCCATTCGCTTACAAGCAGAAAAAAGTAGGCCAATGGCAATGACAAGGATGAAAGCCTTGTCGTCTTTTTCATTGAGATCAAACATAAAATATAAAATCAATAGGTTGGTAGATGGGTTGGGTATATCCATGGGAAACATGAATACAAAAAAAAATATTGATGAAGTATTTGCTGATTTTTGTCTTTTCTTTTTCTGTACAGGGTAAATGGTTAAGTGTGTGATGATGGTGTTGAAAGCATTTTGCTAGGCTTGTTGAAAGTTGAACTACATATTAGAAATTACAAATAAGAAAGTGGCTCATGTTATGTCGGAAATCAATGCATTTTTTTGTATATTATTATAATAAATTTTGATATTTGTGTTTTAAGTATCGTCGTACTGGGAGTGTTTTTTGAAAATTGTCTCAAGTTTTATTTTGTTTTTATGTATTTAAAGAATCAACAAAAAATAATCTTATGTACCTTTTA
Organism: Dasysyrphus tricinctus; assembly: GCA_963921185.1. Lineage (NCBI taxonomy): Eukaryota > Metazoa > Arthropoda > Insecta > Diptera > Syrphidae > Dasysyrphus > Dasysyrphus tricinctus. Next base: position 8,792,780 of record OY992530.1, read on the forward strand.
TTTAAATCTGATTTCGTGCAATTAATTATTATTAGAAAATGATTATTGAGCTAAGTATAGTAGTATAAGGGCCAGTTTCAAAACTAGCGGATAAAGTATCAGCTATCCTAGCCGGAACTTATCTGTTTTATATACTTGAACTTTTGGCTTCAAAGGTCTCGGATAGCCTATCCGCTGGTTTAAGTGGCTGTTTGCTGCGTTTATCCAGAAGATGAGAAAAGTATTTTTTATTTAAAGTGTTTGGAAGAAATAGAGTTATAAAACATTTTTTCGTATACGAGCATATAATAATAGTCATACAATAGATTTATTTGAGTTTTATAAGACGAATTTCTTTCAGATTAGGTCAGATTACGTTTGAAAATCATTTCCAATACAAATAAGTTGAAAGCTAGCACTACTAAAATTTTTTCTTATCCTTTAGGAACATTTCTCAACATTTTGGACTATTTTCTTTGAATTTTGTACAAATCGGTATTGGAGTAATTTTTGTATGAAAGTATCTATACATTCAAGTACCTCGTGGCATGATAGTTAGTGCGTAGGACTACCATGCCGAAGGTGTGGGTTGATTCCCAGTCATGCCACCTAAAAACAGAAATGTTTTTTCCCTTGCGAGGAACTGAAAAATCCTCCAAGAGTATACTTGTCAGGAATAAGTGCAAAAAACTGTAGGTCCCCTCCATTCCTGTTCCTGCCAACAACACGCACACACAGGAATGGTTAAGTTGTAAGTCACTAGGCCCTGGGCCCTATTTCATAAAAATTGACAGGTGACAATTCTACAAATTTGTCGCACTTTTCTGACAATTTGTTGGTTCATAAAATATTGACATGTGACATAATTGTCACTTAAATACAACGACAAATTTGTCATGACAATTTTGTCATTGTCAAATTATAAAAATTATTACTGTAGTTGGAGACAAATTTGTCGTGACAATTTTGTCATTGCAAGATTATGACAAACTTGTCATTGCTTTCACAAAAAGCGTAATATGAATCTTGTGACAGTTGCATTGATGATAAATCTAGTTGGTAAAGCTCTAGTCCATATAACAAACAAAATAGGTACGTGCATGCATATAAAACAGTATTTTAACATTTCTTTAAAAAATAATAAAATAATTTTTTTTTAAATTCAGTTTATAGAAATAGCAAAACATGAAATGTTTTTCCAAGTTGAGCAAATCAAAAAATTATTTCACATTTTTCAGCCAATGAAACTTTATTTTCGGGTTTTAAGGCTTTACGGTCCGACATTTTTTGAACACCCAGGAAAATTTTCTTTAAAGTTTCGATTATTTCTAGCTTATTATCTATATGAAATTCTTTTTGAGTCTATTCCTCATTTTCACTCTAAAAATATTACTAAGCTATTAAACTTGTACTCGTATGTTTCACTTTATTATCAACACTTGACCGAGACTATATTGCCTGTCACAATTCTCAATCAAATACTGACAAATATGTAAATTGTATATTTTTTCCGTCTCATAAAAAAAATTGTCACTACAAACTTGTCAGACAATTCTCGGACTAATTCGTGACAATCCATTGTCATGACAAGTTTTTTATGATACGAACACTTGACAATTGTCGCATATATTCTGACAATTATACAAAATTGTCAAATTGTTTTTGGGGCAGAAATTTGACAATTGTCAAGTTGTAAATTTACAAATTGTCACCTGTCACCTGTCGCAATTGTCAATTTTTATGAAACAGGGCCCGGTTCTCCACGCGCTGTTGCGTCACCCAATTTATTTTTTTTTATTTATGCATTCAGGCACATATTTTAGGACATTTCAAACATAAACTTGACTCAGTTTCTAATTTCGACGGTAATATTTTTATTTTTGAAATTTGGGACGATACATGTTCTGACCTAAATTGTGTAGACCCTGTTTTAAGTAGACAAAAATAGGAAAATCCACTGAATTCAGCTTCCCCAAAACATAAAGCGCACCAAATTTCATAAATTTGCATTTAAAAATGGCGTGGGAAATGATTTTTGTCACCGAAATTCCACAAACGGGCCACTGTGCTACGGTGGTATATGGGCCTAAGTGCAAAAATTAAAATATCCGAACCAAATATACCAAAAGCCTCAAACAAAATTTTTCTTTCCGATAGAAGAGATACCCTCTTATACCATTGCTCAGTTTTATTCAAACAGTTTTGGAAGAAGTTTGGCGTATCTGTCAGTTGTGTCTTAAATCTTCAAGTTATAACACAAGCACAGAAATATACTAACAGAAACATAATTTAATTAAGTTTCTATAAATACTGACTTTCCAGAAAATATAGAAATTGTAGGTTTTTTTTAAGAAAAATAAAAATCATATGCATTTTCTGAAGAATGACTATTTTCGCACTTACGCCCTTATACCACCGGAGGTGCGATTTATTTAACCTATTTATGTACATCTTCATTATATTCAAAAAATTAAAACCGCAATGCATTTTCGAATTAGCTTGTACTATGAGTAAGGGGTGACACCTTTGTCTCTTCTTAAATTTATTTTTCTTTTCAATTTAAACCTTGTAATATTTCTCTGAACATGTATTTCATAAAGAATTATTTCTAATTGTACCTTGCCTTATACAAATACAAAATACAAATTTATATTCTTCTTTTTTTATATTCGAATAGCGATTGTATTTTCGACACTAATTGTTTGTAGGCCAATAAGCCCTAGTTCCAACGTTGTTTTAGAAAGAATTGAAGACTCTGATTCCTAACTGAATTTAAATCTTAGAAATCAGTGAAATTTCAAAACGACAATGGTTTTTAGTTTTGACAACAATCATTTGACTTTCAGTATTTAGATGTACCTGTGCCCATTTTTAGAACCAAAGCTCAGTTAGTCCGAGACTTTGACGATGAAACAGAAAAAAAATAGCAGTAACTCAAAAAGTATTGTGTAGATTGCTTATAGTCCAGTAACTATATACATTAGACCTTGCGTCAGGTCCGGTAGTTCTGATTTTTTGCTGAGTTGTTTATGATATTGGCCTAGTATTAAATCTGATTTTTCGACCTCGAGCGCCGAACGCAACATTGGTAAAAATCCAAAAAACCGCGAATTTTTCGCGGTTTTTTCACTTATTGGCTATTTTAACCATTACGCCTTAACTTTCGAATAAAACATTGCTCTACGATTTCAACCTTACTAAATTTGCTTCAATTTGAGTCCAAAGCCGGTTCTGTAGACATAACGGTTTCCAAGGGACGGCATTTCAAAATATAGCAATAAAAAATTTAAAACAACAAGTAGTATATAAAACAGTATAATAACAAAAACATGGACTTTGACATATGCTGCATCAAAGCAATAGAGCGTGTAGATTGGGCCAAAAGAAGAAAACAATAGTACTGGATGGGGGGTATACATCCCCCTGTTTAGGCGGGAGGGGCAATTTTAAGAAAAGTTGACTTCAAATAGAAAAATAACAATAAAAATACAATGGTAATATCTGGACGAAAATCCATTCCTCATCTCAAAGCCAGAAATCCATTCTTTAATTTTTGTTTAAATAAAGTTTTTTTAGCTGATAGTTTTTGAAAAATTTACTTTCAAACTCAAAATTTTGAAAAATAGACTATTTTTTTTTTGTTAATCTATTTTTTTTTTATTTTATGGTATTAAGTACTATTTTAGATTTTGATTTTCAATGCACTTATTAATTCTTAGTTAAAAACTGAAAACCAAATGCTAAAATGACTTCTAGTTTTTGAGAAAACTGAAATTAACATGATCAACTTCACTGTTTTCAGTCTAGTATGCTTTTTCTTCGGGGTGGGAGGGCTCTGCCTCAGATGCGGTAGTTCTGATTTTAAGATGAGTTGTTTATGATGTTGGCCTTAGCAATAATCCAAGTTTTCGGCCTCGAGCACCGAACGCAACTTTGTGAAATACGCAAAAAACCGAGAAATTTTCGCGTTTTTTTCAGTTATTGCGGCTATTTTAACCTTTAAGGCCTGGTTTTCGATTATAACTTTGCTCTACCATTTCAAAATAATTAAATGGGCTTCAATTTGAGCTGAAAATCAATTCAAATTATGAAATTTTACATCAACTTTTGAATTAAGAATGCTGCAAATCGAATTGAAGGGGGCTTATTCACCCCTTGTGTGAAATCGTTTGCCCCTTTTAAATGATTTTTTTATACTGTGCAGCGTGTCATGTTGGCTTTATTTTAAGATCTTAATCATGAAGATCGGATGAGTAGAAACGGAGTTATGATTTTTTAAAGTCAACCATATAAAACTCGAACTAAAACAGTACTCAGTTCAGTACCCACCAGTGGGTTATCTGAAGCGAATGTTTTAGTTTGAGTTTTATATGGTTGACTTTAAAAAATCATAACTCCGTTTCTACTCATCCGATGTTCATGATTAAAGTCTTAAAATAAAGCCAACATGACACGCTACACAGTATACAAAAATCATTGAAAAGGGGCAAACGATTTCACACAAGGGGTGAATAATAAGCCCCCTTCAATTCGATTTGCAGCATTCTAAATTCAAAAGTTGATTAAAAAATTCACAATTTGAATTGATTTTTAGCTCAAATTGAAGCCTATTTAATTATTTTGAAATGGTAGAGCAAAATTATAATCGAAAACCAGGCCTTAAAGGTTAAAATAGCCAATAACTGAAAAAACCGCGAAAATTTCTCGGTTTTTGGCGTATTTCACAAAGTTGCGTTCGGCGCTCGAGGTCGAAAACTTGGATTATTGCGAAAGCCAACATCATAAACAACTCATCTAAAAATCAGAACTACCGCACCTGAGGCAGAGCCCTCCCACCCTGAAGAAAAAGGATACTAGACTGAAAACAGTGAAGTTGATCATGTTAATTTCAGTTTTCTCAAAAACTAGAAGTCATTTTAGCATTTGGTTTTCAGTTTTTAACTAAGAATTAATAAGGGCATTGCAATTCAAAATCGAAAATAGTACTTAATACCACAAAATAAAAAAAAAAATAGATTAACAAAAAAAAAATAGTCTATTTTTCAAAATTTTGAGTTTGAAAGTAAATTTTTCAAAAACTATCAGCTAAAAAAACTTTATTTAAACAAAAATTAAAGAATGGATTTCTGGCTTTGAGATGAGGAATGGATTTTCGTCCAGATATTACCATTGTATTTTTATGGTTATTTTTCTATTTTAAGTCAACTTTTCTTAAAATTGCCCCTCCCGCCTAAACAGGGGGATGTATACCCCCCATCCAGTACTATTGTTTTCTTCTTTTGGCCCAATCTACACGTTCTATTGCTTTGATGCAGCATATGTCAAAGTCCATGTTTTTGTTATTATACTGTTTTATATACTACTTGTTGTTTTAAATTTTTTATTGCTATATTTTGAAATGCCGTCCCTTGGAAACCGTTATGTCTACAGAACCGGCTTTGGACTCAAATTGAAGCAAATTTAGTAAGGTTGAAATCGTAGAGCAATGTTTTATTCGAAAGTTAAGGCGTAATGGTTAAAATAGCCAATAAGTGAAAAAACCGCGAAAAATTCGCGGTTTTTTGGATTTATACCAATGTTGCGTTCGGCGCTCGAGGTCGAAAAATCAGATTTAATACTAGGCCAACATCATAAATAACTCAGTAAAAAATCAGAACTAACGGACCTGACGCAAGGTCTCAGTACTATGAAACTACAAGGTTACTGGACTATTAATCGATTAATGCTTATCAGCTAGTGAACATGCCTTTTGAAACGGAACAACTATACCTTCAATGGTTAATTTATTCAACATGTTTGTTCGGGAAAAAGTTAATTCTTGCGTTTCTGAAAAAATAGCCACATTGGTCACTTACCAATATGTTTTGTTGAATTTAGAAACAATTTAACAATAAACACTTAATACAAATTGCGTCTGACAAAGCCCTCACTATGTCACTGATGAGTTCAAGTGAGTAAGCCGAACGAAACGCCAATTTGTAGGACTAAAGGCCATAAAAAGCTATTTTGAATCAATAATTCAACAAGTCCAATCCTTAATGCTAAGTCTTCTACTTGGCTGATTTATTTCAGTAGTATATAGAATTTGTATTATAAAACCTTCTTATATAGAAACTATGCCTGGCCCCGGGCAAAAAAAAACTTCCAGCTTAATGATTAGGAATTCTAATCTTGTTGGATATAGTTTACAGTGGATTTTCGTTGAAAAATTCATGTAAGTTGAACTGAACTTAATACAAATTGCGTCTGACAAAGCCCTCACTATGTCACTGATGAGTTCAAGTGAGTAAGCCGAACGAAACGCCAATTTGTAGGACTAAAGGCCATAAAAAGCTATTTTGAATCAATAATTCAACAAGTCCAATCCTTAATGCTAAGTCTTCTACTTGGCTGATTTATTTCAGTAGTATATAGAATTTGTATTATAAAACCTTCTTATATAGAAACTATGCCTGGCCCCGGGCAAAAAAAAAACTTCCAGCTTAATGATTAGGAATTCTAATCTTGTTGGATATAGTTTACAGTGGATTTTCGTTGAAAAATTCATGTAAGTTGAACTGAACTTAATACAAATTGCGTCTGACAAAGCCCTCACTATGTCACTGATGAGTTCAAGTGAGTAAGCCGAACGAAACGCCAATTTGTAGGACTAAAGGCCATAAAAAGCTATTTTGAATCAATAATTCAACAAGTCCAATCCTTAATGCTAAGTCTTCTACTTGGCTGATTTATTTCAGTAGTATATAGAATTTGTATTATAAAACCTTCTTATATAGAAACTATGCCTGGCCCCGGGCAAAAAAAAACTTCCAGCTTAATGATTAGGAATTCTAATCTTGTTGGATATAGTTTACAGTGGATTTTCGTTGAAAAATTCATGTAAGTTGAACTGAACTTAATACAAATTGCGTCTGACAAAGCCCTCACTATGTCACTGATGAGTTCAAGTGAGTAAGCCGAACGAAACGCCAATTTGTAGGACTAAAGGCCATAAAAAGCTATTTTGAATCAATAATTCAACAAGTCCAATCCTTAATGCTAAGTCTTCTACTTGGCTGATTTATTTCAGTAGTATATAGAATTTGTATTATAAAACCTTCTTATATAGAAACTATGCCTGGCCCCGGGCAAAAAAAAAACTTCCAGCTTAATGATTAGGAATTCTAATCTTGTTGGATATAGTTTACAGTGGATTTTCGTTGAAAAATTCATGTAAGTTGAACTGAACTTAATACAAATTGCGTCTGACAAAGCCCTCACTATGTCACTGATGAGTTCAAGTGAGTAAGCCGAACGAAACGCCAATTTGTAGGACTAAAGGCCATAAAAAGCTATTTTGAATCAATAATTCAACAAGTCCAATCCTTAATGCTAAGTCTTCTACTTGGCTGATTTATTTCAGTAGTATATAGAATTTGTATTATAAAACCTTCTTATATAGAAACTATGCCTGGCCCCGGGCAAAAAAAAAACTTCCAGCTTAATGATTAGGAATTCTAATCTTGTTGGATATAGTTTACAGTGGATTTTCGTTGAAAAATTCATGTAAGTTGAACTGAACTTAATACAAATTGCGTCTGACAAAGCCCTCACTATGTCACTGATGAGTTCAAGTGAGTAAGCCGAACGAAACGCCAATTTGTAGGACTAAAGGCCATAAAAAGCTATTTTGAATCAATAATTCAACAAGTCCAATCCTTAATGCTAAGTCTTCTACTTGGCTGATTTATTTCAGTAGTATATAGAATTTGTATTATAAAACCTTCTTATATAGAAACTATGCCTGGCCCCGGGCAAAAAAAAACTTCCAGCTTAATGATTAGGAATTCTAATCTTGTTGGATATAGTTTACAGTGGATTTTCGTTGAAAAATTCATGTAAGTTGAACTGAACTTAATACAAATTGCGTCTGACAAAGCCCTCACTATGTCACTGATGAGTTCAAGTGAGTAAGCCGAACGAAACGCCAATTTGTAGGACTAAAGGCCATAAAAAGCTATTTTGAATCAATAAACACGTTTTGTTCAAAATAAAATTTCCTATCGAAATGAATGATTTAAAAAATTGAAAAATCAAAGATTTCAAATTTCTTTTACAAAATCGCGCATTGATTGTTTTGGAGCAAAGATAGGCTCAAGACATGCTTAAATGAGATAAAGAAAAGTATCAAGGCGTGCAATAAAATGTTCAAGAAGACGTTTTTATTCAAAACTGACTGAGATATATCCATTCACACTGTTATTGCAGTCCTTGGGATAGCTTTCGTTTTCCCAAATGATTTCTATCAAGGGATGTAAAATACTAGCCGCTGTTACGGGATCAGCTTTCAGGAATTCAGCTGGTATTCCGTCCAGTCCAGCAGCCTTGTTATTTTTGAGGAGATTTATTGATTAATGGATTTCCGATTCGGACGGGGGTTCGATGTCAATACCCCTATAGGAGCTGTGCATCTCGTTAAGTTCGGGCACTTCAGCACTCTGCTCAACTGAATCCTCATTAAGCAGGGCACAAAAATGGTCCTTCCATCTGCGTAGCTGATCCTCAATTGATACCAAAAGTGTGCCATCCACATCCATTACAGGTTGATTGGTGTTGCTTTTTTTCCCAATAACATCTTTGGCTATTTTGTACAATTCCCGGATATCTCCTCTTCTGGCAGCGTTTCCCGCATTATCTGCGAGTCCATCTAACCTCACCCTCTTGTCACGTCTCACAAAGCGATAGACCATCTTATGTGCAATGCGGTACTCGCTTCGCAAATCAGCCTTTCGTTGAGCATCTGCTTCGGCATTTATTTGGACTTTCAACGATTTGCGAAGTTCGATCTTATCCCAGGTGTCTTGGGATATCCAAGAGTCTCTACGTCTCGTTCGCTTGGGTACAGTTTCGGATCCAGCCTCCATAAAAACACTTTTATTTTCACCCCAAATCTCATAAATTACTAAATGTTGAATTCCGTTTAATGACGAGGCTCTGTCATTAAGGGTGGTGGCATAGTTTCGACGAATTTTGAGCTCCTTGCTGCATCCTGCGCTGATTTTTGTACGGCAGCGGTTCGTAGTTTGAGACTCATCAGAAACAGTATACATAGACTTCCTCTATCGCTGCTGAATCAGGATATGGTCAATTTGGTTTTCAGTTTGACCGTCCGGATGCAACCAGGTGATTTTGTTGACCGTTTTCTGCTTTAATAGAGTCCCACCTAGAACAACACGATTCGCATTACAAAAGTCGACAAGCAAATTGCCATTTTTGTCCGTGGCCCCCAAGCCATTATTTCCAGACCGTAATTGTCTGATCCGACTTGGGCATTCAGGTCTCCCGCCGTCTATGATGTTGGCTCTCGGAACACTCCTGTAAACCGAGTTAAAATTAGTGTAGAACATGGTGTTGTCTTTCTCGGTCGCTTCAATTGTGGGGGCATAGCACTGAATTATTGTGACGTTACGAATTTATCAACGGAACCTTGCTGTTATTATTCTTGCAGAAATTGGTGCCCAGGAAATAAGACTACGCCTCACTTCTTCGTGCAACATAATTTCGACACTATGCCGCCTTTGGCCACCCTATCTCATTCATCCTCCCCGGAATACAGCATTCCCGTTTGCCAGTGTCAGATCTGTATTCGGCTCTTCCTCTCCACATAGTTTCGCTGATGCCCAGGATACTGATCTTAAGGTGAAGCATTTCACGCTCAACCTGCTTATCTACCTTTGCTATACAAGGATTGAGCGTGAGCGTTTCATGCTCCAATTTTCGTACGTATGCGGTAGCCAAAAGTATCATTTGCTCTTATTGAAAAACTTCGTCTATTTGTTAACGATTCATTCATTGTTATGGCGTCTTGATTGACGCTGGTACATGAAAGATGCCACACCCCCAAATCCTATGTGCGGCTTACAGCAACCGAAGGTGCAGAAGGGTTCTCCATAAAATGGTTAAGTCTTGGGAACTCATTTCCAGTTGCAGTCATATTTCATGAATATGCAAAGCATAACTTCCGCCATGGTTTTTTCTGAGATACGATTATAATAACATACATAAGCTCAGATTTGACAGGCACACCCACCAGCCGTATGGTTGTGGGATTACAGACGCTTACTTGCTGCTTCCGTTGGCCCTTCAAGATAGGCTTCTACGCCACCAGACTATCATGCAATTCTTCCGCCTTCAAGGGGTTTTTAAATATCTTAGGGACACGTTTGTGCCCTAACCAGCAGTGCTGGGCTTATCTGCTTAACCCGGTATCCATTCGGTCCCCCTGCACGTTAGCGTTACCCACTCTCTAGCACGTGGAGGTGTGCATGGGGACTTTCCTTTCATTGAACCTAGGGCCGTTATGGCTTCCTAACATTCTCCAGTAGTTTTAGAGAGCAAGAGAGCGGATACCAGCTTTTTTTTAACACTGTCGTTAATTTTTAGCCAAGTTAAAGTATTGAACCAAATATGTAACAAGCTCGTGCGTAGTCCACGTCAGGCAAAGTTGTTTAAATACCAGCTCCAGCATAAAGTCAAAATATAAAAAACTACTGTAAGGTATATCCTTGATTATCAGTTGGTTAGTAAGCGTTTCATGTTTTTGTAAAGCACTTCTGTTTGAAGTACACAGACAAAATACAAAAAAAAAAACAACAATTGATTTCTTAATAATGCGTAAGGAAATTTCTTCCCTTACTCACCCAAAAACAGGCTATCAGAAAAGACATTACGTTGCTGATACAAAGGAATATGCCCGAACCAAAATCGGCCAGGATATAAAATTTATTCATCGATGCGGAAAAATTAAATCCCCATAACGAAATTAAATCCAGCTTTCCAAAAATATCTTTGTTTTCGAATTTCCTTAAAATTGACCCTGCCGAAAGGACGATTGCTGATGGTGGCTGATTGACGTGATAAAATTTAAGAATACAATCCTTAAATTTCTTTATACCAGGGTATTCTTTTCGTCATATATCTTCGTATGCTACTATACAAGAAAAAAGAAACAAGAGGTAAACACAAATTTTGTGCGGTGTTTGAGAAATGTTACCGACTGATTCAATTTAAATTAAACTTTTTCTTGTTGAAAACAAATTTAATAAGATTGAACCGATCAAGCAGAGTTATTTGCAAAATTTATTTTGAACAATGTTCTTATACAATTTGAATGTACACATGGAATGAATACCTTCTTAAAAGGGATATACATACCTACCTGGAATAATAATTTATGCAAAGGTAATTTGTAAGATTTTTTAAGGGAGGAATAAACAAGATTTACAACCTTTAAGGCTTTCAATAGGAGTAAAGGAGAGCAATTTATCACCTTGAAGAGCCAAAATCACTAGAATAATGAAATATTCATTAAATAGTTCTTGCTTTTGAACTTCAAGGACTTTCAAAAGTTTTCTAAAAAAACCAATAATCTAATGTTCTTTTTCATTGAAATTCAATTTGATTAAAGATAAAACAAATAAAAGTTTTTTCTTTTGTGAAACCTTACCTCGCGTTCGCTCATACCTACATAGAATTTCAATAAGATATTGATTAAACCATCAACAAGTTAAACAAACAAAAACAGAAAAAAAAAATTAAAGACTCAATAAACTTTTTGAAAGTATAAGTTAAGCCCTAACAACTTTCTTGCAAACTATATTCAGTTAGAGATGATGACAGTTGAATTAAATTATTTTTCACTGTCCATTCAGAAAATATAATAATTCCATAAAGTAGAACTCGGTATAAAAAAAAACATCATAAGCTTACGACGACATTCGGATTGAATGATAGAATAATACGAAAGAAAAAACATTATTCTCAAGCTTATTTTCATTAGAACGGAAGGGCACCTACTCTATATTATAGTTCCAGTCAGAGCCAGCCACTATACACGGATGCTCTCCAACCTTCAGTGGGAAATTTAATTTTTTCCATCCTGTGCATGTGCAAATTGCTTTGGATAATTAAATTAGTATTACCTTCATATATGAATGCTGCCATCAAATTCAGGGAACGTTATAAGCATACATAAATCAGATGGAAATTTATTTTGAAGAGCAAAAAAAAATGCTAAATCAGAGTGAAATCAAGAAGTACCTATAGGTGGAAAGCTTAGATATTCAACCTAGGCTATGGTTACCAGCAGGGCAGTATATCTGCAACAAGAAAAATGGTAATTTGAATTAAAAAGGTTTAGAACCAGATTTAATAGAAATAAAAAATAGTTATAGCCTTAGGGATTTTAAACGGATTTTCAAAACTGTATTGAAAACTTAAAAACAAAATGAATCGAAAGTGACACATAGATGACAAATAAATAAAACTGATATTCCACAGTGCTCCCAAACTGCGACGACTTCGCTTTAATGAAATGGATTTGTTCAATACCATTCAATACTATGTTCCAGCCAAACCGAAATCAAAGATTTTAGATGAAAATTTTTAAGACATCAAACTGTAGCAGGATTTCATTGAGATTTTATGGAATTCTATAGAGCTTTCGTTGAGATTTCGTGGTAAATTTTATAAAAACTCATTCCCTTAATTTAGGCTCTGTACCTTTGGCACCTCATATGACGGAAATTTGATAAAAAAAAATGCCGTCTAATTGGTCAGAAAAGGTCAACAGGTGCCAGAAATTGGTCACCTCTAGATAACCTGTAATCAAGGCTTAAGCTTTCTCAAGGTCGCTCAAGGTCACGCGTGATTTTTGGAACCTCATTTAGGTATGGGAAAATTGAAAAAATGTATACCATCCGAAAGATTTCGAGATCCTGATAAAAGGTCAACTATTTTCAGTAATTTGTCAGCCATAGATTTTTTTTTATGAATATTTAATGAATTTAAAAAAAATTCAAGGGCAAAACGATTTTTGGCACCTCATTTATGGAAATTTACAAAAATTTAATACCACCTGAAAAGCCCTAAGATCTTTATAAAAGATCGGCTAGTTTCAATAATTGGTCAGATATAGATTAATTTTTAGGATTTTGTAAAGTACTTTTTTTTCAAGGTCACGAACGATTTTTGGCATAAGGATAAAATATATCATTAAAGCAATCTATGGCTGACCAATTAATAAAACTAGCTGACCTCTTATATGTATAGTTCTCAGGGCCTTTCTGATGGTATTAAATTGTTTCCAAATTTCCCATAAATGAGGTCCCAAAAATCGCGCGTGACCTTGAGCGACCCTGAGAAAGTTTAAACCTTGATTACAAGTTATCTAGGGCTGACCAATTTCTGGGACCAGATGACCTTTTCTGACCAATTACTGACCAATTAGATGACATTTTTTCATCAAATTTCCCTCATATGAAGTGCCAAAGGTCCAAAGTCCTTAATTTAAAACTCTCAAAAGCTTTCAACCAAAATCTCGAATTTCGTTTTGTTGTGAAAATAACATAAGATTCCAAAAAATTTTTGGTTTTGATTTTGTAAATAGAACAGCAAAATGCACAGATTTCAGTGGCTTGGAAAAGGTGAACTAAACGAGAATGCCCAAATACAGTCCGTGACATTTGGATAGCCTCAATTATATTTTTATGAAAATAAACCATTTTTGGCACTTTTTTTAATTGAAGCATATGGCATTTTATATTCAGTCACAAGATTAGATAGCCTTCCTGAGACTATCTAAGCTAAGTTTTAACTGATTTCTACAATCTGCGGAGGAGTTTTCCAAAATATATTTTCAGTTTTAATAAAAATATATGTGAGGCTATCCGATTGTTACGGACTGTATATGTATATGGGCAAAGACCTAGAGTTGAAACATACATATCTGGATTGATAGGGCATCAGGAGCAAATAATAAATATGAAATTATTTTTTAAAAAATTTATCCCCGAGAATGGCTATGACATTTTTTGTATTTTTAAGAATTTAGTGTTTTTCATGACAACAAAATTGTCAAGGATGATACAGAAAAAGGCACATGTGGATGCGAAGATATTAACTAAAAAAAAAATACCAACAAATTGTAAGACGCTGTCATAATCAATTAAAATGGAATCCAGAAAACAATCGATTGATGTGCGCTGGGACTGGTCGTATTGGTAGAGCACGCTGTATTGTATAATGGATACTTTGACAAAAAAGATGGCATAATGCATCAAAAGCAATCCGTATCCAATAAAAAACAATGCAAAATCTGACATCCTATCATACTCATTAACTTAAAATAGCGACACCTAGTTATTGCGGTTGATCCATAGTATAAATTAGATAATCCACAAAGCTTACACGAGTGACTATCTCTTAGTTCCAGTGAACGACCACATAGTTAAAAATTCTGGGGTATTTTTTAATACAACCTTTGTATTACAGCCGTATCCAATACAGGAAATACTACTTTTTAATATTCCGTAAATGTTAAAGAAATTTTCTAATAACTTTGTATTACATTCTAATAGATTAGTATTAAAATTGTTATTTGTAATACCACAAAGATTACAAAGTAATCCAATAAAATAAAATATAATCTTTTGGTATTAAAATTTAATAAGTTAAGTATGCGCGTCAATTTTTACTACAAAAAGTATTAAAATTTAATACAAATTGTATTAAAAAGATCGGGGCTTTCGTGTTTGTAATACAAAGGTATTAAAATTAAATAAAAATTGTATTAAAAAGATCGGGACGCGTGTATTTTTAATACAAAAAGTACTAAAATTTAATACAAGTTGTATTAAAATACCCAGATGTGTATACTTTCAATACAAGAGTATTAAAATCTAATACAATTTATATTCAAACAGGAAGCCATTACAAGCAAGCATCAGCCATATTTAAATATGAATATGAAGTTTATGTTTTTAATACCAAAGTATAAAAATTTAATACAGATTGTATTAAAACAGAAACAAAACAAAATTGGCAACCCCTTTTCTGCTTAAAAATATAAAATAAACAATTTAAATATGCATTATTTTGAAGGTGCATTGAAATATTTCGAGGTAAAATTTGCAAATTAGTAGATAAAATTTCAATCGCATTAAGATTTTAGTTCTCATATATGCGAAAAACAATAAATATAATTATGCCGCCATTAATTGACTCAGAAGATAAATACTCTTACAAAAAAGTCTTTCAATACTATTATTTTCTATATTTGCCAAGTATTAAATTTCAATCAATTTTTGGTGTTTTCATATATGTACATATGTATTCCTGAAAATATTAAAAAGTACCCCAAAATTTTTAACCTTGTGTGTGTTACTATTTAATAATACCAACTTCTTTTTTAATACAAAACAGTATTGAAATTCAATGTGTCTTCTATTGGATGCGAAAACTAAATATAGATATTCAAAGCATTACATTTAAATATATATGCAACCCAAAAAATATTAGATTTAACGCCAGGATTTTTAACCGTGCACAATTAACAAAATGGTGATTATCGCCCATACTGTCATACTAAGTGCCAGTTTGTTTAGGGCTATCAACTTCAATTAATGATAAATGTGATGGGTAATTCCTTCAATGTGCTTGTAAGCTAAAATTTTAGTCAATGAATCCATAGTTTGAGTTGTTAACTATCGAAATCGTTAATCAGCAAATTTTGGTTGATAAGCTCATTTTAATCAGAACCTGTGAAGAAATTATCACAGAATTAACCAAATATGAAGAAACTAGCACAAAGTTCAAAAAAATGTAATCAAACAAAAACTTAAAATCAAAAACTATTTGAAAAGGTTTCCGCCGTAAAAAAGTAAGTATTCGCCACAGTACACAAATCTAGTAATATACAGAGTGCGCAGGTTGTAAGAATTGAAAGTTTCAGTAAAAGAAAATGGATATTTGAAAGTCCCTCAAATAACACGTCATCACTACAACATAACATTGACAAGTAAACAAACCTCTGGGTCTGCCATTTTTACCGATTCGAATAAAAACTAAAATGTTTATAATATTATTTTATGTGTACGTGCGTAATCATTTCATAACCCATTTACCGTTTGTATGGGTGATTTTCTGCCAACTGTGATTCTTTTATCAAAAATTTTCAAAAATTAAAATGTATTGGAAACAATTTTTGTTTTGTTTTTGTGGCTTTATTAAGTCAGAGTATCAAATCCGAACAAGCATTTTGCTCTTACTTTTAAAGATCAAAAAATATGGGGAAATGTACTTAAACTGAAATAGAAGATAACGAAACTCTTTTGAATTTTTATTTGTATTTTTGAGAGACTCTTTTTGAACATCTATTTTTTGAGATTCAAGATTGCCTATTACGTTTTGACTTCTTGACATTTCAACTCCCCCTATTTTTTTGTTTTGTTTCTTCAAATTACGCAAGCATATTTTTAACACTTAAGCCCACCACTTAAAGCGAGCTGTGTAAACTTTCTATGTACGAACTTAAAAATAAAAAGAAGACTTCTACCCCCACTGTTTTTACATGCGATATAGGTACTATAGGGCAAGTTTTGGATTCGTGCAAAAAAAAAAATTTCGAGATAACAATCAAACATGACATTACGATGAAAAAAGTGGGTGGCACAATTCTGTCTGTCTGTCTGTCCGTACCTCAACTTACAGCCTAAGCCACTGAAGCGATTTTCTTCAAATTTTGAACTTAAGGTTTTTTTGTAACTCTCCAGAGGGTAAATAAAATTTTTTTTTTAACTCAAAAAATAAGGGTACTTGCTATACAACCGTTAAGGAAAAGCTTATTTATTTCAAAAACGGCTCCAACGATTTTGATAAAAAAAATCAGTGTATTACTGTAGCTATGATGTATCTTTTAATAAGAAAAAAAATCACCAAAAACATTTATTAACGGTACCTGCCATATAACGTTTTTTTTTTTTATTTTTGGTTTTCTCATTAACCGCTCATCCGATTTCAATAAAATTTTTTGCACAAAAGCTTTGTTAGAATATAAATAATACTGCATACCAAAAATTTTGATTCAAAAAGATTCAACTTTTTTTTTGAAAATTCAATATTTCAAAAATGGGTTCATGAATTGTTTTGAAATTTCAGTTTGAAATGTATATTAATATATACTCAATATTGGCATACCATTTTTTTTTTTTTTAATGTTACAAAAATTGTATATATAAAAAATTATTTTTTAAGAAAACGGCTCCAACGATTTTAAATTTTTATTTAGCATATATTCATAATTTTTCAAGTAATCAAATTATATACTTTTTTTTAGCTCTAAGTTATTTATCAGACTGTTTATACAATTAAAAGCACGATTTAAATGCTTTTTATACTCTTTCTATAATTACTTGAATATTTTTTAAAGTTCTTAAGTCCTACACAACTTGAACATAAGAGCAAGTACGTGCGATCCAGTCGTGCATTTTACTTATAATCGGTTTGTCATATTGGATCAAAATCTTGAGTTTTTCTTTACTAATATGAAGTTTGCCATGAAGTAGGTTCCTTCCAAAAAAAGCATTTAGCCAAAACTGCAAAATTTATAAGAAATATGGCGTATATGGTAAAGTTTGGAAGCCTTAAACGCCTCTGCTTTAGTTTGTTTGAGCATATACACTCCTCGTCAACTGAATACGCACAAACATTTTTTAATATACTTTATCCATTTTTTCCAAACAGTGATGGTTATTATGCCATCTGTTGATGCTAACTATTCCCTTAAGATGTTAAGCAGATAATTCCGAAAGAATTATCCAAAAACAACCGTGAGTTTTTCTTCAACCACTTGCAAAGTGTTTTATATGCAAAGTAGGAGTTTTTTTTTTAGTCAACTGAATAGGTACAACGCCATTTTCTTCGTTGTTTATAAGTTTTTTGGAGTGCTTGACAGTTTAAATTAACGATTTTAGTGTTTTCAGTCAAATTTAATTCTTGATTTCAAATTTTAAGAAAAATGCGTAGATCTACGTGTCTTAACAGTGTTGAAAAAGCTAAAATCGATTTACTTAGAGACCAAGGCCTAACTGGACGTGCAATAGCTGATAAAGTTGGCCGAAGTTTTAATGTAGTTTATTCTTACTTGAAAAATAAAGATGCATACGGCAAAAACATGAAGGGAGGTAAGAAAACAGCAACAACAGCAGCTGAGAGACGAAGAATTTTAAGATATGCATCAAATTCTTCTGATTCTGTGGCAAAAATAAAACAAAAAGTCGGCGTAAACGCAAGTTGCTCAACAGTATTAAGAGTAATCAACAACTCAAGCCATCTTAAACGAATGAAACTTAAGAAAAAACCACCACTTGACGAGAGACGGAAAATGTTGCGATTAGATTTTTCAAGACTTCACATGAGTTGGAAAAAAGAATGGTATCACGTGGTTTTTTCAGATGAAAAAAAATTTAATTTCGACGGCCCTGATGGGTTCAACTTCTACAGTGTATCAAAGTAAAACTCGTACAATGCGCCAAAATTTTGTTTTTTATAAGAACTTTTTGTATTGGTAATCAAGTTTCTTGCAATCATTTTTATTTGTTTTAGCACAACTGTGTTAACCATAAATAGTACAATTTAAATAAAAAAAGGAAATGCAATATAGTTTTAAATTAACATTTATTAAAGTACTTGGAAGTTTAGGTCAAAGTTAAACTCGTACATGAGCCATTAAAGATATAAAATAGAAGAAGAACAATGGATTAGTACTTCGTTGGAAGACCTTTATTGTCTTTCACAGCCCTTAACCTGTTTGGCATAGATCTTACCAATTTTTCACAGTTAGAGGGTGGTATTTTTGTCCATTCTTCCAGCAGCACCTTTTTAAAATCATTTTTACTGTAAATATGATGCAATCTTACCCGGTCCTCCAAATAACTCCATAAATTTTCAATTACGTTAATGTCTGGTGATTGCGGAGGCGTCTCAATCACTTTTGGGCAATTGTACAACAGCCACGAACGCACTTTGTAAGCTTTGTGCTTGGGATCATTATCTTGATAGAACTGGAAACTATCCCTTATCCCAAGTCTTTCGGCACTAGCATGTAAATTTGACTTGAGGATGTTAAGGTACATGTGTTGGTCCATTATGCCTTCAATGAAATGCAAATTCCCTGGTCCTGATGCTGCCATACAACTCCAAACCATGACCGATCCGCCACCATGCTTAACGGTTGCTCGTAAATTTTTTTCTTTGAGCTCTTCATTGGGCTTGCGCCAAACATTCACCTTCCCATCTGAGCCAAGAAGGTTAAATTTACTCTCATCCGTAAAAATACACTTCTTCCAATAGTCAAAATCTCTGTAAAGGTTCTCTTTTGCAAAAACAATCCTCTTTGATTTGTTGATTTTACTAATGAACGGCTTCTTCCTGGCTACCCGTCCATTGTAGTTGTTTTTTCTTAAAATAATTCGAATAGTTTCCGGACATGCTTTCTTCTTCAGATACGTTTCGGCTTCTTCAGCTAGTTTGGGAGCACTAATTTTGGGATTTTCTTTAACTTTTCGAAGTATCCACCGCTCATCCGCATCATTAAAAATCTTTCTACAGCTAGCTTTTCTTTTATTTTCTATACATCCTTCTTCCTTGTACCGCTTAAGGATGTATTGGACCGTTGAGTGACTGCAATTCACTAAAAGACCAATTTCTCGCATGGTCTTCCCATTCTTAAAATGCATTATTGCAAGGTTTCGTACATCTATAGAAGTTTGGCCGTTTTGTCTACCCATTTTGTGAAAACTCTTATATTTTATGTTTGAAAAAACTCACAATACTGACAGCTTTAAAAATTAAACAAAATTTTTTCCTATCGTTATTAAATATGGCTAGCTAAAGTAAAAAAAAAAAACGGTGTACGAGTTTAACTTTGAGGTGTTTTTTCTGACTAGTTAAGGAAATTCTTGATAATGGTAATTTTAAGGTGGATTTTTGTAAGTTTTTCTTAAAAAATATCCGAGTGACTGTTTTAGCTGTTAAACAGCTACACATGTTTAAAAATAAAATGGTTCCATACAACTTGTTTGTTCGTTTTCTTTCGTACGAGTTTTATTTTGATACACTGTATTTTCACGACTTAAGAAAAGAAAAAAGATTTTTAAAGCGCCATCATAGTCGTGAAGGAGGTGTCATGATATGGGGAGCAGTCAGTTATTATGGAACAGTTGAGCTCGAGGTTGTAACATCAAGAATGACAGCAGCTGGGTATAAAGTAATTTTGGAAAGAAATTTTCCTAAATTTTCTAACATCTTTGGACCCATAAACTGGACCTACCAACATGATAATGCGCCTATTCACTCAGCGCGCATAATAAAAACATGGATAGAGGAGCAACAAGTGCAGTTGCTTCAATGGCCGCCGTACTCACCTGATCTAAACATCATAGAAAATGTCTGGGGATGGTTAGTACGCAAAGTTTATGAGGGTGGTCGTCAGTTCGAAGACAAAGAAACCTTAATTTCTGCAATCAAATTAGCGTGGAGCGAAATTTCGTTAAATTACATTAAAAAGCTATACGATTCCATGCCGGATCGAATTTACGAAGTAGTTAAAAATAAAGGTGGAAGTACCCACTACTAAACTTAAACAAAAACTTGTTTCATTCCATTCCAATACCAATTTTAATTTTTGTACCTATTCAGTTGACTCAAAAAAAAACTTCTACTTTGCATAAGTTACACTTTGGAAGTGGTTGAAGGAAAAACTCACGGTTGTTTTTGGATAAAACTTTGAAATTCTGTTATTTATATGTTACGAAAATTTTTACTATCAACAGATGGCATAATAGCCATCACTGTTTGGAAAAAATGGATAAAATATATTCAAAAATGTTTGTGCGTATTCAGTTGACGAGGAGTGTATGTATGTACATACATTGTTTCTCTTAAGCAGTGGCGATTCCTCTCAGTTGGCTAGATTGGCTGCGCCAACCCTAAGATTTCGTCTTAAATACACGTACTACAAACAATTTGTTTATATTTAAACTTGAGAATAAAATATCCTTTTATGTTGATAAAAAAACAACACCCCAATCCGTTTAAATCATTATAAAACCAGCAAAACCTATTTAAATCGAGCCATACACTGCAACCCCTACGTTCAATATTAATCCCATACAAAGTAGGAATCTCTTTTAATATTATTTTTCTTTCAATATTGGCCGTATTGGCTACAAATATTTGCGCCAACAAATCTCATACAAACTACGTAAAGGGTCCGCCAAATAACTTTTTTTTTGAAAATGCTACTAATACATGGAGTGTAGCCTCGGCTGTGTGGCACGTAGCGCCGTCCAGTTGAAACCAAATGTTGCCAATATCCTCCTCTTCAATTTTTGTGAACAAAAATTCGTTCAACATGGCCCGATAACGATCGCCATTGACTCTAACGGCCACTCGAAGAAAAATGGCCCAATTATGCCTCTAGACCAAAATCCGCACCTACCAGTGACTCGTTTTGGGTGTACCCACCAGTACCCACCAGTGCAGAACCTAGTTATCTGAAGCAAATGTTTTAGTTCGAATTTTATATGGTTAACTTGAAAAATTCCCATTCTGGTGATTCTGCCGACACGTTTTTTCATTTTTTTTTTTTAGAATCAAAAATAACGGTACCTGCCATACAATTTTTTTTTTGCAATTTTACATAATCGTATTTTTCTCAAAAACGGCTCAACAACTTTTCTTAAAAAAAATTCAATAAATTTATTTTAGTAATGGCTTCCTTTGGGTGGAAAACCATTTTTCAAAAATGGTTAGTAATGGTACCTCCCAAGGAACCATTTTTTTAATTTTTGATTTTCTTTAAATAGTTTTGTGTACCAACATTTTTGAAAAAATATTTTTTGGATTTTTAAAAAATGTTTAAAATTTCTTTTTGGAAATCAAATATT
This sequence comes from Dasysyrphus tricinctus, assembly GCA_963921185.1. Classification (NCBI taxonomy): domain Eukaryota; kingdom Metazoa; phylum Arthropoda; class Insecta; order Diptera; family Syrphidae; genus Dasysyrphus; species Dasysyrphus tricinctus. The sequence continues at coordinate 8,814,523 of OY992530.1, forward strand.
TTGAAAACGACAAGATCGATTTTTTTGAAACTTGATACTTGAGAGTTTTTAAGTAGATAGTTTCTAAAATATTTAAAAAAAAATTTTTACATTTATGAAAAAATAACGGTACTTTCCATACAAAAGCTAAAAAACCGCAAAGGAAAATATTTTGTGTCTCAAAAACGACCCCTACGATTTTGATTAAACTTTTTCTATATACTAAAATTAGTACGATCTACTACCAAAAATTATAAAATTTTACACTCAGCAACTATTAATAGTACCTGTCATAGAACGTATTTTTTTATTTTGAATTTTCTCGTTATCGGCTAAACGGATTTAGATGATTTCTTTATGTGCAAAATTCTGATAAGATCAAATAATATTGCATATAAAAAAAAAAAGTTTTTGGATTTTTAAAAAAAGTTTCAATTTTTTTTGAAAATTCGATACTCAAAAACGGGTTGACAATTTTTTTTTTAATTTTTTTTTCATATACACATAAATATATACTTTAGATTTGCAAACCAAGATTTGTTCCTTAAAATGTTTTGAGAATTTTATATATAAAAAAATAATTTTTTTAAAAACCGCTCCAACGATTTTTTTTCCCATACAATCATATTCAATCAAGAATTAAGATGGCATCCTTTTCTTCACCTCAAACTGTCAAAAGAGTTGTTTTAGCCAATTTAAATGTCGTATTTCATGCTTCTCTACATTTTTCTCTCATAATTTCCATGTTTTTATATACAATTTTCTTAAGCCCACAGTGTCTTGAACATAAGAGCAAGTACGTGCGACCCAGTCGTGCATTTTATTTTTTTTTGCACGAATCCAAAACTTGCTTTAAAGTACCTATAATCGCAAGTAAAAATTATTATTTTTTACATGGTAACTATGAATAAAATGTAAAAACTATTTGAAGGGATGTTTTTATACCCTACTTATTGGCATTAATATTTAAAAATTTCATATAAATATTGAACATTGAAAAAAAATTTTAGTCAAGTATTTAAATTTAGTATAAAGACTCAAGACTATGTAGGTAATCACGAAGTTGCATATACAACACCAGAGCAGGAATTAAATATTATCTGAATTTAATACATTTAAAACATGCTTTGTTGTACATTGTTCCGGCCTCACTAAAAAGTTAATAACTTTTTTAATTATCAACGGATTTTGATGAATCAGATTTTTTTCGATTAACAATTAAAAATACTTTTATTTAAATGTATCATACATCATTGTTAACTACGGAAAAGCTAAGAAAAAATTTACACAAAAAAAAATACCTTCAATTTTTGCATATGAAAATAATTGAAAGAATGCAGTATAAATGTAACTTATTAACATTGGTAATTTTTTTAATATTCTAAAATGAGGTGTCAAATAATGGATTATAATAATTTAAATTATTTTCAGCCAAACAAAATTATAAAAAACTTCACAAGAAATTTTAGGGGGAAACAAACTTAGGGCATCTATATAAATATATGCTTTTCGAGCACATTTACCTGAAAAATACATAACTTGAATATTAAGGAACTAAAATACTTACATCTTATTTATGATTTAGTATTTGTCTAAAGAAATCAGAAATATCTAAATAATAAAGCTCAATAGGAAGTAAAATATCAAAAATGTGTTTTTAAAAAAGTCTCACATTAAAAACTACTAAATTAATCCCCCTTTTGGCAAACTATATGGCTTATATTTATCAACCAAGTTCACAAAATGGATTTAATTTTTCAAAATTCTATTTCACCAATCCAAATAAGAAATTTGATATAAGAAACATTGCTGTACGTTGCTCAAAAGCTTGAGTATTGATTTTCAATTTATTAATTAATTATAAGAAAGGTAGCCGTAGAAACCAAATAAAATCAAAAATTGTGGATCTAACTGCATTAAATTTGCTATTAGTCGAGAAATACTGCTTTGATTTTTAAAAATAAGGTAGAGATTAATCCTCAATTTTTTAGAGCGTTACAGTTTACAGGTTAGATTTTCATAAAATTTGAGTATCTGAGAGGCTTCGAAAGGCTCAAAAGCATGTTTTTTACTATATATACAATAGTTTCATCCTTATTTTTCAAAGTGTTTAAATATATGTAATAATTTGGCCTAATGTGTCAATAGAGAAAGAAATGTTGTCGAAGATAAGAAAAAGTGAACATTTTTAAGAACCGGTTCTCGAAATTTTTTTGAAAATAGAGTGACGACTGGATTTTATGTAGGTATAGATAAATGAGTTGAATTAAAACTCATTATAGAGGAAAAAAATTAAAATGTTTTGCTATTATTACATTTAGCTTTGATCAAAGGATTATTCGTAGCCAACCCAGAACTCAAGACCAGAAATTGCTACTGCTCTTAAGCCTATCTTAGCTCCGAAAAAAATTATATGTGATTAAGTAAAAATTTATAAATCATTGATTTTTCTGCTTAAATGTTGTACATAAACTTTTTTTAAAGCATCCATTTCGATAGGAAATTTAATTTTGAACGAAATGTTAAAATTAAAATTAAAATTAAAATTAAAATTAAAATTAAAATTAAAATTAAAATTAAAATTAAAATTAAAATTAAAATTAAAATTAAAATTAAAATTAAAATTAAAATTAAAATTAAAATTAAAATTAAAATTAAAATTAAAATTAAAATTAAAATTAAAATTAAAATTAAAATTAAAATTAAAATTAAAATTAAAATTAAAATTAAAATTAAAATTAAAATTAAAATTAAAATTAAAATTAAAATTAAAATTAAAATTAAAATTAAAATTAAAATTAAAATTAAAATTAAAATTAAAATTAAAATTAAAATTAAAATTAAAATTAAAATTAAAATTAAAATTAAAATTAAAATTAAAATTAAAATTAAAATTAAAATTAAAATTAAAATTAAAATTAAAATCAAAATTAAAATAAAATAAAAATTAAAATTAAAATTAAAATTAAAATTAAAATTAAAATTAAAATTAAAATTAAAATTAAAATTAAAATTAAAATTAAAATTAAAATTAAAATTAAAATTAAAACCATACCAATCATCAGATTCCTTTCCTTGATGCTCAGTCTTAATATATTCAACTTTAATTTTTAGACATCAGCTGCGACTAGATTTAGAAACCGATGGATTTATTGAGCGTTTTATTTGTTTTTGTCACTGATATCCGTAGGTATCACAAATATTCTTTTTTCTTTGAATCCTTGTGCTGTTAAGCTTTTTTCAACGTAATCATTTTGCTATTTTTATCATGCGGAGCTCAATTTCAAAACTCATTTTCAAATATTTACCTGGCAAGCCTTAAATCCAAATTGAGGTTCAATATCAACGATAGCGCTTTTCATCTTTCAGGGGGTAATTTCAAGAGTCTATACAATCCATGTATTACAATAATTTAAGTAAGAAGAGGTGACGGCGCCCACCACCATTGACTGCCACCGCCTCGTATTACAATCTCCATATAACTCCCACAAGATGCCAATGGAAGCAAAAAATATTCCCATATCGTCGACATCGTGTCGTCTTGGGATTTTTTTTTTGAATACCTAAAGCAAAAACACAAGTACTTTACTGGCACATATACACTACTGGCTATATGATGGTCGTTCCATATACTGCTACCTAGGTCGATGTTGTTGACGTTGTTTTTGTAGTTGATGTACCTATATTCTTTGGCCTTATGCATTCACAATGTCAGACTATTACGTGCCTCTTCAGCTATTCTGTGTACTTGTTGGGTATATAAGGAGATTGTAAGGATACAGGAAGGACGAATACGACAATTTTATTACCATCAATTTTTCTTTTGCACAAAAATGTCTCATCCAGAATACATACTACACAATTTTTAATGATACGAGTGTAATATGATGAGTTTTTGTTTCTTCAAAATATAATACCAAATCGAATAATGTATAGGATTTTAATGTCTCAGGCACATCTTAATGGTCTGTGGTCAATTGTCTTCACTCAAAGACTTGATATCATGCTGAATGTAGAGATTTTGACATAATACTAATTGACAGAAGCTTTTCCCAGCTAATGCCAATCTTTCTTGGTGCGCCTTTATGCGGGATGTCTGCTGCGATAGAGAAACTGGAAAATGCTTGATTGTATATTGAAGTTCAAAAGAAGGTCAGAAAATGTTTTTTTTTTTTCAAATAAAAAAAAACCTTTCACCATCACAAAAAAATTTAAATATTTTTGGCTTACAACTTCTTTCTTATTTAAACATTTCAGCGAATTAATAACACCTGCCCTACAAGGCTCCAAGGTAGGTTAGGCACTATTGTGTGGAAAAACAAAGAGCAGCAAAAGTACTACCATTTTCCTACATTTTGCACTTAGTTAATTCGATTAATTGCGATAAATTATGATTGACTGACTGCTGACATTGATATCCATTCCAAACTGTCTTAACTCTTAACCCATTTTGTCTAACTTCTCTCCTCATGGGGTTCAGTCTTGTAAAACCTCTTTTCGACACAACATAATGCCGAGGTCCCCTTTTCGGAATAATTCTTTCGACTGGAAAGTAGTTAAATATTTTGTTTACTTCGCAAAAATATTCGGGTTGATTGATTTTACCATCACAAACAGTGGTCGTTTCAAACCTTCACCAAAGCTGCAGCTATACAGCATCGTGTGCAGACTTTCAGTTGCTTTTGGCTACATCTTAATACTGCCGATTTATTATCAAATAACCCTGCTGCCCTATTTGAGAGAACTTTTCATAGTTCAACTAGTATCGATGTTGTCTTTCACCATTGCATCCCAAGTGTCCCGAATAATAGAAAGCAAGCAGTTCATCACTGCCCTTAATGAGTCCGTTGAGATCTTCATTCGTATCCAATCGATAACGGGTGATTCGAAAATATTCAGCAAATCAATTTACTTACTGATTTTCAGTCGCATAGCAGCGACGGCAGTGATCTGGATGGACCTATTTAATGTGATCATGGAGGGTGACTTTTTACACTCTGTTGGATTTTTCCTGTGGGTCTTTCTGTGGTTTGGAATTTTTCTGATGCAGGACTTCATAAATTTGAGCTTCCAAATAACTGCAGGATTATATCAGAATATCGGAAACTATATGAAATGGTTGGCAAAACGTTTGGAAAAAGTCGTTCAGGCTAGAAATATGTCGAAATTTCGTCGAATGCAAACACTTTGTGAATTTTCTGAGGAACTTGAAAGAGTCTCACTGATTTATACAGATCTCTACAAAATCATTAATGAATTTCAATCAATGACAAAAATTCAGCAATTTTCTGGCATCTACTTCTATCTTTTTGTGATAATTGGAAATATACATTACACGTTTTTGAACTACACGGCAACAGGAATTATTTATTGGGGTTTACTCGCAATAGCTTTTAAACATCTGGTGGATTTTTTGTTTTTTATGTTTCTGATCGATTTGACAGTGCGACGTTCGAAAATTCCATTGAAATTGAATTTGGAAAATTTTTGCTCGGATATTGATAGCCGTTGGGATAAGAGTGTATGTAAATATGGAAAGATTACATTCATTACAAGAAATAAACTTTTTTATTTTTTTGCTTCCATTTCTAGGTTAATGATTTTCTTAGTAAATTTAAATTCGAATGTTTACAATTTGATGTCTACGGACTTTTTGAACTGAATAATACATTATGTTTGGATATTTTCAAATTAATAGTGACATATTTTTCTATTTTGATACAATTTAAATATTTAGGATATCCAGTTCCAAACAAACTGGATTTGTTTTAATATTATAAAAAAAAAATATAAAAAATAAAAAATACTTTTAAAATTTCGTCCGTAGTATATATTTTGTACTTAAGGTAATAGTAGTTAGTGTACTGGACTTTTACGCAACAGGCCTGGGCTCGAATCCGAGTTCCAACTGAAACATTTTTCCAGAGGTATTTATGTTTATTGCTTCTTGCGAGGAAGTGGCAGTTAGAGCTCCAACCTCTTTGCTATGATGAAATGCCCGTTCGTCCACTTTGTCTCCATTGCTTTTAGTAAATTATTCTAAGACATGCTTACAGGCTGGGTTCCTGAGCTTGCCAGATTTTTCTTGCAGCTCAACGGGACAAATGGCTACAGTGAAAGAAAATCCCGTTATTTAAAAATGTTTGGGATAAAACAGATACAAACAAAATCGTTATACAGGGTGTTTTGCAAAGGTGTGACGAAATCCCAGAGTAGTTTGAGTCGAGAATCCAAAAATCTATTCTCTAATTTATAATGTGTCACATACGAGGGTGGGTCAATAAACCTCTAAATATTAAAAGAAAAATGCGCCTTTCGGAAAAGTTTCTCAACATAACCTACTTTTAGCTCGATAGACTTTATCCAGGGTCTTTCTAATTTTGTATTCCCTCGAATAAAATACGTTTTCTTGAAAGCCTCAAAATATGTACTTGTTTTTTTTTTTTATTTTGAATGACCTTAGCATTCAAGCCAAATTTTTTGTCCACTGAGCCATTTCTTCATATTGGGAAATAGGAAATAGTCGCAGGGGGGCCAAATCCGGAGAATAAGGTAACTCGTATCTTAAGTCATGCAACTTTTCTATTGCGACTGCGGACTAATCCAAGATATAAAAACTGTCGCCATCAACTTGTTTGCCGATGAACCCAGTTTGACTAGGATGAATCCACTGTTTGGACTGTTCTTTGGTCTCTGATAAATGGTGATGTGTCATCCATAGGTACACGGTGCAATGGCAGCCCTTTTCATTGTCCTGTGTTATTATTTAGTTTTTATCGCACGGAATAGTTTGTGTTTGGCCGTCCCGAGGTATTGCTACCGTTTTAATAAAGAAAATTGGTAGAAAGTAAATATTATTGCAATAAATAATTTAAGTAAAGTAAGTAAGAAATTCATTTATTAACATTTTCTTCTCTATATGTACAAAGAATTTTTGAATTTAAAATCTCTGGCTGTGCCGTCAGCTCGACTAGCAACTTTAATTTTATCTATTATTTTTAAGATATATGTATGTATGTATGAATGTTTATTTCTATTAACACGATGTTCAGTTTAAATATTTGGTTGTTATTTATGTAAATATTCGAATGATACTAAATATATTCCGTCATGAGCAGCATCCTAAATTTGCAAATTTCCTTCAAATAATGGGCAAGATTTGTCCAGTCTGATCCATTTAATATAAGTATTATTTCCGGTACAGAAAAAGAACGTTTTCCAAAGTACGCGAGTCTCCTATGTTTAAAAACTGGACACACGCTCATAAAATGAAAACAGTCTTCCTTGGATTTGAGGTTGCATAATGTGCAAAACTGATTAAAACTGCCATTATATGGTCTTCCGTTAAGGCTGAGTACTTCACACCTTACTTTGAATATTAAAGAAATGTCCTTAAGGCTAAGAGAATCTTGAAAATAATTGTTATTGCTCAGATTAAATTCTAATTGGCTATACAATATTCGACTTTCTGATTTGGTGGCTGTTTCTATAAAATACTCTCGTATCGAGTCTTCATTAAATTTGATAATTCGATAAAGTTGCTCTTTAAAACCATTTATGTTGCTTGTATCAGTTTGAATAACTTCTCCAAAAGTCGTGCCAGGACGCTGCCATTTGTCAAACCACCAGTCTTTGTTCCTGCCTTCATAAAGGAGCAACGTCTTGCTCAGCCGATCGTCTCTTAATCCTAAAACTTTTATGAGGGAATCAGCTTGTAACTTCAGTGTGCTAGTATATAACTTTGGTAAGCCTGTTTCTAAATATATCGCATAATTTGGGGTGTTGATTGGCAGCTTGAACATTTTTTTGATGAAGCTTCTCTGAAGTTTCTCGATTTCTTCATAATCTTCCATTCCCCAAACTTGGGCTGCATAGCGCAATGAAGATTTCACAACTGAATTGAACACTTGGTATCTATTTGGTAGATATCTGTATCAAATTATTCGAAAAAATCTTTCGCCATGTTAAGTTTATCAGACTTAGAGAAGAATTGGCTTTTTCGGCTAGGTGCTTACAAAAATCCAGTGTTGGGTTAAGTTTGACTCCAAGTTACTTGTATTCTTTTGTCACTTCCAAAGGCCTTCCATTCAACGCCCAGCTAGTTCCAACTTCATTCCGATTAGATCGGGAAAAAATCATAACTTTTGACTTTTCGGTGTTGATTTCAAGTCCCCAAATTTCGCAGTATGTGGCAAGACAGTTAATCATTAGATGCAGATTGTCCTTTGATTCCGATAATACGACCAGGTCGTCGGTGTATAGCAGAACATTTATTTGGGTTCCAGCCATTCTAATTCCTCCAGGAAGATGGTTTACAATGTCGTTTATAAATAGTGCAAACAAAAGAGCACCTTGCTTAACTCCTGAATCAGTTTTAAACCATTTAGAGTAATGTTTTCCATCCCAAACTTTAGCCTCTGTATCTGTATACATATGTTTGATTACATGCAGAAATCTAGTCGAAACACCTATCTGTGACAGTTTGTATAATAATGCATTTCGATTAACTAAATCAAATGCTGCTTTGAAATCCACAATCAGCGCATACACCTTTTTGTTTCTAGCGTGGAATGCCTTAACTATTGACGACAGACAAAAAATTTGATCGATCGTTGAATAATTCTTCCTAAACCCGGCTTGGAAATCCAACAGTATATTTTTGTCCTCTACCCATTTTTCCAATCGGTCAGCAAGAACTCCACAAAATACTTTCGCTATGATATTCATAAATGAAATGCCTCGGTAGTTTTCGACGGCATTTTTTAATGCACCTTTTTTGTGTATTGGAAAAATAACAGCTTTTTTGAAAGAAGAAGGAATTTCAGCGCTCACAAGAATCTTGTTAAAAAAAAGCGCTAACAGGTGACTGTCGAAAGACTGAGATGCATTTTTGAAATGTTCATAGGGGACTCCATCATCACCTGGTGCTTTACTATTTTTAGCTTTTTGCAAAACTGTTTTTATCTCAAAAGAAGATATTTTTGTATCCAGTATATTATCCATAATAAAAGGTTCGGCGTAAGAAAAAGTTAAGTCATAGTTTTTTCGCAGAAGGCTCGAGAAATGAATGGAAAGTTCTTCTGCGGAAACAGCTGTGCCAAGAATATACTGTGCACCATTTATTTCCCTCGCTATGCTCCAAAATTCCTTTGTGTTTTTTGTTTTACCAAGTAATTTAGCTTGTTTGTTTTCATAATCAACTTGCTTTGAAGAGCATAGATTTTTATAATGTGTGTTTGATTGAATGTACCATTTTCGTAGTTCTTCATCGTCTGAGCTACGTAATACATTTAAAAGTGCAAATGATTTTTTCCTTGCCCTCTTACACTGGTTATCAAACCATTTTTGTTTAAAAGCTTTGGTGGCATTGGAATTTCTTTTGCTTGAAGAATTCCTAATGCATGTAATTAATTGGTTTAAAAGAGTGTCAGTGGACTCAGATACAGCTGGAGCTCTCGAAAGCCAGCCATCTAAATTGTGTTGGTACGCTTCAGCATCTTCATTCATCCATTTAAGCCGTGGTAACAATTGCAAATTTATTTGTTGAGAATCTGGTTCAGTTCTCCAGCTCACTACAATCGGCATATGATCAGAGAAGGTTTTGCATAGAACTTCAAAGTTATTTATATGGTCTAGCCAATCATTATTGATCATACAGTAATAAATAACTGATTTTCCCTGACCGCCAACAAACGTGAAGTTACCTTCTGTGTCTCCTTCTGTGCAGCCATTCAAAGCAATAAAATCGTACATTTGAAGTGTTTCAAGTAATGAGATACCATTATTATTACATACATTATCTTTGGATATTCTGCAATTAACATTTATATGGGTATTGCTGATATTCCTCACTGTAGTGACTTGGTTGCAACTAGATCTGGCGTTGAAGTCTCCAATTATTAATACGCTCTTGCTTGATAAGAATGATAAATTGTTGTTAAATTGCTCAAAATCTTCGGTCCACTTGTTGCAATTTAAATAAAGAGGCATTATAAACATATCATTTCGATTTAAAAGTCTAACTACAGCAGTTTCTTGGATTTCTACAAATTCGTAATATTTTAAATGTGTTGTTCTTATTCCATAAAGACACCTTCCGCTTGCACGTCCCTTGGTATAAGTCTTGGTTGCAGGAATTCAGAGGAGTTTAAATCCGTTGAAGTATTTTGAGAATTTATTTGTATTTTCAATGGTAATATGTGTTTCAAAGAGGAAAAACAGATCAAAAGTTTTAACAAAATGGAAAAAACATTATAGGCTTATATTTTACAAAAACTAATACTTAATGAGCTGACGGTATTTAAATTTCAGTTTCTTGGTTCAATATTACTACTGCGTGGATCTTGGTAAAGTGGCATCACTCACTGGTTGTGCCGAAGTTGGCCTTGATGATCTAGTCCATTTGTTGCGACTTCTATTTGACAGCGTATGGTTTTTGACACTTCCAAAGTCCATTTGACCAAACATCTGTAGCAGTTCGTGTTCACCATCATTTTCATTAAAGGAGAATGGGCAAATTAGTATGAAACATGGGCGTGAGCGGCCAAGAATGGTTTTGTTATTTTTGGATGTGTTTTAGTCCTACAATCACCGTGCAGAAATTTTTTCATTGTGGTGTACTTTAAAACCGAAAAAAATGCATTTTTAAAAGTTTTGCTAAGTTACTGGCTTCTGACCAACTCAAAAATAGAAAAAGAAAATGGAACAAGGATTCTAGACAGTCTCAAGAATATTTTGTATATAAAAATGGCCATATAACATCATTAATAAGAACATTTACCTACCATAAAACTATAATATTAAAATTCTCACAATATTAAAAAATCCTGAGTAAAATAATATGTTTAAAAAATTACAAAGTTGTTGAAATGCGTACTGGGTCTGTTTAAACCCGTAATGCGTCCTTGGGATATTCTGAAACCCCGTTAAACACACAACTACAGTGTCAATAGACGTTATGAAGTTAGAATAAAGTATTACACCCACTAAAAATATAATCACTATGCAATATTGCTCAATGCAATTGCATTATATTAACATTGAAATATCTTCTTTTCTAAATGAAATGCAATGTAATGTCCATAGTGAAAGTTGCTCCTGAGTAGCATACCTTTCATTTGACACTTATTTCATCAATGGCCGCTAACGCCCAAAAATGCCCATTCTCCTTTAAGTTTATTATAAATGTCCAAATAAAATACTTTATCTTCAATAAGAAGAGTGTTGTTTTTAATTCTCACTATAGCATTTGATTTATTAAATTTTATAATTTTTTTATATTGCAATAATATGCTTCGCTTACGTTGCATTTGTTTTGTGAAATCACGTTGTATGAAGACACCTGTGTTATTTAGCTTGGCAGAGTTTTTTTTTAACATTTTCATGGCAATTTCATTACAGCCGGTGCTTAGTTTCATTTTGATTGAATTGTTGTTTTCACTTATTTTAATGGCTTTTGGCATTTTTTGCATATCTGCGCCGTTCAAAAGGAACTAGGTGATACTTCGCACTTTTTCTTCTGGATCCGAATTTTCGATGGGAATAGAAAAAATAATATTTTTGCCTTTTAGTTCACGGCATTGTGTTTCAAGTTCCTCCTCTAACAAATTGCAACGAGATTCGAACTGTTGAACTTTTTGTGTCAATTCTTCATTTTGTTTTCTCAAGAAATGTATCTCGGTGTTAAGTTTATTTAGGTCTTCTTTAGCCAATTTCGTAGTTGCCCTTGAAAGTTCTATGTGAAGGGAATCATCGATGATAAGTTTAATTTTTTGTAAGTCTGATTCAGATATAGACATTTTTGCATTCTTTTTAAAAATTGTATTGGATCTGCTACTAATATCTGCGTTTTGATGATGAGAGCCGTCCAGTGGAGTTTGACAGCTTTTGCGTTTATTGTCGTGCATGTTATTAAGATCACAGACTTAATATTAATCCTTAATTTTATGATGTTACCTGTTTACCAGCAGATATTCAGATAGATGTGCCACGGTACTGACATCCTCGCACAACATTCATTCAAGATTATTTTATTCAGAAATAAATATTTTGACTTAATTTTTGTTTATTTTTTCAATCAATTATTGCACTCAAACATTGTTGAGAACAACATATCTATTCAAAGAAGTATTTCATTAGAAAATAGAATATTTAATCGGAAAAACAAGGAACGGACATGCCACGGTACTGACATTTTTACTACACTTTTGCAAACCATGTGGAAGAAGTAGCAAATTTAGTTATGATATCGAATGTAGATTGTAGTAAATAGCCATTTACCCAATTCAAACCAAAAATATATACGAATATTTTGCATTATATTGCAAAAATGGCACTGGACACAAAGAATCACAGTTGGAATCACACGGAATCATCAACATATATTTCTTCATAAAGCCGAGTACGCTGCTGATGCGAAATGAAAGATTCGATACAAAAATGACACAGCGAAATCATAATCGAAGAATTTTGTTGAGTTCTACTTTTCATTCTGGAGTATGGTGATCAAACGACAATTATTGTAGCAGATTATTTGGAGAAGTCCACATTTTTTTCGCACACAATTTATTGTTAACATTAAATTCCATTTGTCAGCTTGTGCATTCTTCCACAACTTCTATATTCTTTGTAAATGTATTTCATTTCATAGATTTTCAACCAAAAAAAAAAAATACATAACTTCATTTAGATAGCACTTTATGTATATCTGTATTTAACGACAAATGAATTAGGTAGATACTCTGCTTTTCAAATAAAAATAAATACAAAACAAAACTTCATGAACAAATACATTTTGCCAATACACAAGCACCCAGAGAATCGGAAACTAATTTCAAATAAAAAGCAACAACAACAACAAAAAATGAAAGAACAAAAAAAAAACATCCGGCACCCGGACTATTAAAGTTAAAATCCTCGTTAAAATACCTCACCACATTGCAAAACTATTGTGTAACTATATAAGGAAGCCATATCCTTTCTACGAGCGGAAGACCACAGCTGCAGTCTCTGCAATAATAATTGAATTGTATAGCCGTTGTAAATCATTGTGTAGAATTTAGTGCCGAGGAATTGACTTCCCACTTTTCTTCTGCGGAGTTCTTTTAGTATAGATTGCTGCGTCTCTATACAGTTTTTGTATGGGAGGGTAGTAAAGTCAATACATTGTAAAATCGACCGACCCTTCGCAGAACTATACTGTAAGAGCAAAGCAATGGTATCGTTCAAAATGAAAATTTTGGCAGACATTATGTTTGTTTATTGAAACATTTAGTTACCTTCCTTTTTCGAAGATCTATCTCCGAGGTTCTCAGGCCACAGTGATAGACAATGGTTTCAGCCAATAAGGTATTTAACAAATCGAGACAGGAAAGAGCTTTAGTGAAAGGATGAGGTCCATAAAATCAACGCACACACCACAAACCAACAAACTTTATCTGAACGAACATAAATTTTAACAATGGGAAAAAAGTAAAATAGTTTTGAAACAACATCCCCGGTGGGTGTCTGTCCATGTCCACGTCCAAATCATCTTTTCTATTCAGAAAGCTTGTATAAAAATTTAAAACATTTCTATTTCTGTTTAACTTTATGTTAGTGTGCGTTTTTCTTTTTTTATGCTCTCATGCCTGAGAACCATCAAGGGATCTCTTTTTTAAATTCAAGGGTCGTCTAAAGGGATATGCACAAAAGTTGAAAATCTCTACTTATCACCCCTGAAAATCCCATAAGGTTGAATATTGTAAATATTTTCCCTTCTTTCGAACCATTTAGTTTCCCCAGGGCAGGAGTAAATATTACGCCTATTTATTATGCTCCCTATTCATTTTCAAAATTCTAACAAAAAAATGTTAAAAATAAAAGTTTGGCACGCATATAGTCATAATCCTGATAACACACACTATTCAAAAATTTGAAATCCTTGACTGAATTATAGCCCTATAACTATAACACAATAATAAGGGTTACCATGATGTCAGGGTATTTCAAACATACTGTAACAGACGGTTTGATTGTTCATTTTATTGATATATTCAGGATATCATTATTAGCATTATAAAAAATAACGACTTTCAATGCTGAAGTCAACGGGCCAAAACCAGTAAGACAACCCTTTAAATAGTTTAAGTCAATTTTCTTGTGAGGATGACTTTATTTTCAGTATATCCAACAATCAAACATTACAGACAACCCTTTGAAAATAATTGTCCATTAATAAAACTTGGGAATCACCCAAATCATTTGTGATGATAACAAAACATCAGATAAGTCCATCCAAATAATAATTTAGGCGAATATGCTTTTTTTAGGATTGTGGTATAATACCAAGAAGTCTGTGATAAAAATCTAAATTTGTTCCAAAATATTTTGTTCATTTTTATAGACCCAAGCTTCCCTCATTTTCCTAAAACAAAAACACCCATAAGCTCTAGAATCCGTGTAGATTAATTCTTTCACAATCATGGTTAAATAAAACTTTACGCCTAGGGTACAAAGCTTGCCAGAAAAAACATCACCCGAAAGCTGAAATACCACGAGAAATGCTACGAAATATTGATTGCATTGAAATCTACGAGGCATACTGAAACAATTTTGCATCTAACGATTTTTTTCTTAAATTTTTGGAAGTGCCACTGATTGTTCCATGTTGTAACGAACAACTAGAGGAACCGCTTAACCACTGTACTAGGCTCGATTTTGAAAACCTTTGGTTCATATGCTGCGAATCCACCTTGGATAAACCTAACTGGAAAAAGCCACGTTGAGGAAACATTCCTTTAACTGAAAACGAAAAGACTGAGTTCAAAATATTCATATTTTTATTTAATGCAACACAGAAAAAATGCACGTCTGAGTTTTACTTACTAGTTGATTAGAACTTAAAAACTGTTAGCTGTTTGCTGTCCAAACTGTTAATTATTTCTGTTTTAAGTCAATTTCTTGAAAAATGTACCCTCCTGGCTAAACGGGGGAGAACAGAACCCGCTCTCCTGATTTTTTTTCTCATCCCAACGCTCAAGCTTTTTGTCACATTGTATACGGATCACCTAAACGAAATACTATGTTTCGTGACCTTCTTAAGGGTTTTTCATCAGGGACGCTACAAAACTAGAGCAACAGGGACAGCAAACGACGCCATATTTCTTGCCTCTCTTTTAACATTTCTCTTCAGTAAGGTTTGCCATTTCATGATGGAAAGATATACGAGCCAACAAGGAGTGAAAATTATTAAAATTTACTACCGAAATTCGGAGTCAGTGGCCTCAACGTTAAGAGCGCTACGTCCAATTTATGGATGAGGCTCATTCATGGCTTCATCAATAATCAAAATATGCGGTATTGGTCAGGCAGCAATCCACACGTACTCCATGAGTCATCATTGCATCCCGAAAAAATTACGGTTTGGTGTGGTTTATGGGCCGGCGGCGTCATTGGGTCGTACTTCTTCCGTGATGGTCAAGACCAGCACGTTACTGTGAATGGGGATCGCTACCGTTCAATGATAACCGAATATTTTTGGCCCCAATTGGATGATATGGACTTGGAGGACATGTGGTTCCAACAGGACGGCGCCACAAGCCACACAGCAAATGTCACAATCAATTTATTGGAAACCAAGTTTGGAGAACGTGTTATCTCACGAAATGGTCCAGTCGCGCCGTTAGACTATTTCCTGTGGGGCTACGTCAAGTCTATGGTCTATGCCAACAAGCCAGCGACGGTTGATGAACTTTGTACGAATATCAAACGTGAAATTGCAGCAGTATCGGTCGATTTATGCTTGAAAACCGTCGAAAATTGAGTTCAGCGTCTGGACTTCTGCAAGCGTGCCCGTGGTGGCCATGCAAAAGAAATCGAGTTTCATACATAATGGCATTAAACGTTCTTTCACAGGAATTAAGAATTTCATTGATATCCAAAACCGTTTTTGTTTTATTTAAAAAAAACTTTTGTAGCGCTCTTATTGAAAAACCCGATATTAGTAATAAAGTTGAGCCCGAATCGACGGGGAATTTTCCCAAAACCTTTAAATAAATCTCTGTATATATTTTTACTCGTTTAAGATTAACTTAACGTAAATTGAAATTAATGTTCTTAATGTGTTTTTAAATTCTTAAAACTAAATATCATAAATATAGAACTGTCATACTTTACCTCATACATGCAGCAGGGAACAAATCAAAACTACCCCACAATTTACTCGCAAAGAGCCCTTTTTGGAGCACAAATTCACTGTTTAATGAAGTAAAATTGGCAAGGTTTTTACTCATGGAACACACACAAAAACACAATTCTGTACTTTTCTGATTTTTTCTGTAACTGTCTGTTCGAAACAGATTCTATCGGAATTGAAAAAAAAGAGCTGAGTAAAATTCAGGATTTGATAATATGCGTTCCTCTCTCACCTTGAGGTATTAGTTTGGGGGAAAGATTTCTTCGCGCTTCAAATCACTCCCGATTATTTTAGAGTAGCTAGGAGAATGCCTAGAAGAAAATTTTCCTCGATTTTAATTCTTTTAAATTTTCTCGGATAATTTAGATGAAAGGGTGGTAAACTCAGCCATTTGGATTTGAAAAGTTTTGGAAAGACATCCAAAAACTTGCTGAATCATTTAATGTGTGTTGGAGAGTAAGGTTTCGATGAGATTCGACAACGGAGGAATGGAGTTTTTTGAGGAGAGCACGTAAGCTATCCATGTCCAGGAAGCCGTGATCCCGTGACTGAAGATCTCGAAACCGTTGAATGGTTTTTTGAATGTGTGAGAGACTGTAAATGGCCGAGGTATAGACAATAGGTTAAGCATGGAAAGCTCACCCTTTGCAGAGCTTTTCAAGCGAGAAGTTAATTTTTATTTTGAAGTTGAGAATAATTTGAAAGAAAAATACAGGAAAAGATACTTTGGAAGAAAATTTTAAAAAAGTTGTTAAGGAAATTTTAAGGAGATAAATTAGTGTTTCGAGCTGCAAAACAATTTTGAGCGAACTGAGTAAAATCGAGGTGATAGAGGAAAAAGGCGGATAGGAGATCCACAGGCATAGTAAAAAAAACTATGTAGAGTGTTACTCAAACATATTTTTTCGTGTCAAATTTGAATAGATCATTATTTTAGTTTGTTTTATTTCAAATTACATCCTGGTTTGGTGGGACAAGGTTTTTGCATCGTCAACGGCCCATTTTCATTGCATTTTATTTCTTTGATTTTGGCCTTACGTTTCATCGTAAGACCTTTTAATTTGCTGGGTGGCAGCACTTTATGTATTGTCACTTTGTCAGTCGTGGAAGTTGTTAAATGCATCCATAGTTTCACAGTTCATCTTTTCTTGTGATTCTTATGGCGACGCACGCAGGTTTCGTGCCATCGTTTCTTTTATTGAATAATTAAATTAATTAGTTTGTTTAGATTTATATAAATCCTTTGAATTCGCGGATAGTAGTTCCGCCATCATAACAATAAAATCGCGTTTAATAATTTCGCAACAAGGTACTATATGGCGAGCTATGCACTCGCAAGAAAAAATTGAACTCGAGATTTTGATCAAACTTGTCATTATGATGATACATGATAGGGAAGAAGAAAATAATGGGTCTCTCAATTATTCTGTGTGTCTGTCTACCTGTTCGGTTACAACCTAAACCGCTTGATCGATTTTATCAGAACTTCGTACATAGTGGTATTTGGTGTTTGACACATTCTTTTAAATTTTTTTTAGAACTAAAAATAACGGTACCTGCCATACAATTTTTTTTAGCAATTTAACAAAATCTCATTTTTCTCAAAAACAGCTTCACAACTTTTCTTAAAAACAAATCAATAAATTTCTTTTAGTAAAGGCTACCTTTAAATAGGAAACCATTTTTCAAAAAATGGTTATTAATGGTACCTCACAAAGAACCATTTTTTATTTTCAATTATCTTAAAAGTGGTATGACTGATCACAATAATTTTCTTATACAGAAGCTTTTTAAAAATATAAACAGTTTTTGTTTCCAAAATTTTCATATATTATTCATATTTTTTGGTTGGTTTTTTAAAAAAGATTTCAAATTTTGTTTGAAAATCAAATATTTCGAGAATCTTTTAAAAGACAAACGGCTGATTTCACGAAAGCAGTTTAGCCTTTAAGATGCCAGTTATAGCTATCATTGAAACTCATCATTGAAAATTTTAATGATTGATTTTGAGACGTTTAGGAAGTAAAATCATTTATTCTTTTGATGGAAAAATAAAGCTAAAGACCTAATTAATATTTCTAGCCAAAAAAATTTTTCAAATAGGCCCAATTTTCCACATAAAAGGACTTTTCTTATTTCAATGATTGAACTACCTTACCAATGATCATTGAAAAATTAAAAGTCAATTTTTGTGGAAAGTTGGGCCTTTTTGAAATTTTTTTTTGACTAGAAATATTAATGAAGTCTTAAACTTTGATCGTCCATCAAAATAATAAATGATTTTGCCTCCTAAGCGTCTCAAAATCAATCATTAAAATTTTCAATGATGCGTTTCAATGATAGCTATAACTGGCACCTAAAGGATGTTTTTTGGTTTCACAAAATGCTTTTATATTTAAGAAGATTTTAAATGCCCTTCTTGTAAACTAAAAGCTCGTTTTTGTCTCCTTAAATTTTAAAAGTCTTTTTTGCTAGCCATTCCAGTCAACAACAGCTGATATTTTGCTGTCAGAATAATTCTCCCTCATCCATAACGCTTTCTCAATTTTTCTCATAAACTTCGCATGTGCGAGGGAAACAACCTCTTTTTTTGATGTGAGCAAACTCAGTAAATTTAAAATCTCCCTAAAATATCCCTTTTCTACATTTGGTGAAACTGAAAAATTTTAAATGACTGATAAAATTTAGAAGGGGTTCAGATAAAAGTAATTTTAGTGTTTTTTTATGAAACTGTGTATAAGCCTTTTGAACATAAGAGCAAGTACGTTTGGTGGCCCAATTCAAGTTGATCGGTTGAATCAATCAAAACCCGTAGGTACGTGGAAGAAATGAAGGCACTTCTTAAAACATGGAGACCACGAGGCAGTTAGTTCAATTCAATTCAATTCAGTCACCGCAGACGTCAACCGATTGAGGATAAACAATTTTTAGCCATAAATACTGTTGGAGTTTATAATTTCCGTTAGTGGTATGGCAACCTTGGACCTTATACCTCTCCATCATATACCTACTGGGTCTAGTTTTGGGTTCAAGGTCACAAGGAATATATCCGTAATCTCGATTTCCCTTATTATAGTTTTTTTTCAAAGGGGGAATGTTTGCGTGGTGGGAAACAAATATTTAGGAAAATACTAAGCAAATATACTTGGACAAGGATTACGTGCCATAATAGGGATTTTCCGAGTGAGTGCTTTTATGTTAGACAATCAAATAAACCAACGAACGTTTCGTGGTGAAATCACTAAATTCTAAAGAGTGTAATTCCAAGTAAGTATAGGTTTATTTTTTTTTTTCAAATATCACGCAAAGCAAGGAAGAGATTGAATATTAATTTGTATGTCCCTCGTGAAATGCTTTAGCTATAAATTCATTTCTGGATATACTTTTCGTGGAAAAAAAAATCAACAAAGCACCAGATGCATAACAACCTACACTCAAACCAATGTGTCGATTAAAAATAAAACCGGAAAGCCTTTAGCTGATGTAGAGCCTTTCTGGTGCTACCGTTTCTAACTAATCGTTTGATGTTTCTTTTTTTTTTGTTGTTTTATAGACTTTTACGAGTGCTATATGGATTGCAAGTGAAATAACCTTTAAATCACTCAAATTAATCAATAATAAATCAAAACGTCCTTATAGAGCTATAAAATATTTGCAGAAAACAATTTCCTCTACAACACTCGATTCGATGCGATGCTCCCAAAGGATGCATTAAAAGTGTGTATAGGCTATCGATTTTTTTTGTTGCAAAGTGATTACACACACGTGTGGAACATTAAATGCGATAACGATAACTAGATTGGATTTTCGCAGAAGGTACCCGCACTTATACCACTAACTCCTACTACTACACCAGCCGTGGCTGAGCTGCTCCTGAAGGCATAGCAAAAACGGCTTATGAATTGATTGCAAACATAATATAGTTACGCGGAATAATAATTCATTTAATAAAATTACTTGAACCAATTAATATTGAGAATCAATTGCAATTGTCAGTATAAATTACTGTTGCTATTATGAAAAAAGTTACTATGAAGTGAAAGCAAATGAATTTAATTGTAAAGGAATTAAAACCAATGAATATGGTCGATATGTACATAATGTACATGAAGTTACCTAAATAAAATGAAAATAAATGAGAAAATTATATGTAGGTACGTTATGGAAATCATATCAAATAATTGCAGCTTCCTACAAGTTTCTGGAAAGCCAAACATAAAATTGAGAAAATGAGGGGAAAAAATAATGATCCGAAATCCGCCATTTTGTTTAGTTTTCAATTGTAGTACCTCGTGGCTTGATGGTTAGTGCGTAGGACTGTCATGCAGAAGAAGTGGGTTCGATTCCCAGCCGTGCCACCTAAAAACAGAAATGTTTTATTCGAGGTACTGCCTCTTGCGAGGAACTGACAAATCCTCCAAGAGTATACTTGTCATGAAAAAGTGCATCTCATTTAGCCGTTCGGACTCGGCAAAAAACTGTAGGTCCCCTCCATTCCTGCCAACAAACACGCACACAGGAATGGTTGTGAGTTGTAAGTCACTAGGCCTTGGTTCTCCATGAGCTGTTGCGCCACCCAATTTATTTATTTATTAGTTTTCAATTGGGGTCAAAACTAACCTTCATTACAAGAATAAGAAGAGAAGTGCTCGATGTGACGCTTTCCACCAATTCTGATTCCATTGCAGTCAGCAACAGGGTTGTTAGATGTGGCTTTTTGTCGATAAACAGGCGATTTGAAATTTGATTTGGGGACACGAAAATCGGTTTGGCGATGTACCTTAAAAAAAGGCGATATATTTTGGTTTTGGCGATTTTAATTTTCTGAATCAAAATCCATATATTGTCGGTCAAAAGGTAAAACTCACGAAGTATAAACAAATATCGTCGGTTCAAAGGTAAAACTCACTAAGTGCAGAAAAAAAAGTTCAAGAAAATAAGAAAGAAATGAATTTTTTGAATGCAAAAAGCCTCGTTTTGCACGTGTTTTATAAGAACATTGAAAGGTTTACCCTGGAACTTTAATTTAAAATTTTCGGAAATTGAAATTTCAGCTTCAAAAACTATGTTTCAGTCTAACTTCCTTCAAAAGTGTAAAATGTTAGTTAGTGAGTTTTACCTTTGAACCGACGATATATTAAAGAAAATGAGAACGAAATACATTTTCTTATTCAAAAAAGTTTCATTTTGCAAGATATTCCCGGAAACTTTATTTTAAAGTTTGCGAAACGTGACTTTTCATCTTCAAAAAGTTTTTTTCATCCTAATTTCGTTCAAAAGTATGTTATGTAAGTTTGTGAGAATAGTTTTACATTTAAACCTTCGACCACGATCTTTATTTATTCTACTTTTAACGTCCAGATCCGTACCACCGTTTGCAGAAATAATACTGCCAAGGTAGTTAAACTGTTCCACTACTTCAACTGGCGTCTCCTGTAGAAAAATACGCTGCTGTGTGAAGCGGCCTTTGGCTTTGAGCATTATTTTTGTCTTTTTGCTGTTTATTCTTAGACCAGTCGACTCTCCCTTCACTTGCAGTGTTTGGCACATCCCGTTCAGCCCACTGATGTTATTTGCCAGTAGACATATGTCATCGGTATAGTCTAAATGACTGAGCCTTTCGAACGGTCTCCATTGAATGCCCTGTCTCTCAGCTGTACCAACACTGGCCGTCAATACGTCATCCATCGCCAGCAGGAAGAGAATTGGCGATAGAACATCCCCTTGTCTCACACCCTGTTGCACTACGAAGGAGTCGGATAGCTGCCCATTGTGCAAAACAAAACATTTTGCGTTGTTGTAGGACTCTTTGATGGCAACAATTTTTGGTGGAATTCCTCTACCAAGCAACGATCTCCATATACATACATTCTCGGTTGACTCGATCAAAGGCCTTCTCAAAATCCACGAACATGAGGTAAGGTGGTGATTGAAATTTCATCGACTGCCCGAGGACGATACGCAGGGTGTTGATATGATCAAACACGATCGACCACTGCGGAAGCCAGCTTGATGCCTCTTGAGTGTAGACTCGATTCTATCCTTTATTCACTCGAGAATGATGGCTGACATTAGTTTTGGGAAAACGGACAAAACGGTGATACCACGCCAATTGTTGCAATTCTTTAAGTCACCTTTCTTTGGCAACTTAACAATCACACAATCTTTCCAGTCCCTGGGATAAATTTCGTTTTCCCAAATGCTTTGTATCAGCGGATGTAAAATACTAGCCGCTGTTACGGGATCGGCTTTCAGGAATTCAGCTGGTATTCCATCCAGTCAAGCTGCGTTGTAGCTTTTGAGGAGATTTATTGCTGTATGGATATCCGATTCTGACGGGGGTTCGATGTCAATACCCCTATAGGACCTGCGCATCTCGTTCAGTTGGGGCACTTCAGCACTCTACTCAACTGAATCCTCATTTAGCAGGGCACAAAAATGGTCCTTCCATCTACGAAGCTGATCCTCAATTGATACCAAAAGTGTGCCATCCACATCCATTACAGGATGATTGGTGTTGCTTTTTTTCCCGATAAAATCTTTGGCTATTTGGTACAATTTCCGGATATCTCCTCTTCTGGCAGCGATTTCTGCAATTATGTGCGAGTCCATCTACCCTCACCCTCTTGTCACGTCTCACACAGCGATAGACCATCTTATGTGCAATGCGGTACTCTCTTCGCAAGTCAGCCTTTCGTTGAACATCTGCTGCGGCATTTATTTGGATTTTCAACGTCTCGTTCGCTTGGGTATACAGTTTCGGATCCAGCCTCCATAAAAACACTTTTAATTCCACCTCACATCTCATCAATTGTTGAATTCTGGATTCCGTTTAATGACGAGGCTCTGTCGTTAAGGGTGGTGACATAGTTTCGACATATGTTGGGGTCATTTAAAGCATTAGTAATGAATTTTGAGTTCCTTGCTGCATCCTGCGCTGGTTTTTGTACGGCAGCGGTTCGTAGTTTGAGACTTATCAGAACCAAATGGTAGTCGCTTCCCACATCGGCATTTCTTATACTTCGGACATCACACATAGACTTCCTCCATCGCTGCTGAATCATGATATGATCAATTTGGTTTTCGGTTTGACCATCCGGATGCACCCAGGTAATTTTGTTGCAGTTCTTATGCTTAAATACAGTCCCAAATTTGGTCATTAATGTAGTGGAAGTTTTAGATTTGGCGTATCCGCTTTTTATACCTGACAACACTGGATTCAGCAACTGGAAAGTCTCAAGCAATGTATGCAGAATGTTAGCATTCCAAGTAGAGCACGAAATAAAAATCCAGAGCCCTAATAGTTCGCCTTGTTTAAAAAAGACAGTTTTTCGATTAGAATTTTGAATTTTTTAAACGGTCTGGCAGGGCGAATTATTCACTCAAATAGTCTCGGATTCCATTAAATGTGAGACATGAAACAATGCAACGGTGTTTCAGAGATGTTATTGATTGCGTTATTGATGAATCACCTATCATTTTTAAGGCTCTATTTTTGATTCTATCCAAGAGATTCAAGTGAGTTATAGGAGCACCTACCCAGATGTGGGAGTTGTACTCAAGCTTAGGTCGGATAAAGGCTGTATAGATTGTAGCCAGATCAGAAGGAGAGACAAATTTCTTGCACCGTCGAAGGAAACCCAAACACTTAGCAGCGTTTTTAGCGACGTCAAATATGTGGTCACTCCACAGAAAGTGATCTGTAATGCACATACCGAGGACTGAAAGCTGTTCGGTTTCTTCGATGCAAGTGCCACTCATGGATAGCGGCATAGGGGGTGGGTTCCGCTTTAACGACAGGAGACAGCATTGAGTTTTTGAAGCATTAAATTCCACGCGATTTTTGATTCCCCATTGAACAATGCTGTCGAGATCAGAATTTAATGAGCTAATCATACGGGCACACCAGCATTTATTTTATGAATATCAGACTTGAAACCATCCAATACAGCTTGTATTGAGCGGTCCGAAAGGTAGTTTCTAAGCCAGCGAAGAAGAGATTCATCGATACCAAATGCACGCATTTTCGATAAGAGAGCTTGATGCCAAACCCTATCAAATGCTTTTGAAATATCAAGTGCAACAATCTTACTTTCTCCAAAACGATGTAAAGATTTGTTCCACTGCTCGGTGAGATATACCATCAGATCACCAGTGGACCTATTGCTACGAAAGCCATACTGCCGGTCAATAAGAAGCTTCCATTCTTCGAGATATTTCTTAAGCTGATAGTTTATCAGCGTTTCCATGACCTTGGAAAGAAGGGACGTAAGTGCAATTGGGCGATAATTAGTCGGTGAAGAAGATTCGCCTTTTTTAGGGACAGGCTGGACAAATGCTGTTTTCCATCCACTCGGGAAGAGACCTATAGAGTAGGACAGATGGAAAAGATTACGCAGTGGCTTTGCCAGCGTAGAAGAACACCCCCAAGTAACAATTTTCCTCTCATAGGAATTTCCGAGCGGCTTATGAGACTATATTTCGGGAGCTAGTGTTACTCTAGGAGACTGCTCCAACATTCTTTTGAAAGTGTTACAAGCGTTAAATGGCCCACTTATAGGAGTTAATTTTCCTCTTATAGAAACATTTTAATTGTTCCTATGGGATGACAAACGCCCTATTAATCTTGCTAGGAGAATGCGTCTCTTCTTGTGGGAGGTGATGAAAAGAGAACGAGTAGGTATGTGCAAAATTAAAAAAAAAACATATACACATACATAATTATCTTTCACCTTGTCTATACTTTTTTTGGAAGTAGGTACGAAGATATCACTTTTATCTGTATGTGTCATCGTCATTGTCTCATGGCGAAAAACTAATATGTGTATTTTAGTGAGAGCATTTATATTTTGATATCATGGTGACGTTAATATATTTATAGTTTGTCACATTATGTGAAGCTAAATCTTAGTGCGAATGAAACTTTTTGTACTAACTTAAACATTTTACTTCGGAAAATAACAAAGCGCTTTCAAAATTATTGATATTTGAATTATTTAATTTTTATTTTGAAATAGAAAAAGGGTTACCCTGATGTTTGTTTTGAATCAATATAATACTTTTTATGCTGATATTATTTATGGTATTTATTCATGTTATATGACGAAAACGGTATAATAGCAGAAAATTTGTCGATTTGTTGGTCTTATTCTTGTATACTTGTTGTTTATAATCAAATAATTTACATGAGGTTAAGAGACGTTTTAATGAAAAAAAAAGAAGTTGACAAAATAAACATCAATAGCCCTGTTCTTTAGTGCATTTCTATCTTTGCTTAGAAAAAAAAGTATGAAAAATACAGCAACAATTTGGTATAACTCCGTATTGTTGTTGTTTTAAACATGCTAATTTTTTAAGCGAAGATAAAAATGCCCTAAAAAACAGGGCTGATATAAATACACTAATACTGGTAAATATATCTTAAATAGATTCATCATAATGGAAACCCAAATAAATTATTTTAATATTTATTTTCAAATCACGGTAACCCTCAAACTATACAAACAACACTTCGTTCAAATTGAAATATGGCTGCTGTCCACTCGATACTTTTAACTCTTGAATAAACATTTTTATGAGAGTGTTGTAACATTTATGTTGGTATTAAAACAAATACTTGTTATGAGAAGTGAGATGCTTCTATGTGACTTTTTTTGACAGCTATCAAACAAACCAAGAAAAAACAAACAATTATCGGTGATGCCTTCCTTTTTCTAACGAATTTTTACTATTGTTTATGTTTCAATAAAAGTTGAAATGTCAAAGTAAGAAGTATGTTTAGTTTTGTGCATAACAGTTTCAGAATGATAAATTTACATTATGGCGTAGTAAATGTTGGAATAACTGAACAAAGAATATCAAAAATTAGCATTCCACTAGGCAACAAAATTATAATTATTTGGTCAAATTTACAAGTGTAATAATGTCAAAAAACCTAATATTTCACCGAATCAAAAGAAAATAAATCACCAAAACATTTGTCAAAAATAAAATAAATTTTTAATTGTAATATACAACATCCAATGTTTCCATTCAGGAAGCAAGTCCAATAGAAAACTGAACGTCGGAAAACAATGTACACACAAAACTTTAAGAAAAAGAACGACTTGTGTATGAATCAAATATAAGCAGCTGTGGATGCAACATTTCATCTCATATGAATTCTATAGTTAGTGTTTTGTTTTTGTTACTTTATTACCTCTTGATAAGAGATTTTAAAGATTAAAAAATGACGTTTAGAGCTTAAATTTGATAACAAGATTGTTACAAGACATTAAATTTACATACACGAGGAATAATTGTTCTAGGTATAAAATTGAAGCGATTCAATGTTTGAAAAATGCTAAGCTCGTATAATAAAAACGTTAAAGACGAATTTTTGTTTCATAATGAGAGATCATGTCTTTAGTATAGCAATAAGATCTGAAAGAGAATTATGGGAGTATTTTTGAGAAAATAAGACCTAAGCTCTGGAGAGTTTGTTAGTTGGGCCTCTTCAGAACAATAGGAGGGATACTATCCGGGCCAGCGTATTTGTGTATATCAAGATCTTTAAGGACTCTTGCAACTGTACGATAAGATTCGTCCCATGAAATCGTTAGCGCTCTCAAGTACAGGCGGAGTCATAACACTCACTGGCAGCGTTGAATTAACAGCAAACTGTGCTGCAAGCAAATTGGCTTTATCTAGTGAGCTGACGTAGGGAGTGTTATTGAAGACGAGCGTTGGAACCAAAGATGAAGTAGTATTGCGAATGTTTTTAACAAATGACCAAAAATTTTTACTACCTTTGGGACATTGTAGTATTTTTTGCCGAAGTTTTTGGTCATGCAAAAATTTGGTTCTTTGAATATGAACGTTACAGGTCTTCCTAGCTTGTTTGAACTTATTCCGGTTTTCCTCAGTAGGGTTAGCTTTATAACAACGGAAACTTACATCTCTAACCCTGATTGCCTCTTTACAGCTCGAATCAAACCATGAATTTTCTTTCGGTCTGATAGACTTTATCCTATTCGGAATAAAGTTTCTCATCCCGTGAAGAATTAAATTTGTAATCATATCTGCGCTGGAGTCTACGTCACTATCGAGGAAGCATAGTGACCAGTTAAAGTTTCTAGAGAAATCATTGAGACCGTCCCAGTTGGCTTTCTCGTATTGCCAAACGGTTCTCTTTGGGCTTTTTTCTTTAACTGGGTTTTGTTGGCACGAGAAATTGGCAGATATGACACAATGGTCTGATGTGCCTAGATGCGATAATACACTAATAGTATATTTATCAGGGTCAGAGGTAAGAAACAAGTCTAGAGTGTTCCCGGGTTGACCTGCAACGTCAGGGATTCGAGCTGGCTCGACAACAAGCTGGGCTAGTTGGTTTAACTCAGCGAAGACCTCAATATACCTTCCTTCGGGTGTTGTCTGACCCGAATAGCGAAGCCAACTAGAATTGTGTACATTGAAATCGCCCGTAATGACGATTTCAGTGTGAGGATAATGGGAAACAATTCTTTGGATGGAGTCGGACAGATCATCAAATTCGTTAAAAGTTGAATTTCTGTCCAGATTTGAACTTCGATAAATAAAACAGGTATGTGTGATGTGCTTATTAACCGAAAATTTAAACCACATGAAATTGAAGTTTGTGTTTGAGCACAAGCCATATTGTGGTTGAAGTTGGCGCTATAGACTTAAACGAGGCAAATTTATTTTTTTTTACTTTAAAATTATAAAACCTTTAAGGACTTATTTCACAAATGTCTAATCAAGCACTTCTGCCAAGGTGCCCGTCAAGGTATTCCGCCTGATTTTTTGAACTGAGAGTTGCGAAGACATCTGGATAGGGATGGTATTCAAGAAAATAATACGAAAATTACTTCCGGTTAGGGTTTTAGACAAAAACGGTAGAAATACCATAAAAAGCATTCTGAAAGACTGCGTTCGTCAAGGAAGTTTGGTCTGCACCTGTGAGAGTGTCCGTAAACGAATTGGGTTCAATGTCTTTGGTGTGGGTACGCAAATGACTTGACTTTTTGTGTCTTTGGTTTACTCGGTCAAAGACTTATTTTTGGTTAATTTCACTTAGGACGTTATCTTATTTAATCGGGTATATTAGCAGCAATAGTTTGCAATTTTTCATATAAGTTCATAGGGTTGGAAATCGCTGGATGAGATCCACTCGGATGACTGTGTGCAAATCTTTGAAAACACAATTTGAAAACGAGTTTTGGCTGTCAAATATGACGAAAACTTCTTAATTTAACGAAACTTTTCATTTTGAAATTAACGCGAAGACATTTCGAAGCTTTGCGGGGCCCCTCGAAGCGCCCCGTGTGCAGTGGCACACACAGTACATGCTTTTCGCCGCCAGATGAGTGGCAAACGGGTTCTAAACGAATCTTTAATTTTATTCGTTTCGGAAAATAAATGGATCAAACGCTTAGGTAGACGAAAATATTGTCAAGCTAGAAAACGGCAGCTTTTTAAAATAGTTATAATATGTGCCAGGAATTGAATTCCAAGTTTCCATTAATGGATTTGACATTCTTCGTCGTATTGTTTGACAGAGAGTATTTCTAGCTTAATTGATTCCAACTTTTTCCTTGTTTTGACACATTTTTGAGTGCGTATTGACCGAAATTCACTCAGCTGTTTTTCAATATTTTCAAATTTGGAAAATATTTGTAGTTTTTAAAAGAATTTACAGTTTACCCTCAAAAGTGCGAATGAGATCGATCATGACAGTGAAAGTTTTTATTGCGCCTTTGAAGCTTTACATTTTTTTTACAATTTGTTCTGGATTTTGAATTTTTTTGTATTTTTTTTCAAACAAATTATCATATTTTGAATTTGCAAAATGAAAAGTTTAAATAATTTTCCTCCACATATCACTCACATAATGTCTGATGTTCGTTTACTTCCCAAAACTACGAATTCCTACGATTTTTTTTTTTTTTTTTTCTTATGAGTTTTGACAGCACTTTATGCTAAATTTGTAGAAATTCGTAGTTTTGGGAGGAACGCGAACAGACATAGAATTTCAGTATTATATCTCCCTTAACCTTAAAAATCTGATTGAAAATTAGAATTGACTTTCTCCAAAAAGGGAACCACATCTACTATTTTTCAATGATTTTGTAAACACAATGAAAAAAAAAACTTCAAAAAAAGTACAGTATAGTAAAGAACAAGTGACTCCATCTAGGTATACAAACAAGAATCCCATAGGCTTGGCGCCCACCATCAGCTAACATTAAATTTCTTTAGCACTATTCGGGCTTAACTATAAGCCCTGAAGAAAACTGTCTTGTCGACACGAATTTCATGCTTTTATCGATGGGTTCTATACTAACTTAATTTTTGTCGCTAGGCCTTTTTTTCGTCCGATTCACCTGGGATTGCAAAAAAACACACCTAAAGTTGCATAAGGTTATACATTTTATATGTATTTTTTTAGTATTTTAGTTACTGCCTATAGCTTAAATCACCCTTCAAAGGCGTTCTTGAAAATATCCCAGCATCTCAAATTGTAGAAGTATCGCAATTAAGGAAATTACCGCTGATACAATCACCAAGCTAAATTCATTATTAAGTAAGAAAAGACCATAAACGTCAAGTTTATAGCATTCAAGCTTGAGTTGATTCAAAAAGTTGTCAACCTGTGGGAATAAAATACAAATATGAAGTACATATTTAGATTAGATTTATATTTATAAAATACTTACACTCCTATCCCAACGACTATCAACACCCG
The DNA here is from genome assembly GCA_963921185.1 of Dasysyrphus tricinctus. Classification (NCBI taxonomy): domain Eukaryota; kingdom Metazoa; phylum Arthropoda; class Insecta; order Diptera; family Syrphidae; genus Dasysyrphus; species Dasysyrphus tricinctus. The sequence goes on from OY992530.1 coordinate 8,844,423, forward strand.
ACCACAAACTATCCCAACTAATGTTGACCGGTATTTTTGAATTACGAATCATTAAATCAACTGACAGCATAAAAAAGACAACCTCCGAAAATTGTTTCAAGCACATTATCAACATAAGCCACTCTATATCGCCCGTTGAAATATAATTCACAAAAATAAAATTCAAATTTCCAAATATCACAAAAAAATTTACATAAATTCCAAAAAATAAATGTATCTGACGACATTTATGCAATTTATTGACCACTTTGAAGATATCTCTGTATATCGAAGCACATTCATCGAGTTCCTCAGAAAAACCTCGAAGGAGTTGAATTTTCAGAAATTTCAACCTTGGACGCCTTTCGGAAATTTCAATCCGTTTAGCAAATAGCTTCAAGTGGTCTCCAATATTCAAATACAGTGCAGAAGCTGTTATGTAACTCAAACACAAAACATCGAACATCATGAAAGTTCCACAAAACAGAACATGTGCCAAAATGTACGTAAGCTTTGTTATTTTCAGTTCCTTCGTGTTGGAATCAATTTGCTGAAGCTTCATTACTATATTGATAATGGTTAAGATACGACTTATGAAAATTCCAAAAACCGAATATCCATACAATTTTGATTCGCCAGTAATCCTTGATGTGTGTTGAATGATTTCAATGGCTCTGTTAATGAGCCTGATGAATCGTTTGCTTTGAATTATTCTAGACACTTCACACGTAAACGAAAGCCCTAAGAACATGATAAACTGAAGAGTCGTGATTTTATCCGAAAAAATTGGCATTATTTTTATTAAAAATGGCATAAACAATGCATAAGCAATGTGCCCGAATAGTCGGTATGCCATAGAAAAGGCTTGCAACTTGGGCGAATGCCGTAATTGTCCACCGTTGGTGACTGTAAAATCAACCAGTCCTAGTACTGTTGCATACAGAAGTATCACCTTGAAGCCTATTGAGTACAATTTAAATTTTAATTTCCAGTTGAGAAACATACTGTTTTTGTTTTGAGAAGTGCAACAAGACTGATATTGATATCACTCAGAAGCTACATTACAAGAAAAAGTAATTTATCAAGTAAAAATTGTGGTGTGTCCGAAGTAAATAATGTTAAAGACAAACAACACCCCCCCAACTGCAAACGATTATAAATGTTCATTAATATAATTAGAAAAAATAGATTAAAAACAAGACGATATCAATTATATACATACTGGTCAACAGAGGACTGAGAAGTAATCTTTCTAATGAAGTTACCCCCTAAGTGCAGCGTTTCTTATCGCAGGAACTAGACTTCGGTAAAGAAAATCAACCGACAAGAAATGCGAAAATGTAGGCAAGGCAAAAGTTCTACCAACAACAAAAACAAAGCCTCTATTGGATGTGCATTCGTCAGTCCTACCTCCTGAGCAAAATGAAATATAGGTATGTCTTTGTTGTAGAATAAAAACTTGGTACAACTTTTACTAGCAACCGTTTTTTTTTTTGCTAGACATTGAAGCTATGTTCTATGTATTTTGGGATAGTTATAAGAGGAATAGAATGCAAATACCAACTACAAGCCTACCAGCTGCATCTTTGAAGTAATGCTGTCCAGATTTTAGTGAGACAGTTCAAATTTTGATTGATCATTTCTTGACAAATGCAAGTTTAATCGCAAAGCATTTGAATCATATTGAAATATGTATTTGTTTTTGTTTCATACAGAGCTTCCTGAAAGGCAAAAAGCTACAGTGGTGGGATGCAGGACTTGAACTACTAAGGAAAGATTGTCGTAAATGGTTCAATCTAGCTAGAAGCACCCGAGTATAGTGTGTGTAGTGTATAGAATCCTATAAGGAAACCCTTAAACTAAACTATAAGAAATCTTTGAGAAAGTCTAGAAGATCTTCCTGGAGAATTTTCTATGGAAAGATAGAAAAAACTTTAGAGGCGTCCAGGCTAACAAAAATCCTCTCTTTAAATCCAGTAATGCCTAGCTGTTTGAAAAATGCTGATGAACCAACTCTTGCGAAGAATCGCTCAACATGCAACTACTGTAGATACTCATTTCCCTGGAAGACCCAAAATATTAGTGATGATTACTAGAAACAAGCTGCAAATGGGCGCTCAACAGCTTCAAACCATACAAGTTTGCAGGAGCAGACGACATAATACCAGTCAAACTCCAAATGAATTCTGATATAATTCTGCCAATTCTGATGGAGACTATTCTAATTAGTTGCTTAAACTTGGTCCACATTCTATTTGTTGAAAGTACCAATCAACAGTAAACGACAACAACATTAAATATAACACCAAATTCCCACGGCAGCAACAGCAGGCGCAGTATGCTGACTCACAATAATATACCTTAACTGTATAATGTGTTGCATTACAGCGCAGTGTCATCAATAATTATTGTATCTCGGTTTATTATTTATGTTTTGATTTGCTTTCCGCATATTCATAACTTAATCGTTTAATTGGTCAACCTAAATTATTAATTATAAGCAATAATGTTGTAATAAACTAGGTTTCGAAATAGTTATAAGCAATGTATGTATTGGAGTTAAAATAAAGTAAAAGTAAGCATTAATTCTAGTATAAATAGACATAAGTTTCAGACAATAAATCAGAATAAGTTTTTTAAACCAAAAGGCGTGTTCTCACTCTTTGCTTCGATCCCCCACCCGCGGTAAGATCGATTCAAAGTAAACATTATTGGGGGCTCAACCAAAAAAAAAAAAAAAAAAGCGTTCTTAGGGCTAACACTAATAAATCAATCATCCGACCAAAATGTCACAACCATTGAATAAATAGAAGTACCAAAATCTCATTCGAGCAGCAAGCAAATTCAGCAAAAATGGAAAAAATAGCAGCAAAACAAAGTGAGACTGGAGAGGTAATCAAAAGTCTATTAAAAAACTTCAAAAAAGCACCGAAAATTAGAATAACCCCGGAGAACCTGGCAAAGCAACGCCAGGCTTTGAAGGAACAATGGGATAAATTCGTTCTGAATGACACGGTGATCCATGAAATTTATAAAGAAGGAGAACATCAATACAATTCAGAACATTATTTTGAAGAAATAAACAACATATACGAAGAAATGTTAAAATTAATTGAGGATGCTCATGGAGCAATCCTTGATACAAAAACACCAGAAGATAAGTCAAACAAAAACGAACCTGAAATAAATCCACAACAACAACAACGATACAAACAACAGGAAAATAAAATAGCCGTATTTGTTCGCCTCTACAACAAAATGAAAGAAGGTCTCACACAGTCGCTCTCAAATGTTGCATACGAGCAATATCTTAAAACTTTAGAACAGTATTGGGGAGACATCACGGCAAATCACGATGACATCATAGAGAACGCGATCACTCCAGACGAGTCAAACTACCTTCAGGAAGATAAATATGCTGAAATAGAAACCATGTACCAGGAAATAGCACCCGAAACCACAGAAAAAACTAGCAAGAAAAACCAGCAGGAAAGCAGCAATGAAATCAAACTTGAGCGAATAAACATTCCAACATACAATGGACGTTATGACTCGTGGCCATCGTTCCATGATCTATTCAATACTCTGGTACACAACAACAAATCCTTAAGCTTGTCACGGTAAAATTTACCGCGACAAAAATCACCCTTGATCATCCACATCCTCCTCCTTCCTTTCCATTTTTTCTTTTCCCTACAGGTACTTGTTGCAATATACTGAGAGAGAGAAAAGGGCAGCAATGGTCCATCAGCCATTGTTTCACTCTCTCAGTACCTTGAAGAAGCAAAAATCGATGTTGTCTATTTGGACACGAGAAGTGGATGGGTGATCCACTATATCATAACCGACAACCAGTCGAACAATTTGATCCGAATCACGGGCGACAGTTGGTCCCCGAAGACGAACAGTACACTGACAGACGGGTGGTCTGCTCAATCATTACTATTGCATCAGATACGTAGGTGACAGTTGGTCCCTAACGCCGAAGTTACTTCTTGGCAAAATGGCTGCTTGCCCAACATAACATTACTTATTTTTCTTGTACAAGTTGGAACGTTAATTGCTCGTCCTCATTCCCCAAAATCTGCACAAAAAGCCAACGATCTAGGTTAAATTCGCGTATTCGAACTGCCAACTGCCAATCTTCCTCCGAAATATAACAAAGGGGTAATTAACTTTTCACCAAGGTGTTTCATTTAGTTCTGAGGGGAAAAATGCACGCGTTGAATTAAGTTTCCTTTTTGATTTTCTGAATTTTTCTTTTCCAAAAACTTAGTTGGGGATAATAGGTGGCTGAATGCACTCATCGAATTGCCGCCCACTGGAATTCATGCCAGAGTCCGGCGAATTCAATGATGACTTTGCATAAAGCTGGGGTTGAAGTGCGAGTAGAAAAGGCGTACGGGTTTGCAACTGCGTTGGCTCACTCACGCCAATGGGCTGAGTGTTGCTGAATGATGACGCGACCGAAACCCACGTCACTGATTGGCCGAAAGCACTGGGGCATTGGAAAAAAAGAGGTCGTCCAGGCATAGTGAAAGCCTGGAGGGACACTTCTTACGCGTCATTAAGATCGAACAGAAGATTTCGAAAAAAAAACGAGAAGAGAAAAATTAGGAGAAAAAAAAAGGAAATTCAATCACGTTTTTGGCTAGTTGTAAAAGAAAGGAAGACAAAAATTGGCGAAAAATTATAGAAACTATTGTGGAAAATTGGAGGAGAAAATTTGGGAAATTTATCTTGGAGGAAAGAGGGATTGGCAGTGGAAATCAGGAAAAAAGAGCTAAGTATAGTGGTTTATTAGAATTTATAAATCTGTGGTAAAATTGGTAATATTTTCTTAAGCGTTTATTTCAAGAGTTATCAAAACTCAACATTTTTAAATCGTTGGCCTTTTGTTCCGTGAAATTTCCGATAAAGCGGAACTTGCGACCCGTTCAGAAACAGATTCTTTATTCTTTCGGGACCAAGCGTTAACGGTCCAACTTATAAATCATTGATTCATTGTTCTTTTATTCTAAAAGATCTTGGGTTTTACTCCTACTCGTAAGGTTTCCCAAGCAATTTCATTCTATTAAAACACTAATCCAAAAATATAAATATCTTCTTTTTCTTTTTGTTCCTCTTAAATTGCTTTCACCGTCGGATCCGCTTCAGAAGGTTTGCAATTTCCTTCATCACCAAAAAAAATTGCTGGCGCCCTTATTTTACTTTCCAGGTACTACGCCCCTGTGGCAATCAAAGTCGTTGATTTAATATCAACATTAATCGAAAACTAATTAATCGTTCATTAAATTAATTGGTGAAACCCACCCCTTAATTTGAGCTAGTCGTGGTGGTAGCATCTCAAGTGCTACCTCCTGTTGCACTTTATTCAGTTCGAATTCGAACTTGTTGTGTATTTTCTTTTGGTTGACATTCGTGTAACCAAAAGTCGTGGTCTTTTCGTCGATGCCGGTCGTTTTGTTATTTCGTCGTCGTTTTGTTAATATTATTTTATTATTATTAATTTAGTCGGTTCGGTTCGGAAAAAGTGTAACAAGCTCTATCCAAAAATTGCAATATCTAAAGACACACTTGACTGACGACCCAAGAAACATAATCCAACATCTGCAAGTCACAGCAGAAAACTACGAATCTGCATGGCAACTTATTGAACAAAGGTTCAACAACAAGCGGCTCATATATACAACATATGTGCAAATGCTGATGAACCAACCATGTGCCACAACAGACTCGGCAACCTCACTGAAGAAATTACTGGACACAACCCAGGAATGTATGGCTGCCATCAAAAACTTGGGCATAGAAACAACCAACTGGGGGACATTAGTAGCCTACATGATTCTACAAAAATTAGACAAGGAATCACAAATATTATACGAACAGTCACTAACGAAACCTACACAAAACTAAACTACAGCTACCAAAAACAAAAGTTGATGCAACGGTATCCGGACTTGGCTCACACGAGGTATCAACAGTAAAGTACAAGGTGAACATCGCACTAAGCAGCAATCCAAACATTTGTTCCACTGCATACAGAGATCAGAAATAACTGTCAACCTTTATTTTCAATTGGTTTCTCTCTGAGAGTAACTACATTCCATTAATAAGATTTCGGTTTTGGTTTGACATTTATTTAAAAAAAATTAAAATTTAGGTTATCGGTTGAGATTTATTTTTAATTCTTAGAAATATCTCTCAATGGTTGAGTTTTTTGCGAAAAAATAAATGGAAAAGGTCAACCTTTAACCTTTTTCGCTGAAAATAAATCAAAAATGGTTTTTACGATTTATTGCATAAAATCACTCATAATCAGAGTTGGTAAAATTTCAATGAAAAAAATGCATTTTTTATTAAAAATAAAATTTTAATGCAATGTGAAAATGTGCGGATCAAAAATTTTCTGCATTAAAAAAATAGAATTAGAATGCAGTATGAAAATTGTTTGCATTGAAAAAACATGTCAATAAAATAAAATAATTTTTTTTTTTTGAAAAACCGAGTATGCCAATCGATTTAGAAGGGACGTATAACCTATGCATACTCGGTTTTTAAAAATTTGGAAGTGGATATTTTAATACCTGTCAAATAAAATGTGTTCTAGTGGTCCCACAGCGTTGGCGGGAACACTAGGTAATACCCACCTTCTAAATCGATTGGCATACACGGTTTTTCAAAATTTTGATGTTGACATTTTAACACCTGTCAAAAATCGTGTTCATGTGAATCTACGTCCTATCAAATACAAACTCATTTGAAATTCGTGTCCTATCCATCATTACCACGTATCATGCCCTTAAATATTATGGACGTATGTAGTTTAACGATTTTAACAAAAAATATTCTTACATTTTTTTTAATGCAACAAATTTTCGATTTAGCATTTTAATGCAAACAATTTTTGGCCTGCATTAACATTTTTTTTTAATGCAAAACATTTTTATTCTGCATTAACATTTCAATGCAACAAAGTTTTGAGTTTACATTAACATTTGTTTACTGCAAAATATTTTCACAATTCATTAATTGTTTTTCCTTAATAATGCAAGCCAAAATGCATTTCAAAAAATAGATTATTACAACTCTGCTCATTATCCATGAGTAGGTATTCACCGATGACTAAATAGCCTAATTAAATGCATTTCTCCATGTTAGGCCTACAAAATTTAAACATTCATACTAACAGAGATTCTCAATGATCAATTTGCAGATGAGATTTATTTTTTTCTCTCAGTGATAAATCTCACTGGTTGACCGAAACAGAAAAAAAATCAAAATAAAGGATTCTCTCAGAGCTTGACCGAAAAAATTTCTTTTTTAGAATAAAGGTTAAAGAGTGATTTTTATTGAAAATGACAACAAATGAGAGTTATTGAAGAACCTTTCAAAAGGTTGAGTTTTATTTCTGATCTATGACTGCATATGTTCTAAAAAATGTCACAAAAACACTCCCATCCACACGTATAACAACCGAATGGGAGCACCTACAAAAATTAATACTAGCTGATCCTACATACAACGTCCCAGGTAAAATAGACATGATTTTGGGGGCAGAAGTTATTGCAGAAATACTCCAGGAAGGAGTCATCAAGGGAAAGCCAGGCTCACCTATAGCCCAACAGACAGTATTTGGATGGATTATATCTGGAAATACTGGCAACAACACTCATCAATTTATCATTGTCATGTCATATCACACTGACTGATTTGGACAGTCAAGTTCGCAAGTTCTATTGTTGGGAAGAGAAGTCTAGGTTTAGTTAATACCCAAAGCCAAAAAGTGCTTCCAAGTAAACCCAAAAGATCTCAGATCTATTAGTCTATTATCATTCCATCTTTAAATCTTTGAATGATTGATCAATATACACCTTCGAACAAATGTAGACACGCGACTTTTGTCTACTGGTCAAAAGGCTTATTGCAGAGGGAACTCGGTAGGGGCGTTATTACATACTCTAGTATGTCGAATATTCCAAAAAATGGGGATGAAAATAATATCTTTGTTCCATAGATTTTATCGCAAAAATTGACAGTCTTATAAATTTCGATGAAATTCTATAAGAGAGAAACTGCGGGAAAAAAAAGTGTGGAACGATGATGGTATCTGAAATCGGACCTATGTTAACCTGGAATTTGACAGACCAAATAATTTCTACCAGAATCAATTTCTTCGACAGAACTTGTCAGGAAGGGGAAATGTGTTACTCTCCGGTGAGCACTGTCTTCTGTCCAAAACAACCCAATTTTTGAATTCAAGAACAGGAATAGGCCAAAATTTGGTGGCAAATAGTAGCACTGGCTGGTTTTGTTAATCTTTATAGCAAAGCACTTGTTAGTTAATACAAAAAAGTATTTGCACAGATACTCATAACTACTTTTTTTATTTTGTATCCTAAAAAACGATGAACTTTGAAGGCTAAAAAAGGCAAAATAGGCACACAAAAAAGGCACAAGCGGGTAAAAAAGTATTTTTGTAAAGTCGATACTTTCGATAGGATAACGCACAAGAAAGTCAAAGTTAGCATAATCTTATCCTTGGTCATGACTATGACTTTTTTTCGAAATGAAATGAGTGCGTTCTATAGAAAAAAATCCGATCTCAACCAATATCGAAAAAAAATCATGCCCTAAAGGCCAGTTGTACAAATATTTAACTCGTAGTTCAGCATTTTTCACTAACTGACTTCGGAGAATGGACTGAGGTTCAACGAAGGTTAAATTGGCTGCTATAACATACTTTAACCTTGAACCATCGTTGAACCTCAATAATTCCACCGAAGTCAGCCCAGTAAAAATATTTGAACAATGGATCAAAATTTGAGCCACGTTTGAACAACGGGTCCTAATGGTCAGTTGTACAAACGTGATTCAAGTTTCAACACCTGGCTCAGAGATTTTACCTCACTGAATTCGGCGTATTAACTGAATTTCAAAAATTGGTTACAGCATGTAATTGGATGTTACCACAGTATGTACTCAAAGCTTTAACCATTGTTCAACCTCAGTTAATCCGCAAAAAGTGATGAGCTTAAATTGCTGAGTCACGGATAAAATATTTGAATCACTTTTATACACGTGACTCTAAAGTCTAAAGTAACTTATTTTTTTTTTTAATTCGAGAATTCGAAAAGAGTTGTCGATATTTTGCCTTCAACGGTTTTTAAAATTTTGCTTGCAAAATTTTTATTTTTTAAGAATTAAGATGTCATATTCTAAACAAAATTTAAAAAATCGCTAAAGGGAAGATATCGACTACTCCTTTCGTATTCTCGAAAGAAAAAAAAATTGAACATTTAAATTTCATTTTGGTTGTTTTCTGTTAAGCTATTTTGGAGGAGCTACTTAAAATCAGCTTAAT